>JAXRKP010002560.1:0-30000 GCA_037039925.1 Doris montereyensis | reverse complement strand
GGGACGACGGGTGTATAATGTAATGTGGAGCCACACCTCTTGGCATAAACAGAGCGAATCTTACAATAACAGAGACGAGCAGCGGACGTGGATTTCCACCAGATTACAGTCAACGTGATAGAGATCTCTAAACAGAATGCGGACAGAGTTATTTGCTCCTGTTGAGGTTTCAACAACCACCAGCATCCACTCTCTGAAATGCGAAATGATCCAAATAGTCCAATAAATGGGTGGGTGTGGGGGCGGGGAATGTATCTACAGTATATTGAGAGTCAAAGTATCGTACCAATATTTAAATTGATGTGTGGGGGTGGGGGCGGGGAATGTAACTACAGTATACTGAGAGTCACAGTATCGTACCAATATTTAAATTGCTGTAAACTCTTATTTTGTTTTGGATAGCAGAACATTTTTAAAAAAAAAGAAAAGTTCAAGCAAGTCATCTTTAACGGACGTCGAAATGAATATAACTTTCAAAAAGCCAATAAGATAAAGGTGATAGAGAAGGGGGACTTAAAAACTTGTTGAGGAAAAGCACATTGCAGTGGTTCTCACTGAGGAAAAGCTCATTGCAGTGGTTCCCATTGAGGAAAAGCACATGGCAGTGGTTCTCATAGGGGAAAAGTACATTGCAATGCTTCTCATTGAGTGGTGTGAATAGAAGGAGGACAAGCATGTAAACCAGCTGTCTCTAACCTCCTTCTCACAGGAGTGGTAGAGATATTCAAAGACCTTGCCAAGGGTAAATCTCATGCTATAAAACGATTACTTCATCTTCTCCCCTCTTGTCACATTGTTAGGTCAACCATACATGTGTTTGTCAAGAACTGTCTCGGTTTCATTGTCCTTTTTCAATAATATACTTATTAGTGAATGATTACAATTGGAAGGATAAAGCACTTTTTCATACTTTCATCCCTCAATACGCATCTCAATTGCTTTGTGGCGATTTCCAACAAAGAGCTGATCACAAGACATTAATCTTACGCCCTTACAATTCACAATAGACTCTAGTTACTGGCATTGAACTAACAGTAGATTATAGTTACTGGCATGAAACTCACAGTAGATTTTAGTTACTGTCATTGAACTCACAGTAGATTCTAGTTACTGGTACTAAACTCACAGTAGATTCTAGTAACTGGCATTAAACTCACAGTAGATTCTAGTTACTGGCATTAAACTCACAGTAGATTCTAGTTAATGGCATTGAATTCACAGTAGATTTTAGTTACTGGCATTAAACTCACAGTAGATTCTAGTTACGGGCATTACACTCACAGTATATTCTAGTTACTGGCATTTAACTCACAGTAGATTCTAGTTACTGGCATTATACTCACAGTAGATTTAGTTAATGGCATTGAACTCACAGTAGATTTTAGTTACTGTCATTCAACTCAAATTAGATTATAGTTACTGGCATTGAACTCACAGTAGATTCTAGTTACTGGCATTGAACTCACAGTAGATTCTAGTTAATGGCATTGAATTCACAGTAGATTTTAGTTACTGTCATTCATCTCACGGTAGATTCTAGTTACTGGCATTAAACTCACAGTAGATTCTAGTTACGGGCATTAAACTCACAGTAGATTCTAGTTACTGGCATTGAACTCACAGTAGATTCTAGTAACTGGCATTGAACTCAAAGTAGATTCTAGTTACTGGCATTGAACTCACGGTAGATTCTAGTTACTGGCATTGAACTCAAAGTAGATTCTAGTTACTGCCATTGAACTCACAGTAGATTTCTAGTTACTGGCATTGACCTCAAAGTAGATTCTAGTTACTGGCATTGAACTCACAGTAGATTCTAGTTACTGGCATTAAACTCACAGTATATTCTAGTTACTGGCATTGAACTCACAGTATATTCTATTTCCTGGCATTGAACTCACAGTAGATTCTAGTTACTGGCATTGAACTCACAGTAGATTCTAGTTACTGGCATTGAACTCACAGTATATTCTATTTCCTGGCATTGAACTCACAGTAGATTCTAGTTACTGGCATTACACTCACAGTAGATTTTAGTTACTGGCATTCAACTCACAGTAGATTCTAATTACTGGCATTGAACTCACAGTATATTCTATTTCCTGGCATTGAACTCACAGTAGATTTTAGTTACTGGCATTGAACTCACATTAGATTCTAGTTACTGGCCTTAAACTCACAGTAGATTCTAGTTACTGGCCTTAAACGCACAGTAGAGTCTAGTTACTGGCATTGAACTCACATTAGATTGTAGTTACTGGCATTGAACTCACAGTATATTCTAGTTACTGGCATTGAACTCACATTAGATTCTAGTTACTGGCCTTAAACTCACAGTAGATTTTAGTTACTGGCCTTACACTCACAGTAGGTTCTAGCTACTGGTACTAATCTCAAAGTAGGTTCTAGTTACTGGCACTAATCTCAATGTAGGTTCTAGTTACTGGCACTTATCTCAAAGTAGGTTCTAGCTACTGGTACTAATCTCAAAGTAGGTTCTAGTTACTGGCACTAATCTCAAAGTAGGTTTCAAGTTACTGGCACTAATATCAAAGTAGGTTCTAGTTACTGGCACTAATATCAAAGTAGGTTCTAGTTACTGGCACTAATCTCAAAGTAGGTTCTAGTTACTGGCACTAATATCAAAGTAGGTTCTAGTTACTGGCACTAATCTCAAAGTAGGTTCTAGTTACTGGCACCACTCTCAAAGTAGGTTCTAGTTACTGGCACTAATCTCAACGTAGGTTCTAGTTACTGGCACTAATCTCAAAGTAGGTTTTAGTTAAGGGGCACTAATCTCAAAGTAGGTTCTAGTTACTGGCACTATAATCTCAAAGCAGGTTCTATTTACTGGCCTTAAACTCACAGTAGATTCTAGTTTCTGGCATTGAACTCAAAGCAGATTCTTGCTACTGGAACTACACTCACAATAGATTTTAGGTACTGACACAAAACTAACAATAGATTGTCGTTACTGACACTGCACTCACAATAGATTCTAGGTATTCGCACTACACTCACATTATATTTTCATTACTGGCACTACACTCACATTATATTTTCATTACTGGCACTACACTCACATATATTTGCATTACTGGCACTACACTCACATTATATTTGCATTACTGGCACTACACTCACATTATATTTGCATTACTGGCACTACACTCACATTATATTTGCATTACTGGCACTACACTCACATTATATTTGCATTACTGGCACTACACTCACATTAGATTACTGGCATAACATTAGATTTAAGCCACTGGCACTACACTCACAATAGATTGTAGTTACTGGCACTATACTCACATTAGATTGTAGTTACTGGCACTACACTCACATTAGATTGTAGTTACTGGCACTACACTCACATTAGATTGTAGTTACTGGCACTACACTCACATTAGATTGTAGTTACTGGCACTACACTCACATTAGATTGTAGTTACTGGCACTACATTCACATTAGATTGTAGTTACTGGCACTACACTCACATTAGATTGTAGTTACTGACACTGCACTCACATTAGATTGTAGTTACTGGCACTACACTCACATTAGATTGTAGTTACTGGCATTGAACTCACATTAGATTGTAGTTACATTGAACTCACATTAGATTGTAGTTACTGGCATTGAACTCACATTAGATTGCACTACACTACATTAGATTGACATTGAACTCGCATTAGATTACTGGCATTGAACTCACATTAGATTGTAGTTATTGGCATTGAACTACACATTAGATTGTAGTTATTGGCACTGAACTCACATTAGATTGTAGTTACTGGCACTACACTCACATTAGATTGTACTGGCACTTACTCATTAGATTGTAGTTACTGGCATTGAACTCACATTAGATTGTTGTTACTGGCACTACACACATTAGATTGTAGTTACTGGCACTCACATTAGATTGTAGTTACTGGCATTGAACTCACATTAGATTGTAGTTATTGGCACTACACTCACATTAGATTGTAGTTACTGGCACTACACTCACAGTAGATTGTAGTTACTGGCACTCACATTAGATTGTAGTTACTGGCATTGAACTCACATTAGATTGATGCTCACATTAGGTACTGGCATTAAACTCACATTAGATTCTAGTTACTGGCATTGAACTCATTAGATTGTAGTTACTGGCATTAAACTCACATTAGATTGTAGTTACTGGCATTGAACTCACATTAGATTGTAGTTACTGGCATTGAACTCACATTAGATTGTAGTTACTGGCATTGAACTCACATTAGATTGTAGTTACTGGCATTGAACTCACATTAGATTGTAGTTACTGGCATTGAACTCACATTAGATTGTAGTTACTGACATTGAACTCACATTAGATTGTAGTTACTGGCATTGAACTCACATTAGATTGTAGTTACTGGCATTGAACTCACATTAGATTGTAGTTACTGGCATTGAACTCACATTAGATTGTAGGTACTGGCATTAAACTCACATTAAACTCACATTAGATTCTAGTTACTGGCATTGAACTCACATTAGATTGTAGTTACTGGCATTAAACTCACAGATTGTAGTTACTGGCATTGAACTCACATTAGATTGTAGTTACTGGCATTGAACTCACATTAGATTGTAGTTACTGGCATTGAACTCACATTAGATTGTAGTTACTGGCATTGAACTCACATTAGATTGTAGTTACTGGCATTGAACTCACATTAGATTGTAGTTACTGACATTGAACTCACATTAGATTGTAGTTATTGGCACTACACTCTCATTAGATTGTGTTATTGGCACTACACTCACATTAGATTGTAGTTATTGGCATTGACCTCACATTAGTTATTGGCACTACACTCACATTAGATTGTAGTTATGGCACCTCACTCACATTAGATTGTAGTTATTGGCACTACACTCACATTAGATTGTAGTTACTGGCATTGAACTCACATTAGATTGTTGTTACTGGCATTGAACACTCACATTAGATTGTAGTTACTGTTACTGGCATTGAACTCACATTAGATTGTAGTTACTGGCATTGAACTCACATTAGATTGTAGTTACTGGCATTGAACTCACATTAGATTGTAGTTACTGGCTCACTTAGATTATGATTACACTCATAGTAGATCTGTAGTTAATTGTAGTTCACAGTAGATTGTAGTTACTGGCATTGAACTCACATTAGATTGTAGTTACTGGCATTGAACTCACATTAGATTGTAGTTACTGGCATTGAACTCACATTAGATTGTAGTTACACTCACATTAGATTGTAGTTATTGGCATTGACCTCACATTAGATTGTAGTTACTGGCATTGAACTCACATTAGATTGTAGTTATTGGCATTGAACTCAAATTAGATTGTAGTTACTGGCATTGAATCACATTAGATTGTAGTTACTGGCATTGAACTCAAATTAGATTGTAGTTACTGCATTGAACTCACATTAGATTGTAGTTACTGGCATTGAACTCACATTAGATTGTAGTTACTGACATTGAACTCACATTAGATTGTAGTTACTGGCACTACACTCACATTAGATTGTAGTTACCGACATTGAACTCACATTAGATTGTAGTTACTGGCACTACACTCACATTAGATTGTAGTTACTGACATTGAACTCACATTAGATTGTAGTTACTGACATTGAACTCACATTAGATTGTAGTTACTGGCATTGAACTCACATTAGATTGTAGTTACTGACATTGAACTCACATTAGATTGTAGTTAATGGCACTACACTCACATTAGATTGTAGTTACTGACATTGAACTCACATTAGATTGTAGTTAATGGCACTACACTCACATTAGATTGTAGTTACTGACATTGAACTCACATTAGATTGTAGTTGTACGGACATTGAACTCACATTAGATTGTAGTTACTGACATTGATTGTAGTTACTGACATTGAACTAGATTGTAGTTACTGACATTGTACTCACATTAGATTATAGTTACTGACATTGAACTCACATTAGATTGTAGTTACTGACATTGAACTCACATTAGATTGTAGTTACTGGCATTGAACTCACATTAGATTGTAGTTACTGACATTGAACTCACATTAGATTGTAGTTAATGACATTGAACTCACATTAGATTGTAGTTACTGGCATTGAATCCATTGAACTCACATTAGATTGTAGTTACTGACATTGAACTCACATTAGATTGTAGTTACTGACATTGAACTCACATTAGATTGTGTAGTTACTGACATTGAACTCACATTAGATTGTAGTTACTGACATTGAACATTAGATTGTAGTTACTGACATTGAACTCACATTAGATTGTAGTTACTGATTGAACAGATTACTGACATTGAACTCACATTAGATTGTTACTGGTTACTGACATTGAACTCACATTAGATTGTGTAGTTATTGGCATTGAACTCACATTAGATTGTAGTTACTGACTATTTAGATTGTGACTGGCATTGAACATTAGATTGTAGTTACTGACATTGAACTCAAATTAGATTGTAGTTACTGACATTGAACTCAAATTAGATTGTAGTTATTGGCATTGAACTCACATTAGATTGTAGTTACTGGCATTGAACTCACATTAGATTGTAGTTACTGGCATTGAAACATTAGATTGTAGTTACTCACATTAGATTGTAGTTACTGTTACTGGCACTACACTCACATTAGATTGTAGTTACTGGCATTGAACTCACATTAGATTTTAGTTACGGCATTGAACACTACAGTAGATTGTTGGAACTTACTGGCATTGAACTCACAGTAGATTGTAGTTACGGCATTGAACTCACAGTAGATTGTAGTTACTGGCATTGACTCACAGTAGATTGTAGTTACTGGCATTGAACTCACATTAGAGTAGATTTTAGTTACAGGCATTACACTGGCAGATTTAGATAGTTACTGGCACTACATTGAACTCACAGATAGATTCTAGTTATACAGAATCACATTAGATTGTATTACACTCACAGTAGATTCTAGTTACTGGCATTGAACTCACATTAGATTCTAGTTACGGGCACTACACTCACAGTAGATTCTAGTTACTGGTTACTGGTATTGAACTCAGTAGATTTTAGTTACGGACATTACACTCACAGTAGATTCTAGTTACTGGTAGATTGAACTCACATTTCTAGACGGACATTACACTATTTCCTGGCATTGAACTCACAGTAGATTTTAGTTACGAGCATTGAACTCACAGTAGATTTTAGTTAGATTCTCACAGTAGATTCTAGTTACGAGCATTGAACTCACAGTATATTTTAGTTACGGGCATTAAAGTCACAGTAGATTTTAGTTATTGGCATTGAACTCACAGTAGATTCTAGTTACGGCATTGAACTCACAGTATATTTTAGTAGATTTTAGTGACGGGCATTGAAGTCACAGTAGATTTTAGTTACGGGCATTGAACTCACAGTAGATTTTAGTTACGGGCATTGAACTCACAGTAGATTTTAGTTACTGGCATTGAACTCACAGTAGATTTTAGTTACAGCATTACACTCACAGTAGATTCTAGTTACTGGCATTGAACTCACAGTAAATTCTAGTTACGGCATTAAAGTCACAGTAGATTCTAGTTACTGGCATTGAACTTACATTAAATTCTATTTCCCTGGCATTGAACTCACAGTAGATTTTCGTTACTGGCATTAAACTCACATTAGATTCTATTTCCTGGCATTGAACGCACAGTAGATTCTAGTTACAGACATTACACTCACAGTAGATTCTAGTTACTGGCATTGAACTCACATTAGATTCTATTTCCTGGGCATTGAACTCACAGTAGATTTTAGTTACTGGTGATTATTGAACTCACAGTAGATTTTAGTTACGGGCATTACACTCACATTAGATTCTATTTCCTGGCATTGGAACTCACAGTAGATTTTAGTTACTGGCATTGAACTTTACATTACACTATAGATTCTAGTTACTGGTATTACACTCACAGTAGATTCTAGTTACGGACATTAAACTCACAGTAGATTCTAGTTACGGGCATTAAACTCACAGTAGATTCTAGTTACAGACATTACACTCACAGTAGATTCTAGTTACAGGCAGTAAACTCACAGTAGATTTAGTTACGGGGTATTACACTCACAGTATATTCTAGTAACTGGATTCATTAAACACTCACAGTAGATTCTAGTTACAGGCAGTAAAACTAATCTCACAGTAGATTCTAGATACACCTGGTTCTAGTAACTGGCAACTCACACAGGAATTTTAATCAGATACGGGCATTGAACCAACAGTAGATTCTAGATACTGGCATTGGAACCAAACAGTAGATTCTAGTTACGCGCATTAAACTCACAGTAGATTCTAGTTAGTGGCATTGAACCATGCAGATTCTAGCTACTGGCATTGAACTTACAGTAGATGCTAGTTATGTATTACACTCATAGAGTAGATTCTAGTTACTGGTGTTAAACTCACAGTAGATTCTAGTTACTGGCATTACACTCACAGTAGATTCTAGTTACTAGCATTACACTACAGTAGATTCTAGATACTGGCATTACACTCACACTGGATTCTAGTTACGGGCATTACACTTACAGTAGATTCTAGTTATTACATTACACTTACAGTAGATGCTAGTTACGGGCATTACACTCACAGTAGATTCTAGTTACTGGCATTACACTTTACAGTAGATTCTAGTGACTGGCATGACACTCACAGTAGATTCTAGTTACTGGCATTACACTCACAGTAGATTCTAGTTACTGGTATACACTCACAGTAGATTCTAGTTACTGGCATTACACTCACACTGATTCTAGTTACGGGAGGCATTACACTTACTGTAGATTCTAGTTACGGGCATTATACTCAGTAGATTCTAGTTTCTGGCATTACACTCACACAGTAGATTCTAGTTACTGGCATTAATTGTAGATTCTAGTTACTTGCATTACACTCACAGTAGATTTTAGTTACTGGCATTACACTCACAGTAGATTCTAGTTACTGGCATTACACTCACAGTAGATTTTAGTTACTGGCATTGAACTCACAGTAGATTCTAAGTTACGGGTGTTACACTTACAGTAGATTCTAGTTACTGGCATTGAACTCATGAGATTTTTATTTCCTGGCATTGAACTCACAGTAGATTTTAGTTACGAGCATTGATCTCACAGTAGATTCTAGTTACGGGTATTGAACTCACAGTAGATTTTAATTACGGCAGTGAACTCACAGTAGATTCTAGTTACGAGCATTAAACTCACAGTAGATTTAGTTACTGGCATTGAACTCACAGTAGATTCTAGTTACTGGGCATTAAACTCACAGTAGATTTAGTTACGGGCATTAAACTCATTGTAGATTCTAGTTACGGCATTAAACTCACAGTAGATTGTAGTTACGGGCATTAAAACTCACAGTAGATTGTAGTTACGGGCATTAAACTCACAGTAGATTCTAGTTACGGGTATTGAAACTCACAGTAGATTTTAGTTCCAGGCATTGAACTCACAGTAGATTCTAGTTACGGGCATTGAACTCACACAGTAGATTTTAGTTACGGGTATTGAACTCACAATAGATTTTAGTTACGGGCATTGAACTCACAGTAGATTTTAGTTACGGGCATTGGAACTCACAGTAGATTTTAGTTACTGGTATTGAACTCACAGTAGACGAAGTTACGGGCATACACTCACAGTAGGACTAGTTACTGGCACTGAACCGGCAGATTTAGTTACTGGCATTAAACTCACAGTAGATTCTATTTCCACATTGAACGCATAGTAGATTCTAGTTACGGACATTACACTCTACAGTAGATTCTAGTTACTGGCACTGAACCTACAGTAGATTCTAGTTACGGGCATTACACTGACAGTAGATTCTAGTTACTGGCATTAAACTCATTAGATTATATTTCCTGCATTGAACTCACAGTAGATTTAGTTACTGGCATTGAACTCACAGATTTTAGTTACGGGCATTACACTACAGTAGATTCTTAGTTACGGGCATTACACTACAGTAGATTCTATTTACGGGCATTGCACTGCACAGTAGATTCTATTTACGGGCATTACACTCACAGTAGATTCTAGTTACGGGCATTACACTCATGGTAGATTCTAATTACGGGCATTAAACTCACAGTAGAGTCTAGTTACGGGCATTAAACCTCATTAAATGATTCTAGTTACGGCATTAAACGCACAGTAGATTCTAGTTACGGGCATTGCACTCACAGTATATTCTAGTAACTGGCATTGGAACCACAGTAGATTCTATTACGGGCATTAATCTCACAGTAGATTCTAGATACTCGGCATTGAACTCACAGTAAATTCTAGATACGGGCATTGAACCAACAATAGATTCTAGTTACTGCATTGAACTCACAGTAGATTCTAGTTACGCGCATTAAACTCACAGATTCTAGTTAGTGGCATTGAACTCACAGTAGATTCTAGTTACTGGCATTGAACTCACAGTAGATGCTAGTTACGGCATTACACTCAGAGTAGATTCTAGTTATTGGCGTTACACTCACAGTAGATTCAGTTACTGGCATTACACCCGAGTAGATTCTAGTTACTGGCATTACACTCACAGTAGATTCTAGTTACTGGTATTACACTCACAGTAGATTCTAGTTACTGGCATTACACTCACAGTAGATTCTAGATACTGGAATTACACTCCACTGATTCTAGTTTCTGCATTACACTCACAGTAGATTCTAGTTACTGGCATTACACTCACAGTAGATTCTAGTTACTGGCATTACACTCACAGTAGATTCTAGTTACTGGCATTACACTCACAGTAGATTCTAGTTACTGGCATTACACTAACAGTAGATTCTAGTTACTGCATTACACTCACAGTAGATTCTAGTTACTGGCATTACACTCACACTGGATTCTAGTTACGGGCATTACACTTACAGTAGATTCTAGTTATTGGCATTATACTCACAGTAGATTCTAGTTTCTGGCATTACACTCACAGTAGATTCTAGTTACTGGCATTACACTCACAGTAGATTCTTACACTCACGGTAGATTTTAGTTACTGGATTATATTACTGGCAACTCACAGTAGATTCTAGTTACTGGCATTACACTCACAGTAGATTAGAACTGGCATTGAACTCATAGATTTTAGTTACTGATTGAACTCACAGTAGATTTTAATTACGGTCATTACACTCACAGTAGATTATAGTTACTGGTGTTGAACTCGCAGGAAATTTTGTTTCCTGGCATTGACCTCACAGTTGATTCTAGATACTGACATTGAACTCCTAGTACATTCTATTTCCTGGCATTGAACTCACAGTTGATTCTAGATACTGACATTGAACCCTATACATTCTATTTCCTGGCATTGAACTCACAGTAGATTTTAGATACTGACATTGAACTCTAGTAAGTTCTCTTTCCTGGCATTGAACTCACAGTAGATTCTAGATACTGACATTGAACTCCCTAGTGTTATATTTCCTGGCATTGAACTCACAGTAGATTCTAGGTAGTGACATTGAACTCACAGTAGATTCTAGGTAGTGACATTGAACTCACAGTAGATTCTAGATAGTGGCATTGAACTCACAGTAGATTCTAGGTAATGACATTGAACTCACAGTAGATTCTAGGTAGTGACATTGAACTCACAGTAGATTCAGGTAGTGACATTGAACTCACAGTAGATTCTAATAGTGACATTGAACTCACAGTAGATTCCAGATACTGACATTGAACTCACAGTAGATTCTAGGTAGTGACATTGAACTCACAGTAGATTCTAGGTAGTGACATTGAAGTCACAGTTGAATCTAGGTAGTGACATTGAACTCACAGTAGATTCTAGGTAGTGACATTGAACTCACAGTAGATTCTAGGTAGTGACATTGAACTGACAGTAGATTATAGGTAGTGGCATTGAAATCACAGTAGATTCTAGGTGGTGACATTGAACTCACAGTAGATTCTAGGTAATGGCATTGAACTCACAGTAGATTCTAGGTAGTGACATTGAACTCACAGTAGATTCTAGGAAGGCATTGAACTCACAGTAGATTCTAGGAAGTGACATTGAACTCACAGTAGATTCTAGGTAGTGACATTGAACTCTCAGTAGATTCTAAATAGTGACATTGAACTCACAGTAGATTCTAGGTAATGGCATTGAACTCTCAGTAGATTCTAGGTAGTGACATTGAACTCACAGTAGATTCTGGGTAGTGACATTGAACTCACAGTAGATTCTAGGTAGTGACATTGAACTCACAGTAGATTCTAGGTACTGACATTGAACGTTGTTTCTACTGCATGTACGAAATACTCTTAGTTTATTATGTATTCTTAATGTTTTGTTGTATTTGGTTTAATTTTGTTTGAATTGATTGTTGTCGTGGGTTAGTTTTTGTTTTTGTTGTTGAGTTCTTTTTTTGTTGTTGTTTGTTTTTGTTTGTTGTTGGTTTGTTTTTGGTTGTTGTTGGTTGATGTTGTTTGTTGTTGGTTGTTGTTGGTTGTTGTTGTTTGTTGTTGGTTGTTGTTGTTTGTTGTTGTTTGTTTTTGGTTGTTGTTTTTTTGTTGTTGTTTGTTTTTGTTTGTTGTTGTTTGTTGTTGGCTGTTGTTGTTTGTTGTTGGTTGTTGTTGGCTGTTGCTGGGTTTTCTTTGCCCAGCTTGGTAGGCGGATGTGATTTACTATCTCAACAGCTTACATGCCTTAGATCTTTTTTTTCCTCTTCACTTTTTTTCTTTTCTTTTGTTTGAAGGATGGTATTGTTTTGGTTTTTTTCTTGCTATTTGTCTAAAATCGATCCATATATTTTTTTAAACTACCTTGTTGATAACTATATCAATCCATCACTCCCAACCTCAATCCCCCTTTCTCTTCACCTTTATCTCTATATCTATCAACCCCGAGATCACTGTAGTTGTGAATCTACCAATCAGTTATACTACTTTGACAGGGAAAAAATGTGTCTCCGTCATTCTTGTTTTGGTATTTCCCAAAGTCTATTTCTGAAATGGCTTCCTGTGCACTGTGGTGATAATACAATGGCATGTATTGTTATTGTTATCAATTGCCGTGTTAACAAAAATGTTGTGATAGCTCCTGCCATCATGTTTGCTCTACTTGCTAACTCTGGTTTTCGGGATAAAGCTCACACCCTCACCCCACCACCCTACCCTTTGCCCTGGTCCAGGATGGTGGATCCACACTAATTAGTCTCATGGAAGACGAACCATAACCAGGACATCCCATGTGCAGATCACAACACTCTTTGCATGTCAAAGATCCAAATGAAAATTCTACTAAAACCCAAGAGATCACCTTAGCAGCTGGGTGTGGATTAAATTAAAATCAAACCCTCTGACCCTAATTGTGTAGCCATGCCATTAAAATCAAACCCTCTGACCCCTAATTGTGTGTAGCCATGCCATTAAAATCAGAACCCTCTGACCCTAATTGTGTAGCCATGCCATTAAAAATCAAACCCTCTGACCCTAATTGTGTGTAGCCATGCCATTAAAATCAAAACCCTCTGACCCTAATTGTGTGTAGCCATGCCATTAAAATCAAACCCTCTGACCCCTAATTGTGTGTAGCCATGCCATTAAAAATCGAACCCTCTGACCCTAATTGTGTGTAGCCATGCCATTAAAATCGAACCTTCTGACCCTAATTGTGTAGTAGCCATGCCATTAAAATCGAACCTTCTGACCCTAATTGTGTGTAGCCATGCCATTAAAATCAAACCTTCTGACCTAATTGTGTGTAGCCATGCCATTAAAATCAAACCTTCTGACCTAATTGTGTGTAGCCATGCCATTAAAATCGAACCTTCTGACCCTAATTGTGTGTAGCCATGCCATTAAAATTGAACCTTCTGACCCTAATTGTGTGTAGCCATGCCATTAAAATCAAACCCTCTGACCCTAATTGTGTAGCCATGCCATTAAAATCGAACCTTCTGACCCTAATTGTGTGTAGCCATGCCATTAAAATCGAACCTTCTTGACCCTAATTGTGTGTAGCCATGCCATTAAAATCGAACCTTCTGACCCTAATTGTGTGTAGCCATGCCATTAAAATCGAACCTCTGACCTAATTGTGTGTAGCCATGCCATTAAAATCGAACCTTCTGACCTAATTGCATGTAGCTGTGCCACTAAAATCAAACCTCATGACCCTAATTGTATGTAGCCATGCCATTAAAATCAAACCTTCTGACTATGATTGCATGTAGCTGTGCCATTAAAATTGAACCTTATGACCCTAATTGCATGTAGCTGTGCCATTAAAATCAAATCTTCTGACCCTAAAGGTGTGTAGCTGTGCCATTAAAATCAAACCTTCTGACCCTAAAGGTGTGTAGCTGTGCGATTAAAATCAAACCTTCTGACCCTAATGGTGTGTAGCTGTGCCATAAAAACCAAACCTTCTGACCTAAAGGTGTAGCTGTGCGATTAAAATCAAACCTTCTGACCTAAAGGTGTGAAGCTGTGCGATTAAAAATCAAACCTTCTGACCCTAAAGGTGTGTAGCTGTGCGATTAATATCAAACCTTCTGACCTAATGGTGTGTAGCTGTGCCATGAAAATCAAACCTTCTGGCCCCAATTTTGTGTAGCTGTGCCCATGTGGGTAACATTAAAAATCAAACCTTCTGACCCCTAATGGTGTGTAGCTGTGCCTTTAAAATCAAACCTTCTGACCCCAATTGTGTGTAGCTGGGCCCATGTAGGTAACATTAAAATCAAACCTTCTGAACCTAATGGTGTGTAGCTGTGCGATTAAAATCAAACCTTCTGACCCCAATTGTGTGTAGCAGTGCCCATGTGGGTCACATTAAAATGAAACCTTCTGACCCTAAAAAGTGTGTAGCTGTGTCATTAAAATCAAACCTTCGGACCCTAATGGTGTGTAACTGTGCCATTAAAATCAAACCTTCTGACCCTAATGGTGTGTAACTGTGCAATTAAAATCAAACCTTCTGACCTAATCGTGTGTAGCTGTGCCATTAAAATCAAACCTTCTGACCCTAATGGTGTGTAGCTGTGCCATTAAAATCAAACCTTCTGACCTTAATGGTGTGTGGCTGTGCCATTAAAATCAAACCTTCTGACCCTTATTGTGTGTAGTTGTGCCAATGTGGGTTACATTAAAATCAAACCTTCTAACCCTAATTGTGTGTAGCTGTGCCATTAAAATCTAACGTTCTGATCCTTATTGTGTGTAGCTGTGCCATTAAAATCAAACCTTCTGACCTTAATTGTGTGTAGCTGTGCCATTAAAATCTAACGTTCTGATCCTTATTGTGTGTAGCTGTGCCATTAAAATCAAACCTTCTGACCTTAATTGTGTGTAGCTGTGCCATTAAAATCTAACGTTCTGACCCTAATTCGGTAGCTGTGCCATTAAAATCTAACGTTCTGACCCTAATTCGGTGTAGCTGTGCCATTAAAATCAAACCTTTTGAAATCAAACCTTTTGACCCTAATCGTGTGTAGCTGTGCCTGTCACAGTTTCGTCTCCTCAAATGATTTTCTATCACGTCAGCAGAAAATAGGAGCATTTCAGCTCACGATAGCACTCCAATCTTTAGCTTGTTGTCATAAGTGTCTGCATATTGTCATTAACACTTTCGTATTATTTTATTTTTGTTTTGCGTTAATGAAGTTATCGGCTTTCTTCTGTTCTTTTTTGTTTTTAGTTTTGGGTAAAAACGAATGGTGAGGGTTGAAAATATTTAATTGGCATTTGTTACAAGTGGATTTCCGAATATTCATGTTCTTTGCTTATTTAGAAGAAGAAGAAGAAGAAGAGGAAGAAGAAGAAGAAGAAGAAGAAAAAGAAGAAGAAGAAGAAGAAGAAGAAGAAGAAGAAGAAGAAGAAGAAGAAGAAGAAGAAGAAGAAGAAGAAGAAGAAGAAGAAGAAGAAGAAGAAGAAGAAGAAGAAGAAGAAGAAGAAGAAGAAGAAGAAGAAGAAGAAGAAAAGAAGAAGAAGAAGAAGAAGAAGAAGAAGAAGAAGAAGAAGAAGAAGAAGAAGAAGAAGAAGAAGAAGAAGAAGAAGAAGAAGAAGAAGAAGAAGAAGAAGAAGAAGAAGAAGAAGAAGAAGAAGAAGAAGAAGAAGAAGAAGAAGAAGAATAGTAATAGTTATAATAATAATAATAGTAATAATAATAAGAATAATAATAATAATAATAATAATAATAATAATAATAATAATAATAATAATAATAATAATAATAATAATAATAATAATAATAATAATAATAATAATAATAATAATAATAATAATAATAATAATAATAATAATAATAATAATAATACAATAATAAGAATAATAAGAATAATAAGAATAATAAGAATAATAAAAATGATAAGAATTATAAGAATAATAAAGATGAAATTATGATGAAAATGATGATAATGATAATAAAAATGATAAGAGAATAAAGAATCTCCTGAGCCCCGAAACAGAGACGTAGTGCATGTTTTTTTTTCCCATTCGATTTATATGACTTCTCACAAAGAACATTCACGGATGTTGAAAATATTCCATGGTGTAAATCCTCTCTCAGGTAATTGCATCCGGGTTAAGAGCGTGCTAATTTATGTCGTCTGCCAGTCTTGTGGTGAATTTCCAGGCTTATGTCGTGAACCCTATTACACCATTTCAGACGGCGTCAATAGATTCTAATGGACGGAATCTTTGAAAATAGATACTCTCAGACGAAAATGAATCCGATATTTCGTACAATTTATTCATCGCCATACAGGGTTTTACACATTGAATTATTGCCAAGTGTTTTTTTCTATATAAAACATGACAGAGTTATATTGGACGTTCTTCTTAAAAGAAGTTTATAAAAGCAATGTATTCTTTATTCTCTTGTTCATTTTCCGCTCAAACAGTTCTTGTTGCTTTCTGTCTTTCGCTATCACAAACTATCTCAAAGCGGTTACCTATCATTTTCATTTTGTGTTGATGTTGCGGACTTTTTAAATAGCTGTCGGTGTGTGTGTGTGTGTGTGTGTGTGTGTGTGTGTGTGTGTATATGTCGGGGAGTGTTGGTGTGGATTTTAATTGAAATACCCAACTTGGCCGCTGAGTACAGTCATTAGTGCATCTACACACACACACA
Organism: Doris montereyensis; assembly: GCA_037039925.1. Taxonomy (NCBI): domain Eukaryota; kingdom Metazoa; phylum Mollusca; class Gastropoda; order Nudibranchia; family Dorididae; genus Doris; species Doris montereyensis. The sequence continues at coordinate 12,823 of JAXRKP010002560.1, read as the reverse complement.
CACACACACACACACACAGAAACACACAACAACATAATGACAGCATCAGAAGATGCAACCGCTCCACCACTATTACCAGACATTACACACTGAGTTGCATTCAAAAGAAACAGAATATAAATAGACAAAGACAGAATACTAGTATTACATTGAAATGAATCTCTTGCTGACAAAAGACAGACTTCTATTATTGTACTGAAGTGAATCCCTCGTTCACAAAAGACAAACCTCTATTATTGTGTTGAAGTGAATCCCTTGTTGACAAAAAGACAAACCTCTATTATTGTGTTGAAGTGAATCCCTTGTTGACAAAAGACAGACTTCTATTATTGTGTTGAAATGAATCCCTTGTTGACAAAAAGACAAACTTCTATTATTGTGTTGAAGTGAATCCTTTGTTGACAAAAGACAGACTTCTATTATTGTGTTGAAGTGAATCCCTTGTTGACAAAAGACAGACTTCTATTATTGTGTTGAAGTGAATCCCTTGTTGACAAAAGACAGACTTCTATTATTGTGTTGAAATGAATCCTTGTTGACAAAAGACAGACTTCTATTATTGTGTTGAAATGAATCCTTGTTGACAAAAGACAGACTTCTATTATTGTGTTGAAGGGAATCCCTCGTTGACAAAAGACAGACTTCTATTATTGTGTTGAAATGAATCCCTTGTTGACAAAAGACAGACTTCTATTATTGTGTTGAAGGGAATCCCTCGTTGACAAAAGACAGACCTCTATTACTGTGTTGAAGTGAATCCCTTGTTGACAAAGACAGACTTCTATTATTGTGTTGAAGGGAATCCCTTGTCTGTCGCAGGAGGAATGATACGAGACGTTTCATGACATTTTTGTTTAAACTTGGTAAGAAAAGCAAAAAGTGTGTCTGCAAAATTGTGATCAAGAACAGAAAGACAGAAAATGCTTTTTGTGACATCTGGGATCAAGAACAGAAAGACAGAAAATGCTTTTGTGACATCTGGGATCAAGAACAGAAAGACAGAAAACACATTTGAGACATGTGTGATCTGTGATCAAGAACAGAAAGACAGAAAATGAATTTTGGAGACATGTGTGATCTGTAATCAAGAACAGAAAGACAGAAAATACATTTTGTGACATGTGTGATCTGTGATCAAGAACAGAAAAGACAGAAAGTACATTTTGTGACATGTGTGATCTGTGATCAAGAACAGAAAGACAGAAAGTACATTTTGTGACATGTGTGATCTGTGATCAAGAACAGAAAGACAGAAAGTACATTTTGTGACATGTGTGATCTGTGATCAAGAACAGAAAGACGTAAGATACATTTCGTGACAAGTGTGACCAAGAACAGAAAGACGTAAGATACATTTCGAGATGTATTGTTATGAAGAGTAGAGAGACGGAATATACATTACAAGACAGGTATGATGAAGAATAGACAGACGTAAGATACATTTCGTGACAATTGTTATGAAGAATAGAGAGATGGAATATACATTACAAGACAGGTATGATGAAGAATAGACAGACGTAAGATACATTACAAGACAGGTATGATGAAAGAATAGACAGACGTTAGATACATTTTGTGACAAATGTGATGAAGAATAGAGAGACGGAAGATACATTACAAGACAGGTATGATGAAGAATAGACAGACGTAAGATACATTTTGTGACAATTGTTATGAAGAATAGACAGACGGAAGATACATTACAAGACAGGTATGATGAAGAATAGACAGAGGAAGATACATTACAAGACAGGTATGATGAAGAATAGACAGACGTAAGATACATTTTGTGACAAATGTGATGAAGAATAGAGAGACGGAAGATACATTACAAGACAGGTATGATGAAGAATAGACAGACGTAAGATACATTTTGTGACAATTGTTATGAAGAATAGAGAGACGTAAGATACATTTTGTGACAATTGTTATGAAGAATAGAGAGACGGAATATACATTACAAGACAGGTATGATGAAGAATGACAGACGTAAGATACATTTTGTGACAATTGTTATGAAGAATAGACAGACGGAAGATACATTACAAAGACAGGTATGATGAAGAACAACAGAGGAAGATACATTACAAGACAGGTATGATGAAGAATAGACAGACGTAAGATACATTTTGTGACAAATGTGATGAAGAATAGAGACGGAAGATACATTACAAGAGGTATGATGAAGAATAGAGACGTTAGATACATTTTGTGACAATTGTTATGAAGAATAGACAGACGGAAGATACATTACAAGACAGGTATGATGAAGAATAGACAGAGGAAGATACATTACAAGACAGGTATGATGAAGAATAGACAGACGGAAGATACATTTTGTGACAATTGTTATGAAGAATAGAGAGACGGAATATACACATTACAAGACAGGTATGATGAAGAATAGACAGACGGAAGATACATTTTGTGACAAATGTGATGAAGATATTTGTTTGTTTATTTATAACCCTGACACAATAACCCCAGTCTGTTTAATCTAGTTAGGTGAACAGAATCGACCTAAACAGGTGGGCTTATCGCAAAACAACGAAACCAAGCTATCTTATCTCCTCTACTTGCCAGTGTGTCATATTCCACAGAAAAGTTGTCCAGAACAGATCTAGATCTTGCTCCGTTCTTTCTTGTCCCTCGTTACCATGGGCCGTCTTGCATTCAGCAACGACCCAGCTCCCATAAGTGTGCACTCTTCCTCTGATACGGCAAAGGTATGTAGAACAATGTCCCTCTAGTCTCAGAGAACGATTCTAATACGTGTTAATTATTTGTACTAGGACACGGCAAAGGTATAGGGCACAATGTCCCTCTAGTCTCAGAGAACGATTCTAATGCGTGTTAATTATTTGTACTAGGACACGGCAAGGTATGGGGCCCTGCAATGTCCCTCTAGTGACACGGCAAACCGAATTGTAGGTAAGCAGGTGAAATAAAGTAGCCCCACTCAGATTTGAACGAGTCTTGATTTTTTCTGGCCACACGGCGTAATGTGGTAGTTTGTTATAGCTTAGGCGTAATGTGGTAGTTTGTTATAGCTTAGGCGTAATGTGGTAGTTTGTTATAGCTTAGGCGTAATGTGTAGTTTGCCATTGCTTTCCCACGCCGCCATTACTTTCACCGAGTCCGCGTACCTATCTACCCAGTTCATTGCTGGGTCGACAGGAGGACAAAACATATTGCCTGGATTTTCGAATTTGGGTCTTTCTGAGTGGTTATTAAACCCTTTACCGAAGGGAAGGCTAAAAAACTATTTTAATATTATCGTCGGTAAGTATTAAATATTAAATATTATATATATATATATATATATATATATATATATATATATATATATATATATATATATATATATATATATATATATATATATATATATATTATATTATGTCTGTATTCGTGTATATAACATACACAATATTCTGTTAGTGCTATACACACAATAGGTTTGCCATATTCCTTTCGTAAATTTCATTGAGAATGTTTTATCCGTTTTCTGTTGACACCATTGACAAGGCAATTTATACAAATACCCTTGCTAGGTAGGCCGTCGCATGAACAGAATGATTTTGTGACAAGGTTTCGTTTTTCAGGGAAAATGGCTTTGTGGCAAGATTTTATCCCTTTTCTAGAGAATGGCTTTTTGCCAAGATGTTATCTTTTTCTAGAGAGAATGGCTTTATGCTAAGATGTTTATCCCGTTTTCTAGAAAATAACTTTGTAGCAAGATGTTATCCTTTTTGTAGAGAGAATGGCTTTGTGACAAGATGTTATCCGTTTTCTAGAGAGAATGGCTTTTATGGCAAGATGGTATCCTTTTTCTAGAAGAGAATGGCTTTGTGAAAAGTTGTTATTCCTTTTTCTAGATAGAATGGCTTTGTGATAAGATATTATCCTTTTTTTAGAAAGAATGGCTTTGTGACAAGATGTTATCCTTTTTCTAGAGAGAATGGCTTTGTGACAAGATGTTATCCTTTTTTCTAGAGAGAATGGCTTTGTGACAAGATGTTATCTTTTTTCTGGAAAGAATGGCTTTGTGACAAAAAAGTTGGCCTTTTCTAGAGAGAATGATTTTGTGTCAAGATTTCGTTTTCAGGGGAAATGGCTTTTGTGACAAAGGTTGTCCTTTCTTATAGAGAAATAACTTTGTGACAAATGTTTGGGAATAATGCTTCATTACTAAGTTTTGCAGTATTATTCCTGAAAGAACGGATTTGTGACAAATTTCATTTTTTACACGGAAAATGACTTTTCCCCGCTTTCCTACAGTGGCATTGTGACAACGTCTTGTATTCTTTTTAAAAGAACGGTTTTACGACGAATTTTTTATTCCCTTCTGAGAAATGGCTTTGAGCTTTGAGACAAGGTGTAGGCAATAGCGACATTGTGTCGACTTCCATTCTCTATCTGGGAATATGACTATCTGGCAGGATACATGCACATTTTGGAAAGGCTGTGATTAGGATTTATCCATTTCCGTACAGGAAGTGTTTTGTACATCTTCTTTGTCTATGGAATGTATATACCTTCTACCTTCTACCTGTATATAATGGTCGATGTGATATAGCACTTATACCTTCTACCTGTATAGAATGGTCGATGTGATATAGCACTTCTACCTTCTACCTGTATAGAATGGTCAATGTGATATAGCACTTATACCTTCTACCTGTATATAATGGTCAATGTGATATAGCATATACCTTCTACCTGTATATAATGGTCAATGTGATATAGCACTTATACCTTCTACCTGTATAGAATGGTCGATGTGATATAGCACTTCTACTCCATGTATGGGAATGGTCAATGTGATATAGCACTTATACCTTCCTACCTGTATAGAATGGTCAATGTGATATAGCACTTATACCTTCTACCTGTATAGAATGGTCGATGTGATATAGCACTTCCTTCTACCTGTATAGAATGGTCAATGTGATATAGCACTTCTACCTTCTACCTGTATAGAATGGTCAATGTGATATAGCACTTCTACCTTCTACCTGTATAGAATGGTCAATATGATATAGGACTTAAACCATCTATCTGAATAGAATGGTCGATATGATATAGCACTCAAACCATCTATCTGTATAGAATGGTCAATATGATATAGGACTTAAACCATCTATCTGAATAGAATGGTCGATATGATATAACACTCAAACCACATCCTATCTGAATAGAATGGTCAATATGATATCGCCTCAAACCATCTATCTGTATAGAATGGTCAATATGATATAGGACTTAAACCATCTATCTGAATAGAATGGTCGATATGATATAACTCAAACCATCTATCTGAATAGAATGGTCGATATGATATAGTACTTATACCATCTATCTGAATAGAATGGTCGATATGATATAGTACTTATACCATCTATCTGAATAGAATGGTTGATATGATATAGAACTTAAACCATCTATCTGAATAGAATGGTCGATATGATATAGAACTTATACCATCTATCTGAATAGAATGGTCGATATGATATAGAACTTATACCATCTATCTGAATAGAATGGTCATTGAGATATAACATAAACCATCTATCTGAATAGAATGGTCGATATGATATAACACTTAAACCATCTATCTGAATAGAATGGTCGATATGATATATAACACTCAAACCATCTATCTGAATAGAATGGTCGTATGATATAGCACTCAAACCATCTATCTGAATAGAATGGTCGATATGATATAGCATTTATACCATCTATCTGAATAGAATGGTCGATATGACAAAGCAGTTATACCCTCACTTTGAATGGATTGGACATATTATGTAACAGTTAACCACCTTCGATCTAAAATGGAATGGTTAATATGATAAAGCAAGTATACCTTATATCTGATTGGAATGGTTATAGTATAGAGCAGTTATACAGTCCATTTGAATAGCTAATCATATTATACAGTAGTTTTATCCTCTATCTGAATGGAATGGCCATATTATATAGTATTTATACCCTCTATCTGAATATAATGGGAATATGACATAGGAGCTATACCTATCTATCTTAACTGAATGGTCATATTATATAGTAGTTATACCCTTTATCTCAATGGGATGGTCATATTATATAGCAGTTATACCTTCTATCTCATTGGAATGGTAATGTTATATAGCAGTTATACCCTTTATCTGAATGGGAAGCCCGTATTATATAGCAGTTATACCTTCCTCTATACAGTTGGAATGGTCATATTTTATAGCAGTTATACCTTCTATCTGATTGGAATGGTCATATTATATAGTAGTTATACCCTTTATCTCAATGGGATGGTCATATTATACAGTTGTTAAACCCTTTATCTCAATGGGATGGTCATATTATATAGTAGTTATACCCTTTATCTCAGTGGGATGGTCATATTATAGCAGTTATACCTTCTATCTGATTGGAATGGTGATATTATATAGCAGTTAAACCTTCTATCTGATTGGAATGGTCATGTTATATAGCAGTTATACCTTCTATCTGATTGGAATGGTCATGTTATATAGCAGTTATACCCTTATCTGAATGGGAAGCCCATAATATATAGCAGTTATATATCTGATTAGAATGGTCATGTTATATAGCAGTTATACCTCTATCTGATTGGAATGGTCATGTTATATAACAGTTATACCTCCTATCTGATTGGAATGGTCATGTTATAGAGCAGTTATACCTCCTATCTGATTGGAATGGTCATGTTATATAACAGTTATACCTCTATCTGATTGGAATGGTCATGTTATATAGCAGTTATACCTCTATCTGATTGGAATTGTCATGTTATAGAGCAGTTATACTCTCTATCCTGATTGGAATTGTCATGTTCTATAGCAGTTATGCCTCTATCTGATTAGAATGGTCATGTTATATAGCAGTTATACCTCCTTTCTGATTAGAATGGTCATGTTATATAGCAGGTATACCTCCTATCTGATTAGAATGGTCATGTTATAGAGCAGTTATGCCTCCTATCTGATTGGAATTTGTCATGTTATGGAAACAGTTATACTCTATCCCCATTGGAATTGTCATGTTCTATAGCAGTTATACCTCCTATCTGATTGGAATGGTCAAGTTATATAGCAGTTATACTTTCTCTAGTTGGAACGATCATTTTATACAGCGGTTATACTTTCTATCTGATGGAACGGTCATGTTATATAACGGTTATACTTTCTATCTAATGGAATGATCATGTTATATAGCAGTTATACCTTCTATCTAATTGGTATGATCATATTATATAGCAGTTATACGCTCTATCTGATTGGAATGCTCATAGTATATAATAGTTATACCTTCTGTCTGATTGGAACGGTCATATTATATAGTAGTTATACCTTCTGGCTGATTGGGATGGTCATATTATATAGTAGTTATACCTTTTGTCTGATTGGAATGGTAATATTATATAGTAGTTATACCTTCTATCTGATTGTAATGCTCATATTATATAGTTATACCTTATATCTGATTGGAATGGTCATGTTATATAGCAGTTATACCTTTTATCTAATGGGAATGGTCACATTATATAGCAGTTATACCTTCTATCTGATTGGAATGGGCATGTTATATAGCAGTTATACCTTCTATCTGATTGGAATGGTCATGTTATATAGCAGTTATACTTTCTATCTGATTGGAATGGTCATGTTATATAGCAGTTATACTTTCTATCTGATTGGAATGGTCATGTTATATAGCAGTTATACTTTCTATCTGATTGAATGGTCATGTTATATAGCAGTTATACCTTCTATCTGATTGGAATGGTCATGTTATATAGCAGTTATACTTTCTATCTGATTGGAATGGTCATGTTATATAGCAGTTGTACCTTTATCTAATTGGAATGGTCATATTATGGCAGTTATTCCTTCTATCTGGTGGAATGGACATATTATATAGCAGTTACACCTTTTATCTAATTGGAATGGTCATGTTATATAGTAGTTATACCTCTGTCTGAATGGAATGGTCATATTATAGTAGTTATACCTTCTTTCTGAATGGAATGGTCATATTATATCGTAGTTATACCTTCTATCTAATTGGAATGGTCATATTATATAGCAGTTATACCATGTATCTGATTGGAATGGTCATGTTATATAACAGTTATACCTTCTATCTGATTGAAATGGTCATATGATAGTAACAGTTATACCTTCTATCTGATTGGAATGGTCATGTTATATAACAGTTATACCTTTTATCTAATTGGAATGGTCATGTTATATAGCAGTCATACATCTCATTTGAATTGGAATGTTCATGTTATATAACAGTTATTTCATCTGATTGGAATGGTCATATGATATAACAGTTATACCTTTTTATCTGATTGAATGGTCATGTTATATAACAGTTATACTTTTTATCTAATTGGAATGGTCATGTTATATAACGGTTATACATCCTATTTGAATGGAATGTTCATGTTATATAGCAGTTAGCCTTTATCTGAATGAAATATCTCATATTATAGCGTTATGCCCTGTACCTGAATGGAATGGTCATATTATATAGCAGTTATACCCTGTACCTGAATGGAATGGTCATATTAGTATAGCAAAGCGTACACTTTATCTGAATGGAATTGTCATATTATATAGCAGTTATACACTTTATCTGAATGGAATGGTCATATTATATAGTAAAGTTATAATAATTTTATCTGAATGGGATGGTCATATTATATAGTAGTTATTAATTTTCAATCTGAATGGAATTGGTCATATTGGTATAAGCAGGTTATACACTTTATTTTGAATGGAATTGTCATATTATATAGCAGTTATACCCTGTACCTGAATGGGAATGGTCATATTATATAGCAGTTATACACTTTATCTGAATGCAATGGGCATATTATATAGCAGTTATACACCTTTTATCTGAATTGGAATTGTCATATTATATAGCAGTTATACACCTTATCTGAAATGGAATGGTATTATGATAACAGTTATTCCATTTATCTGGAATGAATTGATCGTATGGTAATGTTATACCATTTATCTGAATGGAATGAGGTTATGATAGCAGTTATACCATTTATCTGAATGGAATGATCTGGATGGTAACAATTATACTGTTTATCTGAATGAAAATGAGGTTATGATAGCAGTTATACCATTTTATCTTAATGAATGATATTATGATAAAGCAGTTATACTGTTTATCTGAATGGAATGATATTATGGTAGCATTTATACCGTTTATCGGAATGGAATGGATATTATGATAGCAGTTATTCCGTTTATCTGAATGGAATGGTCATATGGTAGCAGTTATTCCATTTATCTGAATGGAATGATCATATGGTAGCATTTATACCGTTTATCTGAATGGAATGGTCATATGATAGCAGTTATACCCTTTATCTGAATTTGATGGTCATATGGTAGCAGTTATTCCATTTATCTGAATGGGATGGTCATATGGTAGCAGTCATTCCATTTATCTGAATGGAATGATCATATGGTAGCATTTATACCGTTTATCTGAATGGAATGGTCATATGATAGCAGTTATACCCTATCTGAATTACGGTCATATTGGTAGCAGTTATTCTCCATTTATCTGAATGGGATGTGTCATATAGATAGCAGTTATTCATTTATCTGAATGGAATGATATTATGGTCGCAGTTATTTCGTTTATCGGAATGGAATGATATTATGGTAGCTGTTATACCGTTTATCTGAATGGAATGATGATATGGTAGCAGTTATACCGTTTATCTGAATGGGATGGTCATATGGCAGCAGTTATTCCATTGATTTGTCTGAGTGAATGAATTGTCATATGGTAGCAGTTATACCGTTTGTCTGAATGTAATGGTATTAGGTAACAGTTTATACCATTTATCTGAATGGGATGGTCATATGGTAGCAGTTATACCATTTATCTGAATGGGATGGTCATATGGTAGCAGTTATGCCATTTATCTGAATGAATGGAATGGTCATATGGTCAGCAGTAATACCCTTATCTGAATAGAACGGTCAGATGGCAGGTGCTGTTCTCATCTGAAAATCGGAAATGGTCATGGTATCAGCTATACCGTTTATCTGAATGAAATAGTCATATGGTATCAGTTATACCCTTTATCTGAATGGATAAATATTATGGTAACAGTTATACCGTTTATCTAAATGGAATGATCTTATGATAACAGTTATACCGTTTTTGTGAATGGAATGGTAATATGGTAGTAGTTATACCGTTTATCTAAATTAAATGATCTTATGATAACAGTTATACCGTTTACGTGAATGGAATGGTAATATGGTAGTAGTTATACCGTTTATCTAAATGGAATGATCTTATGATAACAGTTATACCGTTTATTTGAATGGAATGGTAATATGGTAGTAGTTATACCGTTTATGTAAATTAAATGATCTTATGATAAAAGTTATCCTTTTTATTTGAAAGGCATGGTCATATGGTAGCCGTTATACTTTTATCTGAATGGAATGGTCTTATGATAACAGTTATACCGTGTATCTGAATGGAATGATATTATGATAACAGTTATACCGTTTATCTAAATTGAATGATATTATGATAACAGTTATACCGTTTATGTGAATGGAATGATATTATGATAATAGTTATACCGTTTATCTGAATGAATGGTCTTATGATAGCAGTTATACCCTTTATCTCAATGGAATGGTCTTATGGTAGCAGTTATACCCTTCATCTGAATGGAATAATATTATGGTAGCAGTTATAGCGTTTATCTGCAATGAATGGTCATATGCTAGCAGTTATACCGTTTATCTGAAAGGAATAGTCATATGGTAGCAGTTATATCCTTTTATCTAAATAGAATGGTCATAAGGTAGCAGTTATACCCTTTAGCTGAATGGAATGATCTTATGATATCAGTTATACCCTTTGACTGAATGGAATGATCTTATGATATCAGTTATACCGTTTATCTAAGTGGAAAGGTCTTATGATAACAGTTATCTACCGTTTATCTGAAAGGAATGGTCCTATGGTAGCAGTTTATACCGTTTATCTGAATGGGCATTGTCCATATTGTAGCAATTGTACCCTTTATCTGAATGGAATGATGTTATGGTAGCAATTATAACCTTTATCTCGAATAGAATGGTCATATGATAGCAGATTGTACCCTTTATCTGAAAGGAATGGTCATATGATCAGTAGCTTATATCCTTTATCTGAATAGAATGGTCTTATGATATCAGGTATACCCTCTTTAGCTGAATGGAAATGATCTTATGATAGCAATTATACCGTTTATCTGAATGGGATGATATTATGGGTAGCAGTTATTCCGTTTATCTGAATGGAACTGGTCAATCATAGTAACAGTTATACGGATTATCTGAATGGAAATGATATTATGGTCGCAGTGTATTTCGTTTATCTGAATGGAATGAGATTATGGTAGCTGTTATACCGTTTATCTGAATGGGATGGTGATATCAGGTAGCAGTATATATCCGTTTAATTCTGAATGGGAATGGTCATAATGGCACGCAGTTATACCGTTTGTCTGAATTGAATTGTCATATGGTAGCAGTCTTTACCGTTTCGTCCTGAACTGTATTGGTATTATGGGTAAACAGTGTTATACCGTGTTTTACTGAATGGGCCCTTGGTCATATGGTAGCAGTTATATACCTATTTATACTGAACTGTGGATGGTCATATGGGTAGCAGTTATTACTGTTTATCCCGAATAGAATGATATTTACTGGTAAGCCCTAAGTTCCTATACCGTTATATTTGATATAGAATGATAATTATGGTAATCAGTTGATACATTTTTTTCCTGAATGGAATGATAATATGTTTACAGGCAAGTTATACTCATTTAGCTGAATGGACATGGTCATATGTTATCATGTTATACCCTTTTTCCTGAATGGAATGATCATATGATACAGCAGTTAGTACCCTTTATCTGTAAACGAATGTTCGTGTGATTAACTGAATGGGTGTAGGACTAGTGACAAAATGTTAATCTTCTCTCTAAATACAATCTTTACGTCTATTTGTCAGCATCTTACTGTGTGGGACTAGTTGTCGCTGTAGTGCTATTCTGTAGCATACTGTGTGGGACTGTAGTGTGACTAGTTAGCATTTGTGAGCTATGTTTGTAGCATCTTACTGTGTGGACTAGTGATAGTGACTAGTTGTAGGCATCTTTACTGTGTGGACTAGTGTTGTGGACTAGTTGCATCATCTTACTGTTGGTGGACTTGACGTGTTGTGACTATTGTGATAGCATCTTACTGTGTGGACTTAGTGTTGTGACTAGTTGTAAGCATCTTTACTGTGTGGACTAGTGTGGTGATAGTTGCATCATCTTACTGGCATGGACTAGTGTTGTAATGGTTGGCATCTTACTGTGTGGACTGGTGTAGTGACTAGTTGCATCATCTTACTGTGGACTAGTGTTATGTTTAGTTGTAGCATCTTACTGTGTGGACTAGTGTTGTGACTAGTTGTAGCATCTTACTGTGTGGACTAGTGTAGTGACTAGTTGCATCATCTTACTGTGTGGACTAGTGTTGTGACTAGTTGTAGCATCTTACTGTGTGGACTAGTGTAGTGACTAGTTGTAGCATCTTACTGTGTGGACTAGTGTTGTGACTAGTTGCGTCATCTTACTGTGTGGACTAGTGTAGTGACTAGTTGTAGCATCTACTTTTTTACCTTACTACTGTAGTGGACTTGTGTTTGTGACTAGTTGTCAGCTATCTTACTGTGTGGACTAGATGTTAGTGACTAGTTG
>JAXRKP010000256.1:380000-396471 GCA_037039925.1 Doris montereyensis | reverse complement strand
ATGATATTATGCAGTTATGTCCCCTTGTCAACTTTTTATTGTTTCCCATTTTCCGCTATTCAATGCGAATATGAAAGTTATTGGGGTTTTCGTGTTGTTTTGTTCATGTGTGTATGTGTATTTCTTTCAATGATTGTCAATGTTGTTGTGATTGCAAACATTCTGTCTTCAGCAGGTCTGACAATTTTGTTATAAAATTTGTTACACATGTACCTCCCCCCCTTTCCTTCCCCTCCCTACTCCCTATCTCTTTTACTCTGGCACTTTAATGGCATTCCCTTCCCTCGTCGCCCCCTTTTCCCCACTCCCTCCCACCAGCCCCATATACTTGCTTTTGACACCTGCTCATCGCCATCCGCCTCCCAACTACCCCGTTCCCCCACCCCCACCCCCACCAGCCCCATACTTGCTTTTTGACCCCTGCTCTTCGCGCACAAACTATTTAATGAAATGAAATTACGTAAAGGTCACGAAAAAAAAGTTACGATATGAATCATTTACGGCTACAAAACGTTGAAGCAAAGATTTGGTTTTTGGCGGTGATCAAAATCGCAATAGTGTGAATCTGTTGGAGCAAAAGAAAGATGGCCATGTCATGGTTTCAATACATATTGTGTGGCGTCGGTGGCCCAGTGGTTATGTTGCCGGACTAGAAGTCAAGAGGTCTCGAGGTCGAATCCTGGCAACAAGAACAACAACAACAACAATGCTACGGTGCCCTTAAGTCGATGATAACAGTGAGCCATTGAAGGTGTGTAGACTGTTCAGGTGATGGGGAAACAAGACCCGTGTAGACTGTTCAGGTGATGGGGAAACAAGACCCGTGTAGACTGTTCAGGTGATGGGGAAACAAGACCCGTGTAGACTGTTCAGGTGATGGGGAAACAAGACCCGTGTAGACTGTTCAGGTGATGGGGAAACAAGACCCGTGTAGACTGTTCAGGTGATGGGGAAACAAGACCCGTGTAGACTGTTCAGGTATGAGGAAACAAGACCACGCCTAACTTACATCCGAATCGTGATGCGTCCGTTATGTCTTTCACCGTGGATTTTACGCCTCATTAATTTGTTTGATGTTATTACATGTATTCCCATAATCCTTTTCAGCGGTTGATGGGCGCTACTGGTATGCTCTATTTTTTCCTTTCCACTCTTTCACTACCTTTCATCTCGCTATTTCCTTATAATTGACCCTGAGATCATGGTTTACACGGTTTAGATTTCCTACCCGAAACCGAAAAATTGTCAATGGCTATTTACCATAGTGACGTCGAATAAACCGACAAAGCACAGATGCCTTTCCTGTCTCCTTTCTTCCTCATTCCTCATATCATGAAATCTCTTTGAAAAACGATATAATATACCTTTGATATAATGCCTGTTTGATGATATCTTTCTCTTATCATTACATTTCTTTGAAAAACGATATAATGTACCTTTGATATAATGCCTGTTTGATGATATCTTTCTCTTATCATTACATTTCTTTGAAAAACGATATAATGTACCTTTGATATAATGCCTGCTTGATGATATCTTTCTCTTATCATTACATCTCTTTGAAAAACGATATAATGTACCTTTGATATAATGCCTGCTTGATGATATCTTTCTCTTATCATTACATCTCTTTGAAAAACGATATAATGTACCTTTGATATAATGCCTGTTGTGTGATATCTTTAAGATTCAATGTTTTTTGGACAATACAATTAACTACTCTCCGGTTTGAAAACATCAATACTCTTGTAAGTGATGAGACAAAGGAATAGACATGAAATAAATCACTGAAGACCCTTAGGAACACGCACACGAGACAGAGACAAAGGAGTAAACATGAAATAAATCACTGAAGACCCTTAGGGAACACGCACACGAGACAGAGATGAAGGAATAGACATGAAATAAATCACTGAAGACCCTTAGGGAACACGCACACGAGACAGAGATGGAAGGAATAGACATGAAATAAATCACTGAAGACCCTTAGGGAACACGCACAATGAGACAGATGAAAAGGAATAGACATGAAATAAATCACTGAAGACCCCTAAGGGGAACACGTACACGAGACAGAGACAAAGGAATAGACATGAAAATAAATCACTGAAGACCCTTAGGGAACACACACACACGAGACAGAGACAAAGGAATAGACATGATATAAATCACTGAAGACCCTTAGGGAACACACACACACGAGACAGAGACAAAGGAATAGACATGAAATAAATCACTGAAGACCCTTAGGGAACACACACACACAAAGAGACAGAGACAAAGGAATAGACATGAAATAAATCACTGAAGACCCTTAGGGAACACACCCACACGAGACAGAGACAAAGGAATAGACATGAAATAAATCACTGAAGACCCTAGGGGAACACACACACCCACACGAGACAGAGACAAAGGAGTGTAGTTTGCACGGTTGGCACCTTGCTCGTTATCACAACGAGGTGATAGGTGCCGATGCAAATACCATGGGTTCAATTCTATCTGGTGTTCAAAGATAAATATGTTATAATGTCTATTCCTTTATATAATATGTCTCGTCTTTATTCCTATGGAACCTCAGCGCTTATTTCGTTTTCTTGTTTATACATGGCATCCCTTCCATAGTGACTCAGTAGATGATTCAACTTTGTGAGTCATTCATTATTTTGTATTTTATTGTTAATTATTGTTGATGTTATTAGTTTTATTGATGATGGATCTTGTTTACCCCCTCCGCCTGTCCTCCCCCCCCCCCCTCCCACCCGACTCTTTTTTCATCTCAGCTTTCTCCACAACTGACCTCTGACTCCTCCCCCCCCCCACGACTCTTTTTTCTTATCCCAGCTTTCTCCAACTGACCTCTTATCATCTGCCCCTCCCGACCCCTCTCAACTCACTCCTTTCCTGAGGAGGAATCGGTAGTCCAGAGGTAAGTGTCTGGTCTCACAAACCCAATGGTCGTGAGTTCAAGCCCCGACGGCTGACACATTTTCTCGAGTTTTGTTCGATAAAACCCACCCCTCCCTCCCCCTCCCCCCTCCCCCTAGTCCAAATAAGTTGATCGACACCTGGTCCTATCGGAACAGACGATCAAGATGACGGTCTATGTGCAGACCCTCCTCTGTGCACGCTAAAGATCCTGGCTGTTTACCAGGCACGCAGTCCTGGCTGTGGCAGTCCCAGGTCCCGTGTTCATATCACAACACTCCTGTGCACGCTAAAGATCCCCTGGCTGTTTCAAGGAAGTCCTGGGTCCCGTGTTCGCCATCACAACACTCTGTGCACGTTGCAAAGATCCCTGGCTGTTTGGGCAATCTAGGTAAAAATTAAACCATCCTTTCAAAACCCCAAACCACCAGAGTTGTGGATGTTGGTGTCAATCAAATCAAATCAAATCGAAACAAATCAAAATCTCCTCTTCCTCACTCCCTTCCCTCAACCCTTGTTGCTAATCTTGATCCCACCCTTAGATTTCTTCCATAGGTTAATGAGATGTATAAAGGTGTAAAGGCAGCCTAGCCTCCCGGTTTCTATAGTGCCAATCGAAATGCGTTGTAATAACACCCCCTCGACATGGCCTTAGTCGGTCGCGGTTTTTTTTTCTCTGTCATGCTAGATCTGTACCCATTTGCACCTGGATTGAATGGGAAATGTGTGTTACGTGTCCCTTCCCAGGGAATACAACGAAGAATTCAACTGCAACATCGTAATCCTAAGTCCAGCAGGCTAACCTAAGCCACCGCCACCCCTTATGAAATGTATACCTTTAACCTTTTTTTTTTTGTATCCATCATCCAAACTGGCTGTGCTTTGTTTTCTCCTTTGGACCTGACGTTGGTGGCTTAAAGGTTAGAAACTGGATGTGGCATCTAGGGTCCTGATTCGAATTCTAACAATGCTTGGTCCGACGTTATATTCCTTGATGAAGACATTTCATCATCCCCTTCGACCCAGGTGGAAATAGGTTGTACCAGCAACGCCTGGGAGAAAAAACCTGGGACAAATCCAGCGTCCCCTCCAGGAGATGATTATTATCACATGTTCCGCTTCACGCTATAGGAACCTGAGTAAATTCCGGCTTTATGGGCAGTAGTGCCTTTGAAGGAGCTTGAAGGAACTTTACAATGTTGTTGTTTTTTTGTGTTGATCGACACAGCACGTGGGAGTTCAAACCAAACCAAATTAATTGAAAGCAAATCAATTGAAACCAAACCAAAGCTTGCGGATATCAATATCAAACAATCCAAAATTGTTTATTGTATAATAAAGAGTTGATTCACCTGTTGCTGAGAATTGTTTGTAAATAAAATCATTATGTTTTAGGGTGTGGTTAGATGACAGTTGATCACACTGATGACTTTTAAACTCACTAATCAAACGATGAAGATTAAGACAGCAATGGATTTAACTCCTTCCCAGATAGTACGGTGTCTGTTAGGCGTTTCAATAACACTCAAATACTCAGAAAAAGACCCCTCTCTCCCTATAGTCGAATTATACTTTTTCACACCTGAGTCAAGTAACACCCATAGAGAAGCATATAACGCTGGGAGACTTAACCCTGAACAAACCAGGGGTTTCAAATGGGGTCAGTGTCGCCTTGATTACAGACTCCCAACAACAGAGTGAATTCCGTGACAATGCCTCACAGAGAGAAAAGTTAACAAAGCAAAATAAAACATAACAAAGCGAAATGAAACATAACAAAGCAAAATGAAACATAACAAAAATAAAATGAAATATAACAAAGCAAAATGAAACATAACAAAGCAAAATGAAACATAACAAAGCAAATGAAACATAACAAAGCAAAATGAAACATAACAAAGCAAAAATGAAATATAACAAAGCAAAATGAAATATAACAAAGCAAAATGAAACATAACAAAGCAAAATGAAACATTACAAAGCAAAATGAAACATAACAAAACAAAATGAAACATAACAAAGCAAATGAAACATAACAAAGCAAAATGAAATATAACAAAGCAAAATGAAGTATAACAAGGCAAATGAAATATAACAAAGCAAAATGAAATATAACAAAGCAAAATGAAATATAACAAGGCAAAATGAAATATAACAAAGCAAAATGAAACATAACAATGCAAAATGAAACATAACAAAGCAAAATGAAACATAACAAAGCAAATGAAACATAACAAAGCAAAATGAAACATAACAAAGCAAATAACAAAGCAAATGAAACATAACAAAGCAAAATAATGTTCTACCTGTGAACTTGTTCAACTGATGGGATGACAATGCAACAGGTAAAATGCAAGACAATATAGTCAATAAATGAACGTGTTCAACTGATGGGATGACAATGCAACAGGTAAAATGCAAGACAATATAGTCAATAAATAAACCTGTTCAATTGATGGGATGACAATGCAACAGGTAGAATGCAGACAATATAGTCAATAAGAAACAGAACCTGTTCAACTGATGGGATGACAATGCAACAGGTAGAATGCAAGACAATATAGTCAATAACTATTAGTCTTTACAAACTTTTATTTAAAAAATACATTTAACGTATTTATGTTCTTTTTTATGTAATTCATTGTTTATTGATTCATTTACTTACTTTTCACCTGCATTCAGGTCATTAATGCATGTTTGGTTTTGTTCTGGTTTACATTAAAATTCCTATATGTTAATCACCATCTAAATGGACATGAGATGCTGGAACTGCTAGAGGAGCCAGTCAAACGGCAATAAATGGACATGAGATGCTAAATTACTAGAGAGCCAGTCAAACGGCAATAAATGGACGAGATGCTAGAATTGCTAGAGAGCCAGTCAAACGGCAATAAAATGGACATGAGATGCTGGAACTGCTAGAGTGTCAAAACGGCAATAAATGAACATGAGATGCTAGAATTGCTAGAAAGGCCAGTCAAGCGGCGACAAATGGATATAAGATGTTGAATTGTTAGGAGTGTCAGTCAAACGGCGACAAATGGACATACGATGCTGGAATTGCTAGAGAGTCAGTTAAACGGGGACAAATTGACATGCGATGGAATTGCTAGAAAGTCATTCAAACAGCGACAAATGGACCTGAGATGCTGGAATTGGCAGAGAGCAAAACATGAAACGGTGACAAATTAACATGAGATGCTGGAATTACTAGAGAGTAAGTTAAACGGCGATAAATAGACATGAGATACTGGAATTGCTAGGAGAACTAGTCAAATGGCGACGGACTCGATAGTCAGAGGTAAGGTGTCGACCACTCAATCCAAAGATCGTGGGTTCAAATCCCCCCCAACGGCTGGTTGGAATCAATTCCTCGAGTTTCTTCGAGTACACCCACCCCTTCCCTGGTCCAGGTAGGTGAATGACGCATAGTCCCATCTGAGACGAACAATTAAAAAAACGAGGTCCTGTTTGTAGATCACACCACTCTGTGCACTTTCAATGTCCCTTGGTTGTTTACAGGACAGTCCAGACATAATTTAAAAATCCTACCAAAAAACTCCGAGATCATCGTAGTGGTAGATGTGGGTAAACAAGGAGTTTAGGAGAGAAAAAAACTGATAACTAATGTCATGTTATTGGTGATTGGCGGAGAAAAATTGTTTCGACGCATTTTCTCCTCGATCCAGATGTAATGAATGTCGGCATTAGACGGGAGGCGAAACGTGTGACTGACTAGAATCCTGGTTAATATTAACCTGGAATAGATTTCATAATTCTCATTCTCATGACTGTGTATTTACATGTAAGCTGTGATAATGTGTTGGCAAGTTTGAAACGATGATGTTTTGATCTGTGAATACATTTCTTCTTTGAAATGGCAAAAGGAGTATCGTAATAATATTAGAAGAAACTTAATTTACATTATATAATAATAATAATAATAATAATAATAATAATAATAATAATAATAATAATAATAATAATAATAATAATAATAATAATAATAATAATAGTAATATATGTATGCCTTATATTACTCATGATTATAAAATACTAGATTAAATTCATATTAGATTGTTGTTGCAGTTTCTGAGGTTTTTTAAAATCAATTTTGATTATGTTGAATTATAACTCTATTGATTTTATTTATTCATAATATGTTTGACAGTCTGTCCCCTTCAAATCATTCAAGTTGTGCAGATTATACCATTAATAATAATAATAAGAAGAAGAAAAAGCAGAAGAAGAGAAGAAGAAGAAGAATATAATAATCGTAAATGATTTATTTACTTGAAGAGAAGAAAAAATGACACAAGAAACAACTGTGGTTTTGATATTTTTTTAATTTTAACTGTAATATGAACTTGGTATGGGACAACAATTTATGGTTGGGACAAGGATTTATGTATTTGACAAGGATTTATGTATTTGACAAGGATTTATGTATGGGACAAAGGATTTATGGTTGGGACAAGGATTTATGTCTTTGACAAGAATTAATGTATGGGACAAGGATTTATGTATTTGACAAGGAGTTATGGTTGGGACAAGGATTTATGGTTGGGACAAGGATTTATGGTTGGGACAAGGATTTATGGTTGGGACAAGATTTATGGTTGGGACAAGGATTTATGTGTTGGGACAAGGATTTATGGTGTGGGACAAGGTTATGGTTGGGACAAGTATGAGGACAAGGGAGTTGATGTGTGGGACAGAATTTATGGTTGGGACAAGGAGTTATGGTTGGGACAAGGATTTATGGTTGGGACAAGGATTGATGTATGGAACAAGGATTGATGTGTGGGACAAGGATTGATGTATGGGACAAGGATTGATGTGTGGGACAAGTTGATGTGTGGGACAAGGATTGATGTGTGGAACAAGTTGATGTGTGGGACAAGGATTGATGTGTGGGACAAGGATTGATGTGTGGGACAAGTTGATGTGTGGGACAAGAATTGATGTGTGGGACAAGGATTGATGTGTGGACAAGTTGATGTGTGAGACAAGGATTGATGTATGGGACAAGGATTGATGTGGGACAAGAATTGATGTATGGGACAAGGATTGATGTGTGGGACAAGGATTGATGTGTGGGACAAGGATTGGTGTGTGGGACAAGGATTGATGTATGGGATAAGGATTGATGTGTGGGACAAGTTGATTGATGTGTGAACAAGGATTTATGTGTGGGACAAGTTGATGTGTGGGGCAAGTTGATGTATGGGATAAGGATTGATGTGTGGGACAGAATTGATGTGTGGAAAGGATTGATGTGTGAGACAAGGATTGATGTATGGGACAAGGATTGATGTGTTGGGACAAGAATTGATGTATGGGATACATTGATGTGGGACAAAAGATTTATGTGTGGGACAAGATTGATGTGTGGGACAAGGATTGATGTATGGGATAAGGATTGATGTGTCGACAAGAATTGATGTATTTCACAAGGATTGATGAGACAAGTTGATGTGTGAGACAAGGATTGATGTGTGGGACAAGTTGATGTATGGGACAAGATTGATGTGTGAGACAATGATTGATGTGTGGGACAAGGATTGATGTGTGGGACAAGTTGATGTGTGGGACAATGATTGATGTATAGACAAGGATTGATGTGTGGGACAAGGATTGTATGTTGATGTATGACAAGGATTGATGTTGGGACAAGGATTTATGGTTGGACAAGGATTGATGTGTCAGACAAGGATTTATGTGTTTGACAAGGATTTATGTATGGGACAAGGATTGATATGTGGGACAAGATTTATGTATGGGACAAAGGATTTATGTGTGAACAAGGATTTATGTATGGGACAAGGATTTATATGTGACAAAAATTCATGTATGGGACAAGGATTGATGTGTGAGACATGA
The DNA here is from genome assembly GCA_037039925.1 of Doris montereyensis. Lineage (NCBI taxonomy): Eukaryota > Metazoa > Mollusca > Gastropoda > Nudibranchia > Dorididae > Doris > Doris montereyensis. The sequence continues at coordinate 387,660 of JAXRKP010000256.1, read as the reverse complement.
TTGATATGTGAGACAAGGATTTATGTGTGGGACAAGGATTCATGTGTGAGGAGAAGGATTTATGTGAGACAAGGATTTATGTGTGGGACAAGGATTGATGTATGGGACAAGTTGATGTGTGGGACAAGGATTCAGGTATGGGACAATTTCAGATGTATGGGACAAGGATTCATGTATTTCAAAGGATTCATGTGTGAGACAAGGATTGATGTGTGGGACAAGATTCATGTATTTCACAAGTTGATGTGTGAGACAAGTTGATGTGTGAGACAGGATTGATGTGTGGGACAAGATTGATGTGTGAGGACAGGATGCATTTGAGAAGAAGGATTGATGTGTGGGATAAGGATTGATGTGTGGGATAAGGATTGATGTGGATATGATTGATGGATTGATGTGTGGGATAAGGATTGATGTATAAGGACAAGTTGATGTGTGGGACAAGTTGATGTGTGGGACAAGGATTGATGTGTGGAATGATTGATTGATGTGTGAGACAAGGATTGATGTGTGGGACAAGGATTGATGTGTGGGACAAGGATTGATGTATGGGATAAGGATTGATGTATGGGGCAAGGATTGATGTATGAGATAAGGATTGATGTGTGGGATAAGGATTGATGTATGGGACAAGGATTGATGTATTTGACAAGGATTGATGTGTGAGACAAGGATTGATGTGTGAGACAAGGATTGGTGTGAGAGAAGGATTTATGTATGGGACAAGGATTGATGTGTGGGACAAAGGATTGATGTGTGGGACAAGGATTGATGTGTGGGACAAGGATTGATGTGTGGGACAAGGATTGATGTATGGGATAAGGATTGATGTATGGGACAAGATTGATGTATGGGACAAGGATTGATGTGTGGGACAAGGATTGATGTATGGGACAAGATTGATGTGGGATAAGGATTGGTGTATGGAAACAAAGATTGGTGTGGGATAAGGATTGGTGGGATATGATTGGTGTGTGGGATGATTGGTGTGTGGGATAAGGATTGATGTATGGAACAAGGATTGATGTATGGGATAAGGATTGGTGTGTGATAGGATTGATGTGTGGACAAGGATTGATGTGTGGATAAGTTGATGTATGGAACAAGGATTAGTGTGTGGGATAAAGTTGGTGTGTGGGATAGGATTTATGTATGGGATAAGTTGATGTGGGATAAGATTGATGTTTGGGATAAGTTGATGTGTGGGAGTTCTTCCCTGTCACACCCTTTTGTGTTGTCTTTAATAATTATTTTGTTTCTTTATCTCCTTCCCTTTATCTTCCTGAAAACATGAAGATCTCTTACCCCCATATTGTCGGCCTGTCAATCAAAAGGCAGTAGTCGGTTTAAGTTCCACCAACAGTTGAAAAATTGTCTCGATGTTATTCGAGAAAAATCTACACCCACCCTGGTCCTGGTAGGTAAATAAAGTACCATCGGAGACTGACGATAAAATGGAGGTCGCGTGTGCAGATCACAACACTTTGTGCAGATTAAAAATCCTTTGCTGTTTACAGGGCACACCGGGCAAAATTGTAAAGAATCCAACCAAAAAAACCGAGATCACATTAGTAGTGGATATGAGTAAAAACATTTTTTTTTAAATCAAAGTTTCCTTGGATTCTTTCAGGTTGAAGACTTTAAAATATCTTATCTCCAGCCATGTCCCCTTAAGATATATTATCTCAAGCCATCTCCCTTAAGATATATTATCTCCAGCCATCCCCCCTTAAGATATCTTATTTCCAGCCATCTCCCATTAAGATATATTATCTCCAGCCATCCCCCTTAAGATATCTTATTTCCAGCCATCTCCCATTAAGATATATTATCTCCAGCCATCTCCCCTTTAGATATCTTATCTCCAGCCATCTCCCTTTAGATATCTTATCTCCAGCCACCCCCTTAAGATATCTTATCTCCAGCCATCTCCCCTTAAGATATCTTATCTCAGCACTCTTCCCTTAAGATATCTTATCTCCAGCATCCCCTTGAAATATCTTATGTCCAGCCATCCCCCTTAAGATATCCTATTAACAGCCATCCCCCCTTAAGATATCTTATCATCAGCCATCCCCCCTTAAGCTATCATATCCCCACCCATCACTCTTTAAGATATCTTATTTCCAGTCTACTCCCCTTAAGATATCCTATCCTCAGCCATCTCCCCTTAAGATATCATATCCCCAGCCACCCCCTTAAGATATCTGATTCCCAGCCAGCCCCCTCCCCTTAACATATCTTATCTCCAGCCATCCCCCCTATTAAGATCCCCTTTATCCTATTCCAGCCATCCTCCCTTTAAGATATCCTATTCCAGCCATCTCCCCTTTAAGATATCTTATTCCAGCCATCCCCCCTTTAAGATATCCTATTCTCAGCCATCCCCCTTTAAGATATCCTATTCAGCCATCAGCCACCTCCTCCTTAAGATATCCTATTCTCAGCCACCTCCCTTAAGATATCTTATTCTCCAGCCTCCCCCAAGATATCTTATTCCCAGCCATCCCCGCCACCCCCACCTTAAGATATCTTATTCCCAGCCAGCCCCTTAAGATATCTTATTCTCAGCCACCCTTAAGATATCCTATTCTCAGCCATCCCCTTAAGATATCCTATTCTCAGCCACCCCCCTAAGATATCCTATTCTCAGCCACCTCCCTTAAGATATCTTATTCTCAGCCACCTCCCCTTAAGATATCTTATTCCTCAGCCACCTCACCTTAAGATATCTTATTCCAGCCATCCCCTTTAAGATATCCTATTCCAGCCATCCCCTTAAGATATCTTATCCCCAGCCCACCTCCCTAAGATATCTTATCCCCAGCCATCCTCCCTTAAGATATCTTATCCCCAGCTATCCTCCAAGCCACCCCCCTAAGATATCCTATCCCCAGCCATTCACCCCTCATTAAGATATCCTATTCACTGCCATCCCCCTAAATTATCTTATTCCCAGCCATCCCCTTTAAGATATCTTGTTCTCAGCCATCCCCTTCATATATCCTATTCCCAGCCCTCCTCCTTAAGATGTCGTATTCCCAGCCATTCCCCCTTAAGAGATATCTTATCCCCAGCCATCCCCTTAAGGTATCTTATTCCCCAGCCAAACCCCCTTAAGATATCATATCCCCAGCCACCCCCTAAGATATCATATCCCCAGTCATCCCCTTAGATAGTTTATCCTCAGCCACCCCCTTTAAGATATCTTTTCCCAGCTATCCTCCCTTCAGATATCTTATTCCCAGCCACCCCCCTTAAGATATCATATCCCCAGCCACCCCTTAAGATATCATATCCCCAGCCACCCCCCTTAAGATATCATATCCCCAGCCACCCCCCCCCGCTTAAGATATCATATCCCCAGCCACCCCCCAAGATATCATATCCCCAGCCACCCCCCCTTAAGATATCATATCCCCAGCCACCCCCCCTAAGATATCATATCCCCAGCCACCCCTAAGATATCATATCCCCAGTCATCCCCCCTTAGATAGTTTATCCTCAGCCATCCCCCTTTAAGATATCTTATCCCCAGCCATCCCTTTAAGGTATCTTATTCCCAGCCAAACCCCTTAAGATATCATATCCCAAGCCACCCCTTAAGATATCATATCCCCAGTCATCCCCTTTAGATAGTTTATCCTCAGCCATCCCCCTTTAAGATATCTTATCTCCAGCTATCCTCCCTTCAGATATCTTACCCCCAGCCACCCCCTTAAGATATATTATCTCCAGCCATCCCCTTAAGATATATTATCCCCAGCCAGCCCCCTTAAGATATCTTATCCCCAGCCACCCCCTACGATGTCTTTTTTCCAGCCATTTCCCGTTAAGATATCTTATTTCCAGCCATCCCCCTTCAGATATCTTATCCCCAGCCATCCCCCCCTTAAGATGTCTTTTTTCCAGCCATTTTCCCGTTAAGATATCTTATTTCCAGCCACCACCCCTCCCTTTAAGATATCTTAATTCTAGCTATTCCCGCTTAAGATATCCTATTTCAGCCATCTCCCCTTTAAGATATCTTATTTCCAGCCATTCCCCTTACGATATCTTATTTCCAGTCATTCCCCCTTAAGATATCTTATTTCCAGCCATTCCCCCCGTAAGATATCTTGTCCCCAGCCACCTCCCTTTAAGATATCTTATTTCCAGCCACCCTGTATATCCTATTTCCAGCCATACCCCCTTAATATATCTTATTTCCAGCCACCCTCTTAAGATATCTTATTCCCGCCACCCCCTTAAGGCATTTTTCTGCAGCCCCCCTTAAGATATCATATCACTAGCCATTCCCCCTTAAGACATCTTATTCTCAGTCACCTCCCTTTAAGTTATCCTAGCCCCAGTCATTTCCCCCTTAAGATATCTTATTCCAGCCATCCCCCCCCTTAAGATATCCTATTTCCAGCCATCCACCCTTAAGATATCCTATTCCAGCCATCCCCCTAAGATATCCTATTCCAGCCATCCCCCTTAAGATATCCTATTTCCAGCCATCCACCTTAAGATATCTTATTCCAGCCATCCCCCCTTAAGATATCTTATTCCAGCCATCCCCCTTAAGATATCCTATTCCAGCCATCCCCCTTAAGATATCCTATTCCAGCCATCCCCCCCCTTAAGATATCTTATTCCAGCCATCCCCCCTTAAGATATCTTATTCCAGCCATCCCCCTTAAGATATCCTATTCCAGCCATCCCCTTAAGATATCCTATTCCCATCCACCCCAAGATATCCATCCCATCCCTTAAGATATCCTATTCCAGCCATCCCCCCTTAAGATATCCTATCCCGAGCCGTCCCCCCCCCCTAAGATATCTTATTCCAGCCAGCCACCCCCCTTAAGATATCTTATCCCAGCCATCCCCCTTAAGATATCCTATTCCAGCCATCCCCCATAAGATATCCTATTCCAGCCATCCCCCCTTAAGATATCCTATTCCAGCCATCCCATCCCTAAGATATCCTATTCCAGCCATCCCCCCTTAAGATATCCTATTCCAGCCATCCCCCCTTAAGATATCCTATCGAGCCGTCCAGATATCATCCCCACCCCTTAAGATATCCTATTCCAGCCATCCCCTTAAGATATCCTATCCCAGCCACCCCCCTTAAGATATCTTTCCAGCCATCCCCTATTCCAGCCATCCCCCTTAAGATATCCTATTCCAGCCATCCCCCCTTAAGATATCTTATCCCGAGCCGTCCCCCAAGATATCTTAACCACCCCCTAAGATATCCTATTCCAGCCATCCCCCCTTAGATATCCTATTCCAGCCATCCCCCCTTAAGATATCCTATTCCAGCCATCCCCCCTTAAGATATCTATTCAGCCATCCCCCTTAAGATATCTATTCCAACCATCCCCTATTCAGCCATCCTCTCATATCCTATTCCAGCCATCCCCCTTAAGATATCCTATTCCAGCCATCCCCTTAAGATATCTATTCCAGCCACATTCCCCCTTAAGATATCCTATTCCAGCCATCCCCCTTAAGATATCCTATTCCAGCCATCCCCCTCTCTAAGATATCCTATTCAGCCATCCCCCCTTAAGATATCCTATTCCAGCCATCCCCCTTAAGATATCTTATCCCAGCCAACCCCCCCTTACGATATCTCATTCCAAGTCACCCCCTCCATTAAGACATCCCCAGCCACCGCACTAAGTTATCTTATTGTTATGTGTCAGGTTTGATGTCGTTATGTGTCTGGTTTGGTGTCGTTATGTCTGGTTTGATGTCGTTATGTGTCAGGTTTGATGTTGTTATGTGTCAGGTTGGATGTCGTTATGTGTTAGTTTTGATGTCGTTATGTGTCTGGTTTGATGTCGTTATGCGTCGGGTTTGATGTTGTTATGTGTCAGGGTTCGATATCATTATGTGTCAGGTTTGATGTCGTTATGTGTCTGGTTTGATGTCGTTATGTGTTAGGTTTGATGTCGTTATGTGTTAGTTTTGATGTCGTTATGTGTCTGGTTTGATGTCGTTATGCGTCAGGTTTGATGTCGTTATGTGTCAGGTTTGATGTCGTTATGTGTTAGGTTTGATGTCGTTATGTGTCAGGTTTGATGTCGTTATGTGTTAGGTTTGATGTCGTTATGTGTTAGGTTTGATGTCGCTATGTGTTAGGTTTGATGTCGTTATGTGTTAGGTTTGATGTCGTTATGTGTTAGGTTTGATGTCGTCATGTGTTAGGTGTGATGTCGTTATGTGTCAGGCTTGATGTCGTTATGTGTCAGGTTGGATGTTGTTATGTGTCAGGTTTGATGTCGTTATGTGTCAGGTTTGATGTCGTTATGTGTCAGGTTTGATGTCGTTATGTGTTAGTTTTGATGTCGTTATGTGTCTGGTTTGATGTCGTTATGTGTTAGTTTTGATGTCGTTATGTGTCTGTTTGTGTCGTGCATGGTGGTCAGGTTTACGTCGTTATGTTGCTGGCGTCGTTATATGTCTGGTTTGGTGTCGTTATGTTAGGTTTGATGTCGTTAAAAGGCAATGATAATATTATGTGTCAGATTTGGATGTTTATGTGTTAGGTTTGATGTCGTTATGTCAGGTTTGATGTCGTTGCGGTTAGGTCGATGTCGTGTTATGTCAGATTGATGTCGTTATGTGCTAGGTTTGATGTCGCTATGCGTCAGGTTTGATGTTTATGTACAGGTTTGATGTCGTTATGTGTCAGTGGTTTGATGTCGCCATGTGCTGTGTTTAGGTTGCGCTATGCGCTGTGGGTTTGATGTCGTTATGCGTCGGGTTTTGATGTCGTTGCTGCGTCAGGTTTTGGCTACCGTTATGTGTCAGGTTTGATGTCGTTGTGTCAGTTTGATGTCGTTATGTGTCAGTTTTGATGTTTGTTATGTCTGGTTTGGTGTCGTTATGTGTTAGTTTTGATGTCGTTATGTGTCTGGTTTGATGTCGTTATGTGTCAGGTTTGATGTCGTTATGTGTCTGGTTAGGTGTCGTTATTCGTCAGGTTTGATGTCGTTATGTGTTAGTTTTGATGTCGTTATGTGTCGGGTTTGATGTCGTTATGTGTTAGTTTTGATGTCGTTATGTGTCTGGTTTGATGTCGTTATGTGTTAGTTTTGATGTCGTTATGTGTCTGGTTTGGTGTCGTTATGTGTTAGTTTTGATGTCGTATGTGTCAGGTTTGATGTCGTTATGTGTCTGGTTAGGTGTCGTTATTCGTCAGGTTTGATGTCGTTATGTGTCGGGTTTGATGTCGTTATGTGTTAGTTTTGATGTCGTTATGTGTCAGGTTTGATGTCGTTATGTGTCAGGTTTGATGTCGTTATGTGTTAGTTTTGATGTCGTTATGTGTCAGGTTTGATGTCGTTATTTGTCTGGTTTGATGTCGTTATGTGTCAGATTTGATGTCGTTATGTGTCAGGTTTGATGTCGTTATGTGTTAGTTTTGATGTCGTTATGTCAGATTTGATGTCGTTATGTCGGGTTTGATGTCGTTATGCGTTAGTTTTGATGTTGCACAACAGGTTTGATGTCGTTATGTGTCAGGTTTGATGTCGTTATGTGTTAGTTTTGATGTCGTTATGTGTCAGGTTTGATGTCGTTATTTGTCTGGTTTGATGTCGTTATGTCAGATTTGATGTCGTTATGTGTCAGGTTTGATGTCGTTATGTGTTAGTTTTGA
>JAXRKP010000256.1:325000-375000 GCA_037039925.1 Doris montereyensis | reverse complement strand
AACAGTGAGTACGCAGATGTGTATGTGTGTGTGTGTTGGTATAATATATATATTATGTGCGTGTCTGCTTTTGTTGTTAGCGGAAACACCTTTGTCACATGATGACACTCGTCGTTAGCCCCTTTGAGGACTTCGAGAACAGGCTTATGCGTTTTCCCCAATAACGAACGATGCTGGATTTTCTTTTATAATACAGTTAGTTGTGTTGTGTATGTGTGTGTGTGTGTGGGCTGTTGTTTTTTTTTTTTTTTTTTTGGGGGGGGGGGTTTTGGGGGGACTATATTACACTGCTATTGGTAAGGTTTGTTTGAGGGGGGGGAGGAGTAGGTTGTTGTGGGGATGTGTTGTTGGGGGTTTCGGGGTGGGGTGGGTGGGGTTTATCGTACAACGAAACGATACTGAGATCACTGGAGGAGGGGCTCATCCACTGAACACAGGTAGTACTTGAATTTGGCCTGGCAGCTGACGGAGTCCATGACCATGCGGTAGGTACTGAGTTTCATCATGGACAAACACGCTTCGAACGAGCATCCTGGATTCCACGTTTGTAGTTGATCTGGGGAGGATGACGAGTGCGGGGGAAGGGGGAGTGGAGCGACAATGAATTCGACCCTGCGGTGGCAGTGGCAGCAGGCGAGGCTGAGAGGGTTAGTTATTATGTATGGCTCAAACAAACACACAAACAAACAAACAAACAACGTGCTTTTTGAATGAATGGTTTACGGTTATGGAAATTGGATTAGCGGCTAAAAGGTAAACCCGCCGAGTGGTGGCGTCGGTGATAGGAAAAGTGATTTTAGTCGGTGATAGGAGAAGTGATTGTAGTCGGTGATAGGAGAAGTGATTTTAGTCGGTGATAGGAGAAGTGATTGTAGTCGGTGATAGGGAAGTGATTGTAGTCGGTGATAGGGGAAGTGATTGTAGTCGGTGATAGGAGAAGTGATTGTAGTCGGTGATAGGATAAGTGATTGTAGTCGGTGATAGGAGAAGTGATTTTAGTCGGTGATAGGAGAAGTGATTGTAGTCGGTGATAGGGGAAGTGATTTTAGTCGGTGATAGGAGAAGTGATTGTAGTCGGTGATAGGAGAAGTGATTTTTTAGTCGGTGATAGGAGAAGTGATTGTAGTCGGTCATAGGGGATTTGTAGTCGGTGATAGGGGAAGTGATTGTAGTCGGTGATAGGAGAAGTGATTGTAGTCGGTGATAGGAGAAGTGATTTTAGTCGGTGATAGGAGAAGTGATTTTAGTCGGTGATAGGAGAAGTGATTGTAGTCGGTGATAGGAGAAGTGATTGTAGTCGGTGATAGAAGTGATTTTAGTCGGTGATAGGAGAAGTGATTTTAGTCGGTGATAGGAGAAGTGATTGTAGTCGGTGATAGGAGAAGTGATTTTAGTCGGTGATAGGGGGAAGTGATTATAGTCGGTGATAGGAGAAGTGATTGTAGTCGGTGATAGGGGAAGTGATTTTAGTCGGTGATAGGAGAAGTGATTGTAGTCGGTGATAGGGGAAGTGATTTTTAGTCGGTGATAGGAGAAGTGATTGTAGTCGGTGATAGGAGAAGTGATTCTAGTCGGTGATAGGAGAAGTGATTCTAGTCGATGATAGGAGAAGTGATTGTAGTCGGTGATAGGAGAAGTGATTTTAGTCGATGATAGGAGAAGTGATTTTAGTCCGTGACAGGAGAAGTGATTCTAGTCGCGTTTAATTATCCAACCGACTTGCTTTGCAATCTGATGTTTAAAATACGTGTCATCATTGTAACCTTTCAACTTTTCATAGTCATCGCACTCCGTCTTAACTGGAGAGAATTTTTTAGTTTGTTGTTGTTGTTAGTCCACGGTTGCCTATCTGTGTCAAACACCTGAGTGTGTCCGTTTCACAACGAGACTCGGGAGAATCAGAGCCGCTGGCTCTTTCGATGAGCACATTAGGGGTCTATCACTACTTGAGGGTTAGTCGGCATTCCCGGTGCTTTTACCCACCCAGATGTGGTCATTACATGTAATTTGATTTCATAATAAAGTCATTACAGGTAATTTCATTTCATAATAAAGTCATTACAGGTAATTACATTTCATAATAAAGTCATTACAGGTAATTTCATTTCATAATAGGAGCAAAAAACGGTTTATTTTTATTTTCGGAATATCTTCTTTTCTTTCTTTTTTTATATTACCTGGTTTCATGTTCAAATTATGTACACTTAGTTAAAACCTCAAGTGGCTATATTGTGGTCACATTTTTTGTTTGATTTTATCGTAAATTAACAACAACAAATCCTCAATAAAGCTATGCATTGCACTGGACAATAATTACAAAAAAACCCACGTTATATTCAAGGGTATACAGTAAATACCGAGTTTCAAACGGTTTCATTGTCTTTTTAGTGACATCGCGACGGTGTCAATAAAACCGTATAAGAACAGTATACAACTAATTGCTTTATTGCAACGCTTCGTTTAATTGTTACAGCGAGTAAGATAAAAGCAGATTGGTCTGAATGTGAAGAAAATGTCTGTTGTCTTTAAAAGAGACAAGAAACTATGCATTTGCTTTTAAGAACGACTTGAAAGACAAACCTAAGCTGTAAACCATGTAAAATTAGAGGCGTTGTGATCACGTCACCTTTGCAAGTGCTGTGAAGAAAGCGGTGGGTTTTTATTTAATTCCAGCTCAAATTTAAAAAACAATTAATGTGCACATTGCGACATGGGATTTTTTTACGAACTTCACAAAATGTGAACTTGATATGATGTCTACACAACATGTGAACTTGATATGATGTCTACACAAAATGTGAACTTGATATGATGTCTACACAACATGTGAACTTGATATGATGTCTACACAACATGTGAACTTGATATGATGTCTACACAACATGTGAACTTGATATGATGACTACACAAAATGTGAACTTGATATGATGTCGACACAAATGTGAACTTGATATGATGACTACACAACATGTGAACTTGATATGATGTCTACACAACATGTGAAACTTGATATGATGACTACACAACATGTGAACTTGATATGATGACTACACAACATGTGAACTTGATATGATGTCTACAACATGTGAACTTGATATGATGTCTACAAACATGTGAACTTGATATGATGTCTACCACAACATGTGAACTTGATATGATGACTACACAAAATGTGAACTTGATATGATGTCGACACAAAATGTGAACTTGATATGATGACTACAAAAATGTGAACTTGATATGATGACTACACAAAGTGTGAACTTGATATGATGACTACACAACATGTGAACTTGATATGATGTCTACACAACATGTGAACTTGATATGATGTCTACACAACATGTGAACTTGATATGATGACTACACAAAATGTGAACTTGATATGATGTCGACACAAAATGTGAACTTGATATGATGACTACACAAAATGTGAACTTGATATGATGACTACACAAAAGTGTGAACTTGATATGATGACTACACAAGTGTGAACTTGATATGATGACTACACAAAGTGTGAACTTGATATGATGTCTACACAACATGTGAACTTGATATGATGACTACACAAAATGTGAACTTAATATGATGTCGACACAAAATGTGAACTTGATATGATGACTACACAAAATGTGAACTTGATATGATGACTACACAACATGTGAACTTGATATGATGACTACAAAAGTGTGAACTTGATATGATGGCTACACAAAATGTGAACTTGATATGATGACTACACAAAATGTGAACTTGATATGATGTCTACACAACATGTGAACTTGATATGATGACTACACAAAGTGTGAACTGATATGATGTCTACACAAAATGTGAACTTGATATGATGACTACACAGCATGTGAACTTGATATGATGACTACACAAAATGTGAACTTGATATGATGTCTACAAAATTGTGAACTTGATATGATGACTACAGAAAATATGAACTTGATATGATGACTATACAAAATGTGAACTTGATATGATGACTACACAAAATGTGAACTTGATATGATGACTACACAAAGTGTGAACTTGATATGATGACTATAGAAAATGTGAACTTGATATGATGACTACACAAAGTGTGAACTTGATATGATGACTACACAAAGTGTGAACTTGATATGATGACTACAGAAAATGTGAACTTGATATGATGACTACACAAAGTGTGAATTTGATATGATGACTACAGAAAATGTGAACTTGATATGATGACTACACAAAGTGTGAATTTGATATGATGCAAAATAAGAAATGTAATTGTAAAAACTTTGTCCATACGACTATTATAGACACTACACCCCGGCGGGGGGGAAGTGTATGGCGCAATATAAATGATTACTTTTTTATCATAGTGTACTGGGTTGTAATAGCGGGGTCTTAAGGGGTAGCTTTACATAAGAAAAAAATTCGTTGCATGGAATTACCGAGTTCTTAGACTGACCGGGTTCTCAGGCGGCGGGTTCTTATGCCGCTGTTATATCATTATTACAAAAAGTTCGTGAGATCATTAATGAGCGACCTGAAATAAGCACGTTGTCTGAGAGTCAACACACTTACTAACGCCTCAGCTCTCGCATGGTTGCCCACGACAACAAATATCACATCAACTCATGCATAACACCCCAGTTTATCTCACCAATACACACTACAGGGATAGAACGAATAACACAAAGAAAGAACAAACGAATGAATAAATGAAGAAAGGAAATATAAATTGACAGATACATTGGTATGATTAAGTAGGTAGATAGAATGAACCAGATCTCAAATGAGTTAAGAGAGGGATTTGTCTAATGTAAAGGGTGACTAAGACAGAGTGAAAAGATAGATAGATAGATAGACAGATAGATAGATAGAGAGAGAGAGAGAGAGAGAGAGAGAGAGAGAGAGAGAGAGAGAGAGAGAGAGAGAGAAGAGGCAGAGAGAGAGAGAGAGAGAGAGAGCGAGAGAGAGAGAGAGAGAGAGAGAGAGAGAGAGAGAGAGAGAAAGAGAGAGAGAGAGAGAGAGAGAGAGAGAGAGAGAGAGAGAGAGAGAGAGAGAGAGAGAGAGAGAGAGAGAGAGAGAGAGAGAGAGAGAGAGAGAGAGAGAGAGAGAGAGAGAACACCAGACAGCCAGAGAGAGTGTGAGGAGAGAAAAAGGCATACAGACAGACATACGGAGACAGAGGCATAGACAGAAACAGAGAAACAGAGAGACAGAGACAGATACAATGAAACAGGAAGACATAAAGACAGTCATACACTCAAGAGAGATAGTCAAGCAGAGAAAAAGACAGAAAGAGAGGGGATAGGAAGGGTTGAGGTGTAGAGAATGATACAATACCCTGTATTCTACTTCAAACCCAAAATAAGGAGTATTTTTTCCAAGAATGCAGGTGAACTGTATTCCAAGAAATGGGGACTACCAATACTAACCCGTTCACCGGTGTGTGGCCAAAACCACCTGTCCATTCGCTGTCCTCCAACCACAATTCGGGAATTCACAGGAATGAAGCCCCTGAGGATGGCAAAAGGGTGTTGGGGTGGGGGGGGGGGGGGGGGTGGGGGCACAGAATGGTAGCGGTTAACGTAAAACCCATGTGTTCTAGGACATTTCGTCGAGTTGTTGTTTTTGGGTTGATGTTTTTGGGTTGTATTAAAAAATATGATGTCAGTTATCAGTATATGCTTTAGTTATTATCTTGTGAGATGTAGATATTCGATCTAATTTCAATTCATTAAACAAATATTATTATATTACAAGAAATGCGACATTGTGCTACTACTATTACTACTACTACTACTACTACTAATAATAATAAATTAAAATAATAATGATAATAATAATGCTCTGCTGCTGCTACTACTACTACAACCACTACTACTACAACCACTACTACTACTACTACTACTACTGCTGCTACTACTACTACTACTACTGCTGCTACTGCTGCTGCTAAAACTACTACTACAACTGCTGCTACTACTACTACTATTACTACTACTGCTACTACTGCTGCTGCTGCTGCTGCTGCTACTGCTGCCACTGCTGCTACTGCTGCTACTGCTGCTACTACTACTACTACTACTACTACTACTACTGCTACTACTGCTACTGCTACTACTACTAAAACTACTACTACTACTACTACTACTACTACTACTACTACTACTACTACTACCACTACTTGTGCCACTACTACATACTACTGTTACTACTTCTATTACTTCTACTGTTTAAGAGTTGTAGCCGTGGTGATGATTTCTATATTGACCAATGTACCGTAATACGTATACTAAGGCTGCAGTAAAACGAAGAAATCTGCTTACCAAGACCACGGGTCACTTCCCGGAATTCCGCCTCAGAGTTGATCTCAGTCAAGTACAAACCAGCACTGGAACAAGATTTCTGTTGAGGAGGTAAATGGGGGGGGAGGAGGTTGAGGTGGATAAAAAAAATAATTTGGAATGTCAATGGTATTATGATCTATATTGGTTGGGAACGAGGCATTTAGAAATAGGCTGCCATGAAAAGTGGCGAGTTTGTGACAAGTTAGAACGACGACTACATTGAAAGGAGACAGACAAGACGGTTGCAGGCCAAACAGGGAGAGAGAGAGAGAGAGAGAGAGAGAGAGAGAGAGGGAGAGAGAGAGAGAGAGAGAGAGAGAGAGAGAGAGAGAGAGAGAGAGAGAGAGAGAGAGAGAGAGAGAGAGAGAAAGAAGAGAGAGAGAGAGAAAGAGAGAGAGAGAGAGAGAGAGAGAGAGAGAGAGAGAGAGAGAGAGAGAGAGAGAGAGAGAGAGAGGGAGAGGGAGAGAGAGAGAGAGAGAGAGAGAGAGAGAGAGAGAGAGAGAGAGAGAGAGAGAGAGAGAGAGAGAGAGAGAGGGAGAGAGAGAGAGAAAGAGAGAAAGAGAGGATGAACAAATTGAGGAGGATAATCCCAAAATTTACCTCCTTTTTAAACTCCACTTCAACTTCGAATCCCGAGATATTATGGAGAAACAAGCAAAAACTACAACAAGATCAAAACACCAAACAAACAAACAAACAACTAGCATGACGTATAGATTACCTTGGCCTTGCAACGTTATACAAACAAACAACTAGCATGACGTATAGATAGCCTTGGCCTTGCAACGTTATACAAACAAACAACTAGCATGACGTATAGATAGCCTGGCCTTGCAACGTTTCTGAGAGCACTCACCATAGCATCGTCGGCTGTGACTCTGCCAGTGGATTCCCACAAGATGTAGCTGACTTGGTCAAAGACGTGGATGTGCAGGATGTTGGCGTCGGGAAGGTTGGTGCTGCCACTACTTCCGCTGTCACCTGGCACAACGAGATTGGAAGAAGAACAAGAAGAAGGAACCCTTACCGTCGTGTGTGTCCTTTCAACATCTCAACACCAGCATTCTTTTTTCTCTTCTTTTTTTCTTCTTTTTTTTTTTTTTCACACCAGCATTAATGTTTTGTTTTGTTTCTTTGAAATTTACCCCAGTCCATCATTGCGGTGATGTCAGAGGGGAATCAATAATAGCAAACAGCAAGATGAAAGTTGAGTGAAAAAAAAAGAAGGAAAGGAAAGATGTAGGAGTTACCAGCATCGCCTGCCAACCACCCACCCAGCATTAATGAACAAATGTCTTGTGTGTGTGTGTGTGTATGTGTGTGTGTGTGTCTCCGACTAGGACTAGGTAGCGTCAATCCACTCACTTTGACCAGGGATGGGATGGCAGGGCAGGGCAGGTGTAGCCAAACCGTAGTATGGTGAGATTGTAATCACGACGGAAACTAGTACAAGCCGCCCCATGGCTGGCACAGGTGGGGTTGTTTTATTTCACAACGTTGTACTTTTAGGGAAGATACTTCACTCTACTTTCCTCATTTGACTCATGTGTGATTCAGTACCGAGCTATAGGTAGAAAAAGATCTTGTCAGAGTGTTAGTACAAGAAGCTTGTGTAATTGTATGATCCCCCAGGAGTAGAGAAGGACTTTGAATGGAATGACCTGCTGAGGGGATAAATGATGTACGGTCTTGATAAGGACTATAAATCCAACTTTACCCGAAAAGCTCGGAAAAAATATGTTTCGATCTATTGGGACACGACACCACGACCTTTTGGTTTAGTAGCCGCCCACCTTACCTCCCACATCACCGTATCATATGTACCGCCGAACGATAAGACAATTACCACTGCATGACGTCAGTTAGAGTACTAAGAGTCTTGGGTTCAAGTCCTGGCTTTGGCTAATTAAGCAATTGTGTTCTTTGGATGGAAAGAAAAACACGAGTTTTCCCAACTTGACCCACCCAGGTGCAAATTGGACAAATTAATGGGAGTCAGCTTTACCCCGACGACAGACTAATAAATGCCTGCCCTCGAGTCGATCTACTATGGTAATCTATTGCACTTGACGCTATAGACAGTGGGATCAGCTCTGGCCATATGGGCCGTAGAGGCATTGACGTAACTTAGCATTGCATTTACTTTACTTTACAGTGCGGCCATCTTGAAATCTAAATACTGCGAAATTAAGTAATGAAATAGTGTTATCCTATACATTTTTGAACCTCCATGTCCATTGGGCCTGCTTGATAGCTTAATAAGTCATTTCGTTCATTCATTCATTCATTTATTCATACAATCATACATTTATACATTCATTCAGGCATACATTCAGTCATTTATTCATTCATTCATTCATTTATTCATTCATTCATTCATTCACCGATTATTCATTTCAAGATTCAAGATTCAAGATTCAAGAGATTTATTGTCCAAAAATAGGCACATCGTTTTGTCAGTTACATTATACAACAAAATAATAATATAAATAATGCTAATAAACAATATGCGATGAAAACAGTCAAACGACGTAGTAAAATAGTAAAAACTGACATCAACAGCAACAACAACAAAAACTCGACAAAGGAGACAATATCGCAAAGAAGAAGTGCTCTACAAGAGGACAGATGTTAGCATAAATTGAAGTTCTACATTTATCTTTCGCGTTTGTATCTTAAAGAAATGGAGTGTTTTGAATTCGGTCAAAAAGGGGTGGGGCATACCTTTTTTAGATGGACAATAGTTCGTTACAATTTGTAATGAAAAGGCAGTCGAAATCGAGGAAAAGTTTATTTATATTTGTCTCAGGTGAAAAACAGACAATAGTTGTCAACTTTACCAATAAAGGCAGAACAAACACGTGACGCTTTGGGTATGACCCATTCGTCAGACAACAGAGGAGACGAATAATCTAGATCTAAACACTAATTAAGATGTGATGTCAAAAGAAAAAAACACAATAATAAACACTGATAAAAAACGTAAACAACCAAAATAAAAGAATATGTGGTAATGCCAACTGAACTATCAAACTAGCCGTCAATAATACCAAAAGGTCATAGTGGAGTGAAGTCAAAGGTGAAAGGCGACAATATATGACAGCTCCTTTACATGTGTCTCATGAATCTACTACCTCCTCTTCTAGAGCCATCACGTCCTGAGCCACCATCACTTCCGCTTTCACTTCCTTGCTGCCACCATCACTTCCGCTGCTTCCGCTGCTGGCGCCGCTCTTTTGGTTGTGCTGTCTGGCCAGATCTATGGAAACAAGGAAAGATAAGATAGGATAAGATAAGATAATTTTCTTGATCTCAGATGAGAACAAAATTGACTTGGTAACAGATGGATTTCAAATGCCAAAATATTGACTTGATCACCTGATACAATTTTACAAACAGCTACAACCAAATTCCCGTCAAAACATTTTAAACAACATAGCTAAGAATATGTATATAAAGGGGAGTAGGTGAGGGAATAGAAAAGTTGAAACTTTGAAGTCAATTTTGTCTCAAGATTACAACTTTTAGAGATACACTGTTATTGCTGTATAATAGCTATTATATCGTTTTCGTTATTAAAAAAAACATATCTGTTATCGTTTGATTTGACAATGGCGGTGGGGAAAATTGATTTCTTCCTTCTTTTTTTCTCAGTTTTTTCAGGGGGGGGATGAGGATATGCGAACATTTAGAACAAAATAAAGATTTTATATCCTGGATGTGGCCATGTTTTGGTAAAAAAAGAGTGGAACATTCAGAACAAAATAAAGATTATATTCCCTGGATGTGGCCATGTTTTGGTAAAGGAGGGGGAACATTTAGAACAAAATAAAGATTGTATTCCCTAGTCTTTGGCCATGACGGTATAGCATGCCTACCGACTGAGCATCAAATGTACGCAAATCTGAATTTTCGTCAGCTACCAAAAATGCCTACACAATGGTTAAAGTTAAACCACTGTGTGCCACAACAACTTCAAAGATTGGTCAAACTATCAGAATTTGATGAACTCATTGACATTTCCATAAGTAATGGCTAGCCCAAAAGAGTGGTGATATGAATTGGGCAAATGGTGGTGATATGAATTGGGCAAATGGTTGTGATATGAATTGGGCAAATGGTGGTGATATGAATTGGGCAAATGGTTGTGATATGAATTGGGCAAATGGTTGTGACATGTATTGGGAAAATGGTTGTGAAATGAATTGGGCAAATTGGAATTGACGATATGAATTAGGGCAAATGGTTGTGATATGTATTGGGCAAATGGTTGTGATATGAATTGGGCAAATGGTGGTGATATGAATTGGGCAAATGGTTGTGCTATGAATTGGTAAAATGGTTGTGCAATGAATTTGGTAAATGGTTGTGATATGAATTGGGCAAATGGTGGTGATATGTATTATACAAGGGGTGGTGATATGAATTGTACAAAAAAATGGTGATATGAATTGGGCAAAGTGGTGGTGGTATGAATTGGGCAAACAAGTGGTGACATCAATTGGGCAAATGGTGGTGATATGAATTGGGCAAATGGTGGTGATATGAATTGGGCAAATGGTGGTGATATGAATTTGGCAAATGGTGGTGATATGAATTTGGCAAAAGGTGCTGATATGAATTGGGCAAAAAGTTGTGATATGAATTGGGCAAATGGTTGTGATATGAATTGCAAATGGTTGTGATATGAATTGGGCAAAATATGAATTGGGCAAATGATTGTGATATGAATTGGGCAAATGGTTGTGATATGAATTGGGCAAATGGTTGTGATATGAAAACCCCAAATGGTTGTGATATGAATGGTTGTGATTCAAATGGTGAATTGGGCAAATGGCTGTGATATGAATTGGGCAAACAAACAAAAACAAACTGGTGATAAAAAATTGGGCAAAAATGGTGATATGAATTGCAAAATTTGTTGTGATATGAATTGGGCAAATGGTTGTGATATGAATTGGGCAAATGGTTGTGATATGAAAACTTGGGAAAAAAATTGGCCCCCCAATGGTTGTGATATGAATTGGGCAAATGGTTGACAAATGGTGGTGATATGAATTAGGCAAATTGTGATATGTATTAGAAAATGGTATGATTACTTAGACCAAATGGTTGTGAAAAACAACAACCATAAATGATATGAATTGTGGTATGTACATACACACAAATGGTTGTATATCTCATTGGGACAGGTTGTGAAATGTATTGGGCAAATGGTTGTGATATGAATTGGGCAATGGTTGTGAATGTATATGTGTTACAGTACTCATTCCTAATATGTTGGATCGAACTATGAGGCCAAAGCACGTACTGAGTTCCTGTTGAAGTGAAGTAAACAAATTGACCAATTTCTCGACTCACGCTCACATGCGCGCATAGACAATGAAGGACTACGGTCAAACACTGGGCACTGTCAATCAATACACAAATCGTACACATTGCACCTTGTTATCTTCCCTATTCTTTAAACTGATAATAAGAGACCCTACATAGGGTAGACTAGTAACAAGTAGTAATATCTATAATAAAAAAAAAAGAATTGTTTAGTAGTAGTGGATTTCATCGGATACTAGTAGTAGTGTAACAGTAATAACATGACAAACAAAAGACACAACGCTACCACAAGAGCTGACCAGATTATATCTAAATGATAGTAGTAAAATGTTTAGTATCAGGTAAGTAAAACCTCAGTTGTTAGTAGTAGTATTAATTTAATTTTAGTAGTAGTAATAGTTGTAATAGGAGTATTAGTAGTAATAGTAACTGGTAGTAGTGACAGTAGTAGTAGTAGTAGTAATAATAGTAGAGTAGAGTAGTAGTAGTAGTAGTAGTAGTAGTAGTAGTAGTAGTAGTAATAGTAGTAGTAATAGTAGAGTAGTAGTAGTAATGAGAGTAGTAGTAGTAGTAGTAGTACTAGTAGTAGAAGTAGTAGTAGTAGTAGTAGTAGTAGTAGTAGTAGTAGTAGTAGTAGTAGTAGTAGTAGTAGTAGAGTAGTAGTAGCATCGGTAACAGCAATAGTAAAAGGTAGAAACAATTTAAGAGAAACTACAATAACAACAGTGCAGACAGGAACTCACTCTGGGTGGTGACGGAGATGAAGGTGGACATTGGCACTGCGCTTCCATCTCCTACCAACATGGCATCGCATACATATGTGCCAAGATCGTTGATGGTTGGGTTTTGCCAGGTAATTTCAATGAAGGGCAGAACTTCAATCTGGATAACAGAAGTAATAATAAGTGTTCAAACGTGCAGTGAGTCAGACAAAATGTGTGTCTGTGTGTGCGTGTGTGTGTGCGCTTGTTTGTGTCATGACCTTAAGCTATTAGAAAAACAAATGCAACCTGTTTACAAAAGGCTTGTAGCTACTACAAGACAAAGTTTAACAGTTTAACACTAGGCCTGTAGTTATTACAAGACAAAGGTTAATTGTTCTACACAAGGGATGTAGCTACTACAAGACAAAGTTTAACAGTTTAACACTAGGCCTGTAGCTACTACAAGACAAAAGGTTAATTGTTTTACACAAAGGGATGTAGCTACTACAAGACAAAGTTTAACAGTTTAACACTAGGCCTGTAGCTACTACAAGTCAAAGGTTAATTGTTTACACAAAGGATGTAGCTACTACAAGACAAAGGTTAATTGTTTTACACAAGGGATGTAGCTACTACAAGACAAAGATAAATTGTTTTACACAAGGGATGTAGCTACTACAAGTCAAGTTTAACAGTTTAACACTAGGCCTGTAGCTACTACAAGTCAAGGTTAATTGTTTTACACAAGGGATGTAGCTACTACAAGTCAAAGCTTAATTGTTTTACACAAGGGATGTAGCTACTACAAGTCAAAGGTTAATTGTTTTACACAAGGGATGTAGCTACTACAAGTCAGGTTAATTGTTTTACACAAGGGATGTAGCTACTACAAGTCAAAGGTTAATTGTTCTACACAAGGGATGTAGCTACTACAAGTCAAAGGTTAATTGTTTTACACAAGGATGTAGCTACTACGAGACAAAGTTAATTGTTTTACACAAAGGGATGTAGCTACTACAAGTCAAAGTTGTTTTACACAAAGGGATGTAGCTACTACAAGTCAAGGTTAATTGTTTTACACAAAGCCTGTAGCTACTACAAGACAAAGGTTAATTGTTTTACACAAAGGATGTAGCTACTACAAGACAAAGGTTAATTGTTTTACACAAAGCCTGTAGCTACTACAAGACAAAGGTCTTTTGTTTTACACAAAGTCTGTAGCTACTACAAGTCAAAGGTAAATTGTTTACCCAAAGCCTGTAGTCTACTGTCAAGTCAAAGGTAAACAGTTTTACACAATGCATGTAGCTACTACAAGTTAAAGGTAACAGTTTTACAAAAAGCCTGTAGCTACTACAAGACAAAGGTAAACAGTTTTACACAAAGCCTCTAGCTACTACAAGACAAAGGTTAATTGTTTTACACAAGGATGTCTCTACTACAAGTCAAAGGTAAATCGTTTTACCCTGCCTGTTTGTACTACAAGTCAAAAGGTAAATTGTTTTACCCAAAGCCTGTAGCTATTACAAGTCAAAGGTAAATTGTTTTACCCAAAGCCTGTAGCTACTACAAGTCAAGGTAAATTGTTTACCCCAAGCATAGCTACTACAAGTCAAAAGGTAAATTCTCTCTCTCTCTCTCTAGCTACTACAAGTCAAGGTAAATTGTTTTGCAAGCCTGTAGCTACTACAAGTCAAAGGTAAACAGTTTTACACAATGCATGTAGCTACTAAATTCAAAGGTAAAAGTTTTACACAAAGCCTGTAGCTACTACAAGACAAAGGTAAAACGTATGACACAAAGCATTCGTTAATATTACAAGACAAGGTAACAGTTTTATTACAATGCATTAGCTACTACAAGTCAAGGTAAATAGTTTTACACAAAGCCTTATTATTATTACAAGATTATTATTAAACAGTTTTACAGAAGGCCTATTATTATTATTATTAAATTCAACAGTCTAACCCAAGGCCTATTAGAATCTATAAGACAAAGGTAAACAGTCTAAACCAAGGCCTGTAGAATCTACAAGACAAAGGTAAACAGTCTAACCATCATCATCGTCGTCATCATCATCATCATCATCATCATCTAACCCAAGGCCTGTAGAATCTATCAAGACAAAGGTAAACAGTTTTACAAAAGGTATCATTATTACTAGAATATTAATTCAATATTATTATTATTGTTATTATTATTATTAAACAAAAATAACAATTTTTACCCAAAGCCCTTTGCTACTGCATTACAAAACTAAACTGTTTTATTATTACATGTAACATTATTATTAAATTAAACAGTTTTACCCAAGACCTTTAGCTACTACATGACAATTAAACAGTTTTACCCAAGACCTTTAGCTACTACATGACAAATTTAAATTAGTTTTATTAAGACCTTTAGCTATTACAATTAAAGTTAAATATTTTACCCAAGACCTTTAGCTACTACATTATTAAATTAAACAGTTTTACCCATTATTATTATTACAAAGTTATTATTTTATTACCTTTAGCTACTACAAGACAAAGTTAAACAGTTTTATTATTATTACCTTTAGCTACGATTATTACAAAAAGTTAAACAGTTTTATTAAGACCTGTAGCTATTACAAGTACAATTAGTTAAACAGTTTTATCAAGACCTTTAGCTACACATGACAAAAATTAAACAGTTTTACCCAAGACCTTTAGCTACTACAAGACAAGGTTAAACAGTTTTACCCAAGACCTTATTATTACAAGACAAAGTTAAACAGTTTTACCCAAGACCTTTGCTACTATTATTAAATTAAACAGTTTTACCCAAGACCTTTATTAACCAGTTTTACACAAGACCTTTAGCTACTACAAGACAAGGATTATTAGTTTTACCCAAGACCTTTAGCTACGACATGACAAAGTTAAACAGTTTTACCCAAGATTATTATTACTACAAGACAAGTTAAACAGTTTTACCCAAGACTTATTATTGACAAAGTTAAACAGTTTTAGCTTTAGCTACTACTACAAGACAAAGTTAAACAGTTTTGAAGACCTTTTGCTACTACAAGACAAATTAAACAGTTTACCCAAGACCTGTCGCTACTACAATCACAAAGTTAAACAGTTTTACCCAAGACCTTTAGCTACTACATGACAAAGTTAACTGAATTTTCACTTTTTTTCCCTAATGCATTTTTGGCTAATTTTTTCCTGCCAATGTGTTGCTTGCATCTAAGTTACTATGTAAATGTAAAAATACTTGCCATGGTAACGGCGGCCATGTTGAATTTTGACCCCAATTTAAAATCTTAAAATCTCAAAAGTATAAAAATGAAAATTCAGACAAATTCTTTAAACCCTTAAACCTCAGCTGTTTTTAAATGTGCTACAGTATTATATTAAAAAAAATAACTATTGATAAATTTTGTAATATTTTGATTTCAAAGGTGCACAAAAGATATGAAAACTAAAATAAACCAGTGATAATCTCTATAGTTCCCAATAACAAATACTAGTCTAGCTCCTTTCAACCAGATTTTAAGATTTTTAAAATATGTTCACATCTTTTGAGAAAAACGGGTTTGAAAAATTCAACTTTCTTCAGAATGATACAGCCATATTAAAATTGGCCATAGAATTAGTACCTTTTCAGGCTTTATATAAAAAATCAACTGATGTACATTCTAAAGATGTTGGTATGGCATTCTAGAGTGGATTTGGAAAATGGGTATTATGAGCCCAAAACTCTTATTACCCGGACGCCCCTTCCAGTTTTACCCAAGACCTTTTTTACTATTTTACTCACCCCAATACGGCTGAGCATGCCATTGGCGGTGAACCAAACGTTGGACGTCACAACGCTGGAGTTGATAGCTGTGGAGTATATTGGCCAAGGTCTCGTATATATGCCTGGAAGTCGATTGGGTCGTTCTGAAAAGTGGACAAATTACTCTCCTGATAATGATAATGATAATGATAATGATAATGATAATGATAATGACAATGATAAGAATAATGATGATGATAATGATGCGGATAATGATAATGATTGCTAATGATAATGATAATGATGATGATAATGCTAATGATAATGATAATGATGATGATAATGCTAATGATAATGATAATGATAATGCTAATGCTAATGATAATGATAATGATAATGATGATGATAATGATAATGATAATGATAATGATAATGATGATGATAATGATAATGATAATGATAATGATAATGATATCACATTGATGCCATGTCCAATGTGGCTGGGATACTAAGTGAGGTTGGAGGAGATGTTGATGGGTTTGTTGTTTAACTTCCTGAATTGAAATTATAGATGTTTGTCGTTTCGACCTTTGATATCTGCAGGAGATGTCGTAGATCTTCTTGCTACACAAAGTGTATAGTAATCATTTAAGACAACTATCTTGATTGCTAAGGAAATCATGTGACATTTTTCAGTTGATAGATATTCATTCCATAGATAGATAGATATAGACGGATAGATAGATAGATAGTTTGATAGATGGATAGATAGATATGATAGATAGATAGAGATAGATAGATAGATAGTTTTTAGAAATATAGATAGATAGATAGATATATAGATAGATATATAGATGTTAATTATCATACTGAGATGGATAGATGATGGATAGTTAGGTAGATAAAACTGAGATAGATTAAAAAATGATAAATGATAGAGATGGTTTTCATTTATATCAATAGATAGATAGATAGATAGATAGATAGATAGATAGATAGATAGATAGATAAATGATGAGATAGATAGATAGATGTTAGATAGATAGATAGATAGATAGATAGATAGAAAGATTGATAGATAGATAGATAGATGATTTTCTTCTCATCATGATGAGATGGATTGACTAATTTATTGAGTGATGATTTAGTGATTGGTTGATTGATTTATTCATTCCATCATTCATCATCATAGACAAGCATTCGACAGATAAATGAAATATCAATCCGTAGATGGCTGTAGATCAGTTCAACAGTTTTGAAAATTGAAATCTAAATTCATTTTTCTTTTCATCCTTCTTGCCAACAACTTGCCTTTTTATCTGAATAAACAACGAGATGGGTTCAATTTCAGCGTTTGTTGAACATCTCAAGGTGAAGATGGAGTTGAGGCCAGGATGACCTCCTCGTTGTTTTCTTCCATAATGACTTGACTCCCTGTGCTGACGAAAAAGTCACTTCTCGAGAAAGTCACAGACAGAAAGTTTTGACGAGAAAGTCACAGACGAGAAGTCATCATGACGAGAAAATCACAGTTGAAAATCACAGACGAGAAAGTCACTTTCGAGAAAGTCACAGACGAGAAAATCACATACGAGAAAGTCACAGTTTTTCTTCTCATCATGACGAGAAAGTCACAGACGAGAAAGTCACAGACGAGAAAGTCACATTTGTTGCAAAAGATGGTCATCATGACAATGAGGTGATTTGTTTTTCATCATGTTAATGGGTTGTTGTTGTTGTTGTTTTCTTGTTGTTGTTGTTGTTGTTTGTTGTTTGTTTGGGTTTTTTAGATTAGTTTTTATAAGTTCATTGATGTTTTCTTGTGGTTGTTTTGTTTTCGTTTGTTTTTGTTTTTTTGATTTCGTTTTTTGTTTTGTTTTGTTGTGGTTTTATGTCTGATCACACACTTTATTGACATTTAAAAGATATTTTCTGACGATGCTGAATGCGACGATAAAGTAAAAGTCCATCAAGCAGCCAAACACGAATTTAAAACCTGGCAAAATAAAAATATAAAAAAACCAAACATATAACAAACCACAACCAAACCAAGAAAAGAGTGCAAGAAATCTAGCCACAACGTAATCTGGCTGACAAAGTCAAAATAAAACAAAAAAGGAGGAAAGGCAGTGAAAGGCAATGCCAAAACTATGATTGATTTAATGGACGCCATGTCGTTGTGATGTTGTACACATATTACTGTGACGTGGACGGCAGATGGGGGCAACTGATGAGCTATTATTTCAGGTGTCAGAGTACACAAGAATGCGTGATGTCAGCACAAATGGAGTCAGCGGCCAGATAATTAAAAATGGCTGACGAAAACACTTTGAATAGCTTATATGATGATTATGACATTGCGGAAGTTGATAATGCTGCTGCTGCTGATGATGATAAGGATGATGATGGCGATCACGTTGAAGCAGATGTTAGTAATGATGACATAAGGATAACATTAATCATCTTTTATAATGCTTCTGAATACAATGATTGTGTTCAAAATCGTTAGAGACAGCTTGATTTGATTTTCGCTTAGTCTGATGTCTTCACATCAGCAAGTTAGATGAGCTAGTGCATTTACGATACCATTGTCTGTTAAGTTTCCCAACTGCCATGAACAGTTAAGGGATCTTTAATGTGTACAGACTAAGTGTTTGTAATCTGTAAAAACGAAATCATTTTTTATCGTCTGTCTCAGTTGGGACGTGTCAATCCACCTACCTGGATCAGAAGGGGTACAGGGGGGGCGTGGAATTACCATGAAAACTCAGAAAAGAAATTTTCTAGTTTGGTGCATCATTACCTTCTGATTGAGAGACAGATACCTTGCCTCTTGACCATGTGGCGGTATGATCCCATAATTCCCCCCTCCACCTACCAAAAAAAAGAAGAAGAGAAGAAGATGTTATCATAGTAGATCTACACGTATTAACATGTTCGGATGATAACGATAGGATATTACTGAACCGACATTGTGGAAGGCAATAAGATGGATAGACTGACATCACGGAATGGATAATGTCATGTCAGGTAGAAGACAATAAGATGGAAATTGACATCACGGAATGGATACAACCATGTCTATGCCATGTCATGTCATAGAAGACAATAAGATTGAAATACTGACATCATAATGGATACAACCATGTATGCTATGTCATGTCAGGTGAAGACCTGACATCACGGAATGGATACAACCATGATCCCATGTCAGGTAGAAGACAATAAGATGGAAATACTGACATCACGGAATGGATACAACCATGTCTATGCCATGTCATGTCAGGTAGAAGACAATAAGATGGAAATACTGACATCACGGAAAGGATACAACCATGTCTATGTCATGTCATGTCAGGTAGAAGACAATAAGATGGAAATACTGACATCACGGAATGGATACAACCTTGTCTATGTCATGTCATGTCAGGTAGAAGACAATAAGATGGAAATACTGACATCACGGAATGGATACAACCATGTCTATGTCATGTCATGTCAGGTAGAAGACAATAAGATGGAAATACTGACATCACGGAAGGATACAACCATGTCTATGTCATGTCATGTCAGGTAGAAGACAATAAGATGGAAATACTGACATCACGGAATGGATACAACCATGTCTATGCCATGTCATGTCAGGTAGAAGACAATAAGATGGAAAGACTGACATCACGGAATGGATACAACCATGTCTATGTCATGTCATGTCAGGTAGAAGACAATAAGATGGAAATACTGACATCACGGAATGGATACAACCATGTCTATGCCATGTCATGTCAGGGGCAATGAATTGAAGTCAAAAACGAGAGAGAATCATAAACTCCCAGCAGACAGTTAACTACCCATTATGGACATATGAATTAAGTCAAGTCAAGTGTCAATTGATAGGCATTATCAGTGACTTACCCACGCGTGCCATAAAGGAGGCAAGTACCAGTACACACAGTGCTTTGCTGTTCATGGTGGCTGTTGGTCGTGTGACACCTGGCTGCTGAAATTGGTTTTCAGGGGCAGGCAACGCTAGGACGGTTACAGGCTGCTGTCAAACTGCCAAACGGTTATCTTTCCTGAAATACACAAGTTGATGACGTGATGAATGGGTTCAAAGTTGTATTGAATGTGCGAATCGACAGTGTTAGTGTCTAAATCAGCGCGTGCGTGCGTGCGTGCGTGCGTGCGTGTGTGTGTGTGTGTGTGTGTGTGTATGCGCAGGCCGTTGTATATATACGTATATATATATATTTGCGGGGCATGTGCCTGTATAACATGCAAGCGTCATTTTGAGTGTACGCCTGTGTGTGTGTGTGTGTATTTGTGTGTGTGTGTATTTGTGTGGGTGTGTTTGTGTGTGTGTATTTGTGTGTGTGTGTTCCTGTGTGTGTATTTGTGTGTGTGTGTATTTGTGTGTATGTGTCTATTTGTGTGTGTGTTTGTGTGTGTGTGTTTGTGCGTGTGTGTGTGTGTGCTTGTGCGTGTGCGTGTGTCTGTGTGTGTGTTTTGTGCGTTTGTGTTTGTGCGTGTGTGTGTGTGTGTTTAAATGCGTACATGGTGGCCAATGCTTGATTTGAATTTTTGTTTCTTTTTAGAGCACTTTTTTAAAATTTGATTTGTTTTCTTATTTCATCGCCTGGTCTTGAACTTTTCCTTTTCTTTCGTTCTTTGACTGAGTGGGGGAGGGGCAGGGGGATTCATATTTTGGTCGGTGTGTTGGTGGGGGGGCGAGGGAGGGGGAGGCTGGGAGGGTTTCCTTTCTTTTCCTTTTCGTCCATCTGGATTTAGATATCAATACAATGCGACATCGTGATTTTAAGCTGATGAAAGTATTAAACATTTCATTTAATTTGTTTTCCATTTCATTTAGCCCACCTCGTTACTTTAAGCTGTGTACGTTGTGAAATCCCTCCCGCTGTTTGATGTTTAAAGCGAGTGACACAATCTGGCACATTCTGTGATATCGTGTGTTATTATTATTTCTGTTTATTCTCTTTTGGAGAAGTGAAAAGGAGCTCATAAACGCCGTTTAACTTTTTTGCCAAATCTATCAACACAAGTCCTATAAAGACATGGATAAAGTCCAATAAAGACATGGATAAAGTCTACATCTCTACACAAGTCCAATAAAGACATGGATAAAGTTTACATCTCTACACAAGTCCTATAAAGACATGGATAAAGTTTACATCTCTACACAAGTCCTATAAAGACATGACATGGTCCTATAAAGTTTACATCTCTACACAAGTCCTATAAAGACATGGATAAAGTCTACATCTCTACACAAGTCCTATAAAGACATGGATAAAGTTTACATCTCTACACAAGTCCTATAAAGACATGGATAAAGTCTAGATCTCTACACAAGTCCTATAAAGACATGGATAAAGTCTACATCTCTACACAAGTCCTATAAAGACATAGATAAAATCTAGATCTCTACACAAGTCCTATACAGACATAGATAAAGTCTAAATCTCTACACAAGTCCTATAAAGACATAGATAAAGTCTAAATGTCTGCACAAGTCCTATAAAGACATGGATAAAGTCTAGATCTCTACACAAGTCCTATAAAGACATGGATAAAGTCTACATCTCTACACAGGTCGAGGTTTGCCGATTGTACGTCATTTATCCCCCAACTTGCCATTTAATTCAAAGTCCTTCTCAACTCCCGAGAGATCATATAATTATAAACAAGCCTGTTAGGCTTTTGTACTAACACTCTAACAAGATCCTTCTCTACCTATAGTTGGATATTCAATCACACTTGAGTCAAGTGAGGAAAGTAGGGTCAAGTACCGTTTCTAAGAGTACAACGCTGTGGGGGGGGGACTACCTATGACAGCCGTGGGGTTTGAACCAGTGTCGTAGTGATCACGAGTTCACAACAATACGATTGAGCTACAACGCCGACAAATCGGATAGTAACAAGGGACTCTTTTGGCCTACACATTTACTAACAATTATTGTACCAGATTGTATGGCCTACACCTCTACTAACAATTATTGTACCAGATTGTATGGCCTACACCTCTACTAACAATTATTGTACCAGATTTTATGGCCTACACCTCTACTAACAATTATTGTACCAGATTGTATGGCCTACACCTCTACTAACAATTATTGTATCAGATTGTATGGCCTACACCTCTACTAACAATTATTGTATCAGATTTTATGACCTACACCTCTACTAACAATTATTGTACCAGATTTTATGGCCTACACCTCTACTAACAATTATTGTACCAGATTGTATGGCCTACACCTCTACTAACAATTATTGTACCAGATTGTATGGCCTACACCTTGACTAACAATTCTGGCAGCAAGCAGTTTCATACGGTAACACATTGAAAGAATTCTATATGGCGACAATGGCTCTCATTCAAGTCTAAAAATTAGAAATATAATGTAGCAGAGGTTCATGATTTCAATTACCAGGAAGTTTTGTTCAAAACTATAAAATACAGTCGTATTACCAGGAAATGCATTTCAGTGGTAAATAAAAATACAAACTACGACAGTCCAAAACAAAAGGCATTAGGTTCCGGTGTAATCTTTCACCGTGAGCTCTTAATCCTACGTTCCGGTGTATTCTTTACACCGTGAGCTCTAGAAATAATCCTACGTTCCGGTGTATTCTTTTCACCGTGAGCTCTACCTACGTTCCGTGATTCTTTTCACCGTGAGCCTCGTTCCGTGTATTCTTTTCACCGAAAATAATCCTACGTTCCGATGTAATATTTCACCGTGAGCTCTAGAAATAATCCTAGGTTCCGATGTAATATTTCACCGTGAGCTCTAGAAATAATCCTACGTTCCGATGTAATCTTTTCACCGTGAGCTCTAGAAATAATCCTAGGTTCCGTGAGCTGTAATCCTACGTTTCACCGTGAGCTCTAGAAATAATCCAATTGTAACACCAGAACACAAAGCAGCTTTGCAAGATTACACTTTGTGGTGTAAGGCTCTACGTTAACTTCAGATCGCCTAGTGGAGCCCTGAATTACGAAAGTTTATTTGTCCGTCAGAGTTCCTCACGTAATTAATACGTCGTTTTTTATTTTTAAAATACATCTCTTTCTTATATTTTGCCCTGCGATGTAAGTTATTAAAGAAGTAAGAAATAAACCTACCCGTATGTGGCCTGTGTTGTCAAATGTACAAATCTGGTATACAAAGTGTGTGCATTGACTTGTCGACTGAAATGGCCTGATCCTATGCCTGCCCTCATTCGAAATGGCGTTGAAGCGCTTTACATCCGTTGAGATAGTCAGGCTGTCGGGTGGCCGGCTTGCGAACGATGTCACCCTATGTGTACCACGTGATCATTTCGAACAATGCCATTGGCTGAAGATCAGTATGCGAGAGACAATTAGCATTATCTGCGTATGATAAATGAAATGGATGAATATGCGCAATAATTGATGTTATTTGGGGAACGGGGGGAGGGGGTTGAGGTAAACAAAAGAGAGGACGGGTGAGGAAAGGTAAATGAAAGGAGAGAGAGAGAGAGAGAGAGAGAGAGAGAGAGAGAGAGAGAGAGAGAGAGAGAGAGGGGGAGGGGAGAGGGGCGGGTGGGAGAGGTAGAGGGTATGAGCAGCTAAAATCTGGATAGATGGATGGAATAGCACGAAGACTAATGATGGAAGCTGCAAAATAATGTTATTGTAGGCGAGAAAGGAAATGTGCTCACGGGGCCTTTCGAAAAGATTTACAATCTGTCTGTCACAGTAAATTGGTGCACATTCCTGCTTTCATGAAAGGATGTGGGTGGCTTTTACGTGACGAATATCAGACAGTTATTAAACTCATAATATAAAGTCGGATTTGAACTCCTGCCTTTCAGCCTGCTTGGCTAACATTTTATTGTTATAATTGGCAGCAAGTAAGATACTCTCCAACCCCACACTACTAACCTCCCCTATTTTATCCCCGCACCCACCCCTTTGCCATTAGATGGATTTAGGATCAGGAGTCACAGGGATAACAAATGATAATTCAATGGGTGGATGGGTGGATGTATAGATGGATAGATAGAAGGATGGATGGATTGATTGATGAATGGATGAATGGATGGATAGATAGTGGATGGATGAGTTGAAAAATGGATGGATGGATAGATAGATGGATGGATGAGTTGATAAATGGGTGGATGGATGGATGAATGGATGGGTGGATATACTGATGGACGGATGGATGAATGGATTGATGGATGGGTGGATGGACGGGTGGATGTATGAGTGGATGAATGTGTCGATGAATGGGAGGATGATATATGGATGGATAGATGGATGGATGGATGGACAGGGTGGATGGATGGATATATGGATGAGTGTATGGATAGATGGATGGGTGGATGGATAGATGGATCGCTGGATTGATGGGTGGATGGATGGATAGATGGATGCGTGTATGGATAGATGGATGAGTCTATTGATAGATGGATGAGTGTGTGGATAGATGGATGAGTCTATAGATAGACAGATGGGTGGATAGATGGGTGGATGGATGGGTGGATGGATGAGTGGATGGATAGATGGATGAGCCTATGGATAGATGGGTGATTTTATGGATAGATGGATGGGTGGATGGATGAGTGTATGGATAGATGGATGAGTCGACGGATAGATGGATGAGTGTATACATATGTGGATGAGTGTATGGATAGATGCATGAGTGTATAGATAGATGGATGAGTCTATTGATAGATGGATGGGTGTATGGATATATGGATGAGTGTATGGATAGATGGATGAGTGTGGATAGATGGATAGGTGTATGGATAGATGGATGAGTGTATAGATAGATGGATGGTTGTATGGATAGATGGATGAGTCTATGGATAGATGGATGAGTGTATAGATAGATGGATGAGTGTATGGATAGATGGATGGGTGTAGGGGTAGATGAATGAGTCTATGGATAGATGAATGAGTGTATGGATAGATGGATGAGTCTATGGATAGATGGATGAGTCTATGGATAGATGGATGAGTCTATGCATAGATGGATGAGTGTATGGATAGATGGATGAGTGTATGGATAGATGGATGGGTGTATGGATGGATGGATGAGTGTATGGATAGATGGATGAGTCTATGGAAAGATGGATGAGTCTATGGATAGATGGATGGGTGTATGGATAGATGGATGAGTGTATGGATAGATGGATGAGTATATAGATAGATGGATGAGTGTGTATATAGCTGGTTGAGTGTATGGATAGATGGATGAGTATATAGATAGATGGATGAGTGTATGGATAGATGGATGGGTGTATGGATAGATGGATGAGTGTATGGATAGATGGATGAGTCTATGGATAGATGGATGAGTATATAGATAGATGGATGAGTCTATGGATGGACGGATGAGTGTATAGATAGATCGATGAGTCTATGGATAGATGGATGAGTGTATAGATAGATGGATGAGTCTATGGATAGATGGATGAGTCTATGGATAGAAGGATAATTCTATTGATAGATGGATGAGTGTATAGATAGATGGATGAGTCTATGGATAGATGGATGAGTCTATGGATAGATGGATGAGTCTATGGATAGATGGATGAGTCTATGGATAGATGGATGAGTGTATGGATACATGGATGAGTCTATGGGTAGATGGATGAGTGTATAGATAGATGTATGAGTCTATGGATAGATGCATGAGTCAATGGATAGATGGATGAGTGTATGCATAGATGGATGGGTCTATGGATAGATGGATGGGTGTATGGATAGATGGATGAGTCTATGGATAGATGGATGAGTCTATGGATAGATGGATGGGTGGATGGATTGGTGGATGGATGAGTAGATGGATGGGTGGAAGGATGGGTCGATAGATGAGTGGATGGATGGGTGGATAGATGGGTGGATGGATGGGTGGATGGATAGAGGGATGAGTGGAAGGATGGGTGTATAGATAGATGGATGGGTTGATGGATGAGTGTATAGATAGATGTATTTGTGGATGGATGGGTGTATGCATACATGGATGGGTGGATGGATGAGTGTATGCATACATGGATGGGTGGATGAACGGATGGATGAGTCGATGAATGGGTCGATGGATGGATGGATGGATGACTGTAGGATGAATGGATGGATGAATGTATGGATACATGGATGGCCGGATGAATGAGTGTATGAATACATGGATGGTTGGATGAATGAGTGTATGGATACATGGATGGGTGGACGGATGAGTGTATGGATACATGGATGCATGCATGGATGAGTGTATGGATGGATGGATGGATGGATGGATGGATGAGTGTATGGATACATGGATGGATGGATGAATGGGTGTATAGATGGAGGGAGGGATTGATGAGTGTATGGATTGCTGGATGGATGGATGACTGTATGGATGGATGGAAGGATGAGTATGTGGATACATGGATGGATCGATAGATGAGTGTATGGATACATGGATGGATAGATGGTGGATGGATGAGTGTATGGATGGATGGATGGATGGATGGATGGACGGATCAGTGTATGGATGGATGAGTGCATGAATGGATGGATGGATGGATGAGTGTATGGATGGATGGATGGATGGATGTGTATGGATGGATGGATGGACGGATGGATGAGTGTATGGATGGATGAGTGTATGGATGGATGAGTGTATGGATGGATTGATGGATGAGTGTATGGATGGACGAGTGTATTGATGGATGAGTGTATGGGTGGATGAGGTATGGATGGATAGATAGATGGATGGATGAGTATATGGATGGATGAGTGTATGGATGGATGGATGGATGAATGTATGAATGGATGAGTGTATGGATGGATGAGTGTATGGATGGATGAGTGTATGGATTGATGGATGGATGGATAGTGTATGGATGAATGAGTGTATGGATGGATGCGTATGGATTGATAGATGGATGGATAAGTGTATGGATGGATGAGTGTATGGATGAATGAGTGTATGGATGGATGGATGGATGAGTGTATGGATGGATGAGTGGATGGATGGATGAGTGTATGGATGGATGAGTGTATGGATCGATGGATGAGTGTATGGATGGATGGATGGATGGATGAGTGTAAGGATGGATGAGTGGATGGATGGATGAGTGGATGGATGGATGAGTGTTTGGATGGATGAGTGTTTCGATGGATGAGTGTATGGATGGATGGACGGATGGATGAGTGTATGGATGGATGAGTGTATGGATGGATGATTGTATGGATGGATGAGTGTATGGATGGATGAGTGCATGGATACATGAATGGATGAGTGTATGAATACATGGATAGATGGATGGATGAGTGTATGGATACATTGATGGGTGGATGGATACATGAATGGGTCGATGGATGGATGGATGGATGAGTGTATGGGTACTTGCATGGGTTGATCGATGGGTCGATGAATGGGGCGATGGATGGGTGGATGGATGAGTCGTTGAATGGGTCGATGGATGAATTGATGGAAGACTGTATGGATGCGTGTATGGATAGATGGATTGGTGAATGGATGAGTGTATGAATAGATAAATGGGTGGAAGGATGGCTGTATGGATAGAATGATGGCTGGATGGATGGGTGTATGGATAGATGGATGGGTTGATGGATGAGTGTATAGAAAGATATATTTGGGGATGAATGGGTGTATGGATAGATGGATGGATGGATGGATGACTTTATGGATACATGGATGGGTAGACCGGTGGGTCGATGAATGGAGGGATGGATGAGTCGATGAATGGGTCGATGAATGGATGTATTGATGAGTGTATGGATATATGAATGGGTGGATGGATAAGTCGATGAATCGATCGATGGATGGATGGATGGATGAGTGTATGGATAAATGAATGAGTGGATGAATACAGGAATGGGTCGATGGATGGATGGATGGATGAGTGTAGACATACATGGATGGGTTGGTCGATGGGTGGATGAATGGATTGATGGATCGGTGGATGGATGAGGCGACGAATGGGTCGATGGATACATGGATGGATGAGCGTATGGATACATGGATGAGTGTATGGATACTTGAATGGGTGGATCGATGGGTCGATGAATGGGTCAATGGATGTGTGGATGAATGATTCAATAAATAGGTCGATAGATGAGTGGATGGAGGAGTCGATGAATGAGTCGATGGATGGGTGGATGGATGGATGGATGGAGGAGTCGATGGATGGATCGATGAATGGGTGGATGAATGGGTGGATGGATGAGTCGATGAATGAGTCGATGAATGGGTGGATGAATGGGTGGATGAATGAGTCGATGAAGGAGTCGACGAATGGGTGGATGAATGGATCAATGAATGGGTGGATGGATGAGTCCATGAATGGGTGGATGGATGAGTGGATGAATGCATCGAAGGATGGGTGGATGGGTGAGTCGATGGATGGATGGATGGATGAGTCGATGAATGGGTCGATGGATGGATGGATGGATGACTGTATGGATGAATGAATGGATGAGTGTATGGATACATGGATGGATGGATGGATGAGTGTATGGATACATGGATGGGTGGACGGATGAGTGTATTGATACATAGATGCATGCATGGATGAGTGTATGGATGGATGGATGGATGAGTGTATGGATACATGGATGGATGGATGGACGAGTCTATAGATGGATGGATGGATTGATGAGTGTATGGATTGATGGATGGATGGATGAGTGTATGGATGGATGAATGGATGGGTGGATGGATGAGTGTATGCATACATGGCTGGGTGGATGAACGGATGGATGAGTCGATGAATGGGTCGATGGATGGATGGATGGATGACTGTATGGATGAATGGATGGATGAGTGTATGGATACATGGATGGCCGGATGAATGAGTGTATGAATGGGTGGATGGATGGGTGGATGAATGAGTATATGGATACATGGATGGATGGATAGATGAGTGTATGGATACATGGATTGATATGGTGGATGGATGAGTGGATGGATAGATGGATGGATGGATGGACGAGTGATGGTTGATGGATGGATGAGTGTATGGATGGATGGATGGACGGATGGATGGATGGACGAGTGCATGGATGGATCGATGTATGGATGGATGAGTGTATGGATGGATGGATAGATGGTTGGATGAGTATGGATGGATGCGTGTATGGAGGGGATGGATGGATGATGTATGAATGGATGAGTGTGGATGGATGAGTGTATGGATGGATGAGTGTATGGATTATGGATGGATTGAGTGATGGATGGATGAGTGTATGGATAGATGGATGGACGGATTGATGAGTGTATGGATGGATGATGGATGGATGATTGTATGATGGATGAGTGTATGGATGAGTGAATGGATGGATGGATTGACGGATGGATGAGTGTATGGATGGATGATTGTATGGATGGATGATTGTATGGATGGATGAGTGTATGGATGGATAAGATGTATGGATAAATGGATGGATGAGTGAGTGTATGGATACATGGATGGACGTGGATGAGATAAGGATGATGACTGTATGAATGGATGATTGCATGGATGGATGGATGAGTGTATGGATGGATGGATGGACGGATGGATGAGTATGGATGGATGTATTGTACGTATGGATGGATGGATGGATGATTGATGATGGATGAGTGTATGGATGGATGGATGGATGGATGAGTGTATGGATGGATGGATGAACGGATGTATGAGGATGGATTGATGATGGAATGGATCAGTGTATGGATGGATGGATGGATGGATGGATGGAATGGATGGATGGATGGATGGATGGATGAGTGAATGGATGGATGACTGATGGATGGATGAGTGTATGGATGGATGGACGGATGGATGAGTGTATGGATGGATGGATGGATGTTTATGAGTGTATGGATGGATGCGTGTATGGATGGATGGATGGATGGATGAGTGTATGAATGATGGATGGATGGATGAGTATATCGATGGATGGATGGACGGATGAGTGTATGGATGGATGGATGGACGGATGGATGAGTGTATGGATGGATGAGTGTATGGATGGATAATTGTATGGATGGATGAGTGTATGGATGGATGAGTGTATGGATACATGGACGGATGGACGGATGAGTGTATGAATACATGGATGGATGGATGGATGAGTGTATGGATACATGGATGGGTGGATGGATACATGAATGGGTCGATAGATGGATGGATGGATGAGTGTATGGGTACTTGCATGGGTGGATCGATTGGTCGATGAATGGGGCGATGGATGGGTGGATGCATGAGTCGCTGAAGGGGTTGATGGATGAATTGATGGAAGACTGTATGGATGTGTGTGTATGGATAGATGGATGGGTGAATGGATGAGTGTATGAATAGATAAATGGGTGGAAGGGTGGCTGTATGGATAGAAGGATGGCTGGATGGATGGGTGTATGGATAGATGGATGGGTTGATGGATGAGTGTATAGAAAGATATATTTGGGTTGAATGGGTGTATGGTTAGATGGATGGATGGATGGATGATTTTATGAATACATGGATGGATAGACCGATGGGTCGATGAATGAAGGGATGGATGAGTCGATGAATGGGTCGATGAATGGATGAATTGATGAATGTATGGAAAATGGATGGGTGGATGGATAAGTCGATGAATTGATCGATGGATGGATGGATGGATGAGTGTATGGATAAATGAATGGGTGGATGAATACAGGA
Organism: Doris montereyensis; assembly: GCA_037039925.1. Taxonomy (NCBI): domain Eukaryota; kingdom Metazoa; phylum Mollusca; class Gastropoda; order Nudibranchia; family Dorididae; genus Doris; species Doris montereyensis. The sequence goes on along the minus strand of JAXRKP010000256.1, from coordinate 344,174 downwards.
ATGGGTTGATGGATGGGTGGATGGATGAGTGTAAAGATACATGGATGGGTGGGTCGATGGGTCGATGAATGGGTTGATGGATCGGTGGATGGATGAGGCGACGAATGGGTCGATGGATAGATGGATGGATGAGCGTATGGATACATGGATGAGTGTATGGATACTTGAATGGGTGGATCGATGGGTCGATGAATGGGTCAATGGATGTGTGGATGAATGATTCAATAAATAGGTCGATAGATGGAGTCGATGGATGGAGTCGATGAATGGAGTCGATGGATGGGTCGATGGATGGATGATGGAGGAGTCGATGAATGGGTGGATGGATGAGTCGATGAATGAGTCGATGAATGGGTGGATGGATGAGTCGATGAATGAGTCGACGAATGGGTGGATGAATGAGTCGATGAATGGGTCAATGGATGGGTGGATGAATGAGTCGATGAATGGGTCAATGGATGGGTGGATGGATGAGTCGATGAATGGGTGGATGAATGGGTGGATGGATGAGTCGATGAATGGGTGGATGGATGGATGTCGATGAATGGGTGGATGGATGAGTCATCAAAGGATGGGTGGATGGGCGAGTCGATGGATTGGTGGATGGATGGGTCGATGAATGGGTCGATGGCTGGGTGGGTGGATGAGTTGACGAACCGGTCGAGGGATGGGTGGGTGGATGGGTGGATGGATGGGTGGATAGACAGAAGGATGGATGGATGGATGGGTGTATGCATAGATGGATGGGTTGATGGGTGAGTGCATAGATATAGATATTTGTAGATGGATGGGTGTATGGATAGATAGATGGGTAGATGGATGAGTGTATGGGTAGATGGATGGGTGTATGGATGAGTGTATAGGTAGATGGATGGGTGAATGGATGAGTCGATGACTGTAAACTAAAAGGATGGGTGGATGAATGTGTCGATGAATGAGTCGATGAATGGGTGGATGGATGAGTCGATGAATGAGTCGATGAATGGGTGGATGAATGAGTCGATGAATGGGTGGATGAATGTGTCGATGAATGGGTCAATGGATGGGTGGATGGATGAGTCGATGAATGGGTCAATGGATGGGTGGATGAATGAGTCGATGAATGGGTCAAAGGATGGGTGGATGAATGAGTCGATGAAGGAGTCGATGAATGGGTGGATGGATGAGTCGATGAATGAGTCGATGAATGGGTGGATGGATGAGTCGATGAATGAGTCGATAAATGAGTGGATGAATGAGTCGATGAATGAGTCGATGAATGGGTGGATGGATGAGTCGATGAATGAGTCGATGAATGGGTGGATGAATGAGTCGATGAATGAGTCGATGAATGGGTGGATGAATGAGTCGATGAATGAGTCGATGAATGGGTGGATGGATGAGTCGATGAATGAGTCGATGAATGGGTGGATGAATGAGTCGATGAATGGGTGGATGAATGAGTCGATGAATGGGTGGATGCATGAGTCGATGAATTGGTGGATGAATGAGTTGATGAATGGGTGGATGAATGAGTCGATGAATGGGTGGATGAATGAGTCGATGAATGAGTCGATGAATGAGTCGATGAATGGGTGGATGAATGAGCGATGAATGGGTGGATGAATGAGTCGATGAATGGAGTGGATGAATGGAGTCGATGGATGAGTCGATGAATGAGTCGATGAAATGAGTCGATGAATGAGTCGATGAATGAGTCGATGAATGGGTGGATGAATGAGTCGATGAATGAGTCGATGAATGGGTGGATGGATGAGTCGATGAATGAGTCGATGAATGGGTGGATGGAATGAATCGATGAATGGGCCAATGAATGAGTGGATGGATGAGTTGATGAATGGGTCAATGGATGGGTGGATGAATGAGTCGATGAATGGGTCAATGGATTGCGTATGGATGAGTCGATGAATGGGTGGATGAATGGGGTGGATGGATGAATCGATGAATGGGTGGATGGATGAGTCGATGAATGCATCGAAGGATGGGTGGATGGGTGAGTCGATGGATTGGTGGATGGATGGGTCGATGAATGGGTCGATGGATGGGTGGGTGGATGAGTCGATTGGAACTGGTCGAGGGATGGGTCGATGGATGGGTGGATGGATGGGTGAATAGACAGAAGGATGGATGGATGGATAGGTGTATGCATAGATGGATGGGTTGATGGATGAGTGCATAGATATATATATTTGTGGATGGATGGGTGTATGGATAGATAGATGGGTAGATGGATGAGTGTATGGGCAGATGGATGGATGTATGGATGAGTGTATGGGTAGATGGATGGGTGAATGGATGAGTCGATGAATGAATCAAAGGATGGTGGATGTATGAGTGTATGGGTAGATGGATGGGTGGATAGATAGACGGATGGGTAGATGGATGGGTGGATAGATAGACGGATCGGTGGATGGGTAGATGGATGGGTCGATGAATGAGTTTGATGGATGGGTGGATGGATGTATAGATGGTTGAATAGATGAATGGTGGGGAACGGGTGAATGGATGCAGGGATGGATGGGTGGGTGGGGGACGGACGGATGGAGGCAGGGATGGATGGATATATGGATGTGTGAGTAGATGGATGGATGGATAGATGATTTTATGGATGGATGGATATCGGAATAGATGGATGTATGGATGGACGGACGGAATAATCGATAATAACAAGAATGCAAATTGTGTGTAGCCATAGATGGATGGTATGCAGTGGCAATGAATCCTCATTATTGTTTGTTTTTTTATGAAAGATATTTGAGCTTTGAGGTTTTTATTTGTTGTTTTGTTGTCTGAAAGGAGGAAGGGGAGGAGGGGGTTGTTTCAATTTGGGACGTCGGGGAATGGGGTGTGGTTCATCCGCTGCTTGTTACATCAGAGTGGGTTCGTGTTTGAGTTGTTGTTTTTGTTGGCTTTTTTTGTTTGTTTACTTGTGTGTTTTTCTCTAGATTACCAGGATACTAGCATTTTTTATTTCCTTTATTGCGCAATTGTATTTGTTAAACGTTTTTGAATTTTTATTTGTATTAGTTTTGTTGTTTCTGTGTGGTCTTTGGTGTTGTTTGATTAGCTTTGTTTTGGAACGCTGCAAAGGTTAGAGGTCTTCTTAAGGAGCTAAAGTTGAAGGCTGTAACTGTGTTCATTGGTTTTGTCAGTCGGTAAGTAGCATTACATCTATGGAAAGGATACAGTCTAGTGCTTTTTATAACTGCACACTTAGGGCACAGATTTAATTAATAAACCATTTCTCTTATTCAGCACTTTAAATAAAAAGTATTGAGATATTCATTTTTTTTTCAAATATCTGAAATTGTAGTCAAGCTCAATTTCATGGAAGAGTCTACTAATTATTAAATTTGGAGTAAACTTTTGTCCAATCAAATACAACAGTAGATATACATATATATATATATACATATATATATATATATATATATATGTATATATATATATATATATATATATATATATATATATATATATATATACAGAGAGAGAGAGAGAGAGAGAGAGAGAGAGAGAGAGAAAGAGAGAGAGAGAGAGAGAGAGAGAGAGAGAGAGAGAGAGAGAGAGAGAGAGAGAGAGGGAGAGATAGATAGATAGATAGAGAGAGAGAGAGGAGAGAGAGAGAGAGAGAGAGAGAAAGAGAGAGGGAAAGAGAGAAAGAGAGAGATATAGAGGGGGGGAGACGAGAGAGAGAGAGAGAGAGAGAAAGAGAGATTGAGAGAGAAAGAGAGAGAGAGAGAGAGAGAGAGAGAGAGAGAGAGAGAGAGAGAGAGAGAGAGAGAGAGAGAGAGAGAGAGAGAGAGAGAGAGAGAGAGAGAGAGAGAGAGAGAGAGACACGGAGAGAAAGAGAAAGATAGAAAGACAGAGAGGGAAAGATATATATATATATATATATATATATATATATATATATATATATAGAGAGAGAGAGAGAGAGAGAGAGAGAGAGAGAGAGAGAGAGAGAGAGAGAGAGAGAGAGAGAGAGAGAGAGAGAGAGAGAGAGAGAGAGAGAGAGAGAGAGAGAGAGAGAGAGAGAGAGAGAGAGAGAGAGAGAGAGAGAGAGAGAGAGAGAGAGAGAGAGAGAAGAGAGAGAGAGAGAGAGAGAGAGAGAGAGAGAGAGAGAGAGAGAGAGAGAGAGAGAGAGAGAGAGAGAGAGAGAGAGAGAGAGAGAGAGAGAGAGAGAGAGAGAGAGAGAGAGAGAGAGAGAGAGAAAGAGAGAGAGAGAGAGAGAGAGAGAGAGAGAGAGAGAGAGAGAGAGAGAGAGAGAGAGAGAGAGAGAGAGAGAGAGAGAGAGAGAGAGAGAGAGAGAGAGAGAGAGAGAGAAAGAGAGAGAGAGAGAGAGAGAGAGAGAGAGAGAGAGAGAGAGAGAGAGAGAGAGAGAGAGAGAGAGAGAGAGAGAGAGAGAGAGAAAGAGAGAGAGAGAGAGAACGCTGTTCTACAGGTAAATGTCGTTTTCTGTGTTCTCTTACGCTGTTCTACATGTAAATGTCGTTTTCTGTGTTCTCTACGCTGTTATACAGGTCAATGTCGTTTTTTGTGTTCTCTCTATGCTGTTCTACAGGTAAATGAAGTTTTCTACGTTCTCTCTATGCTGTTCTACAGGTAAATGAATTTTTCCGCGTTGTCTCTGCGCTGTTCTATAGAATATATAATTTTCTGGAATTGTGCCACCACGCAGGGGTTAATTTTGAATATTGTTCGAACAATTACTACTAAACCAAGGTTACCATGCCAGGTCGTTTGGAATAAGGAAAGAATTATTTCTACTTGGGAAAGACAATTTTGTACGATAACTGATTCTGCAACTGATCTTCTATTGCTCTTGACGAAGGTTTATATATAAAACGGTAAGGTTCAAACAGTTTTACCAACTATACAATATTCGATGTTCACGTTTTAAAAAAAAGATACTTAATGGCATAATAATCTTTTCAAACTAGCATTTTTAAATCAAGAGGAATCTAGTGTTGTTGTCTTTCTCCTGCCCTAAATTGTTCCAAGTTGATAACGACTATTTCAGTACCGCTGTGATTGGCCACTGATATATGTTATATCAATCACATCACTGTTTCTTACATGTATGGAGCTTGCTACATAATAATCTACAACTATCCATGAGTGTCATCACACGAAGACACACACCTGTGGCTTTATCCAATTTGCACAGGGTGCAAAGCCTACTTTTAAAATAGAAGCTTTGTGTTCTTTTCTATCTCTCTTTATAGGAAATATATCGAATGTGTGTGTTAGACTGGGAATTAGATTATCACTTTCACACCTCTAGAAAAATAAAATTTCTCTGTTTGGAGGGGTGTGGGTTTATCAATGTATTTACTGGGATTAAGTGATTTGGACATTGATTCCAGTTTATTACTGGGATTAAGTGATTTGGACATTGATTCCAATGGGATTAAGTGATTTACAGGGGATTAAGTGATTTGGACATTGATTCCAATGCATTTACAGGGCTTAATGATTTGGACATTGATTCCAATGCATTTACAGGGCTTAAGTGATTTGGACATTGATTTCAATGTATTTACAGTGAATAAGTGATTTGGGCATTGTTTTCAACGTATTTACAGTGAATAAGTGATTTGGGCATTGTTTTCAATGTATTTACTGTCATTAAGTGGGCATTGTTTTCAATGTATTTACTGTGAATAAGTGATTTGGGCATTGTTTCCAATGTATTTACTGTGAATAAAAGGATTTGGGCATTGTTTCCAATGTATTTACTGTGATTAAGGGGGCATTGTTTTCAATGTATTTACTGTGAATAAGTGGGCATTGTTTTCAATGTATTTATTTGGATTAAGTGATTTGGGCATTGTTTTTAATGTATTTACTGTGAATAAGTGATTTGAGCATTGTTTTCAATGTATTTACTGTGAATAAGTTGGCATTGTTTTCAATGTATTTACTTGTGAATAAGTGATTTGGGCATTGTTTTCAATGTATTTATTTGGATTAAGTGATTTGGGCATTGTTTTCAATGTATTTACTGTGAATAAGTGGGCATTGTTTTCAATGTATTTATTTGGATTAAGTGATTTGGGCATTGTTTTCAATGTATTTACTGTGAATAAGTGGGCATTGTTTTCAATGTATTTACTGTGAATAAGTGATTTGGGCATTTTTCCAATGTATTTACCAATGTATTTACAGTGAATAAGTGATTTGGGCATTGTCTTCAACGTATTTACTGTGATTAAGTGATTTGGGCATTGTTTCCAATGTATTTACTGTGATTAAGTGATTTAGATTGTTTTCAATGTATTTAATTGAATAAGTGATTTATTGTTTCCAATTTATTTACTTGAATAAGTGGTTTGGACATTGTTTCCAATTTATTTACTGTGAATAAGTGATTTGGGCATTGTTTCCAATTTATTTACTGTGAATTAAGTGATTTGGGCATTGTTTCCAATTTATTTACTGTGATTAAGTGATTAGGGCATTGTTTTCAATGTATTTACATTGTTTCCAATGAATACTTGATTTGGGCATTGTTTCCAATGTATTTACTCTGAATAAGTGGTTTGGGCATTGTTTCCAATTTATTTACTGTGAATAAGTGATTTGGACATTGTTTCCAATTTATTTACTGGGATTAAGTGATTTGGGTAATGTTTCCAAATTGATTTACTGGGAATTAAGTGATTTGGGCATTGTTTTCAATTTATTTACTGTGATTAAGTGGCATTGTTTCCAATGTATTTACTGTGAATAAGTGATTTGGGCATTGTTTTCAATGTATTTACTCATTAAGTGGGGCATTGTTTCCAATTTATTTACTGTGATTAAGTGGGCATTGTTTTCAATGTATTTACTGTGATTAAGATTTGGGCATTGTTTCCAATGTATTTACTGTGATTAAATGAGCAATGTTTTCAATGTATTTACTGTGATTAAGTGGATTTGGGCATTGTTTTCAATGTATTTACTGTGATTAAGTGATTTGGGCATTGTTTTCAATGTATTTACTGTGATTAAATGATTTGGGCATTGTTTTCAATGTATTTACTGTGATTAAGTGGGCATTGTTTCCAATGTATTTACTACAGATTAAGTGATTTGGCATTGTTTCCAACGTATTTACTGTGATTAAGTGATTTGGGCATTGTTTTCAATGTATTTACTGTGATTAAGTAGGCATTGTTTTCAATGTATTTACTGTGATTAAGTGGGCATTGTTTCCAATGTATTTACTGTGATTAAGTGATTTGGGCATTGTTTTCAATGTATTTACTGATTGAATTGTTTCAATGATTTACTGTGATTATTGTTTCCAATGTATTTACTGTGATTAAGTGATTTGGGAATTGTTTTCAATGTATTTACTGTGATTAAGTGATTTGGGCATTGTTTCAATGTATTTACTGTGATTAAGTGATTTGGGCATTGTTTCCAATGTATTTACTGGGATTAAGATTTGGGCATTGTTTCCAATGTATTTACTGTGATTAAGTGATTTGGGCATTGTTTTCAATGTATTTATTGTGATTAAGTGATTTTGGGCATTGTTTCCAATGTATTTACTGTGATTAAGTGATTTGGGCATTGTTTTCCGTGTATTTACTGTGATTAAGTGATTTGGGCATTGTTTCCAATGTATTTACTTGGATTAAATGATTTGGGCATTGTTTCCAGTGTATTTACTTGGATTAAGTGATTTGGGCATTGTTTCCAATGTATTTACTGTGATTAAGTGATTTGGGCATTGTTTCCAATGTATTTACTGTGATTAAGTGATTTGGGCATTGTTTTCAATGTATTTATTTGATTAAGTGATTTGAACATTGTTTCCAGTGTATTTACTTGGATTAAATGATTTGGGCATTGTTTCCAACGTATTTACTGTGATTAAGTGATTTGGGCATTGTTTTCAATGTATTTACTGTGATTAAGTGATTTGGGCATTGTTTCCAACGTATTTACTGTGGGATTAAGTGATTTGGGCATTGTTTCGTTGATAATAAAGAGATTAATTGATTTGGAACCTGATTTGTCTTTACTGTTTCCAACGTATATGTTTAAGGATTTGGATTAATGTGTAATGCATTAATGATTTAAAGATTGAAAGACCAATTTACTGGATTTTGGGCATTGTTTCCAATGTATTTATTGTGATTAAGTGAATTTGGGCACCAATGACTGGGTGATTAAGTGAAATTGTTTCAACGTATTTACTGGGATTAAGTGATTTGAATTGTTTCGTTGATAATAAAGAGACGTACTAGCAGCCCTCTCAAACCTGATGTTGTCTTAAATGAGAAAAAAATAGTATGTTTGGTTTGACAGTGGGCAAATGTCCATCAATCATATAAAGAGAAAGAGGAAGTTAAGCAACGTTATGAGGATAGCACTGAAAACTTTGAACCCAGATCACCTGACTGGCTGTCTTGTGAAATTACTAAGAGACAGCAAGGCAACGACAGCCTGGGGCACGTGGAGGGCATCATGTATGTTGTATATCTATAAGAGTAGAGACAGACAGTGGGGCAAGGGCCATGTCGTATATCTATAAGAGTAGAGACAGACAGTGGGGCAAGGGCATGTCGTATATCTATAAGAGTAGAGACAGACAGTGGGCAAGGGGCATGCCGTATATCTATAAGAGTAGAGACAGACAGTGGGGCAAGGGCCATCGTATATTTATAAGAGTAGAGACAGACAGTGGGGCAAGGTCCATGTCGTATATTTATAAGAGTAGAGACAGACAGTGGGGCAAGGGGCATGTCGTATATCTATAAGAGTAGAGACAGACAGTGGGGCAAGGGGCATGCCGTATATTTATAAGAGTAGAGACAGACAGTGGGGCAAGGGCCATGTCGTATATCTATAAGAGTAGATGGGGCATGTCGAATGTGAAGGAAATAACATGGAATAATAAAAAAGCCCCATATGAACAAAAAACGAGAGAAAGACAAGGAATAGACAGAAAAGACCTGGCCACCATGGGATTGAACCCGTGAACTCTATAAAAAAGAAGGTGTGCTAACCCTGACCTAACTACACTCAGTGTAGTTTGCTCGTTTGGGGAGCACGCAAATTTTCATGGCGAGGCGATGGGTGCCGGAGGTCACGGGTTCGATCCCCATGGTGGCCAGGATTTGTGTGTCTAAAGCTTGTATTTGCCACGTCTTTGTCCCTACCGAGCTTTACCATTACACATATATCTATATATATTTCTATTTATTTATTATTCAATGTTATTTCTTCACTACATAACACTGGAACTTGGACATTGTGGCAAGTAACCAAAGTTTTAGAAAAATGTGGGAAAAGTTCTAACTCAAAAGTAACTCAAAAGTTCAACAAATGGTAACTCTGATTTTTTCTAGGCATACGACATAATGTGGTAGTTTGCCATTGCTTTCTAGGAATACGACATAATGTGGTAGTTTGCCATTGCTTTCTAGGAATACGACACAATGAGGTAGCTTGCCATTGCTTTCTAGGAATACGGCATAATGTGGTAGTTTGCCATTGCTTTCTAGGAATACGACACAATGAGGTAGTTTGCCATTGCTTTCTAGGAATACGGCATAATGTGGTAGTTTGCCATTGCTTTCTAGGAATACGGCATAATGTGGTAGTTTGCCATTGCTTTCTAGGAATACGGCATCATGTGGTAGTATGCCATTGCTTTCTAGGAATACGGCATAATGTGGTAGTTTGCCATTGCTTTCTAGGCATACGGCATAATGTGGTAGTTTGCCATTGCTTTCTAGGAATACGTCATAATGTGATAGTTTGCCATTGCTTTCAGGAATACGTCATAATATGGTAGTTTGCCATTGCTTTCTAGACATACGTCATAATATGATAGTTTGCCATTGCTTTCTAGACATACGGCATAAGGTGGTAGTTTGCCATTGCTTTCTAGACATACGACACAATGTGGTAGCTTGCCATTGCTTTCTAGACATACGACATAGTGTGGTAGTTTGCCATTGCTTTTCTAGACATACGGTATAATGTGGTAGTTTGCCATTGCTTTCTAGACATACGGCATAGTGTGGTAGTTTGCCATTGCTTTCTAGGCATACGTCATAGTGGTAGTTTGCCATTGCTTTCTAGGAATTTCTAGTTTATTGGTACGGCATAATGTGGTAGTTTGCCATTGCTTTCTAGACATACGACATAGTGTGGTAGTTTGCCATTGCTTTCTAGACATACGGCATAGTGTGGTAGTTTGCCATTGCTTTCTAGACATACGGCATAATGTGGTAGTTTGCCATTGCTTTCTAGACATACGACATAGTGTGGTAGTTTGCCATTGCTTTCTAGACATACGGCATAATGTGGTAGTTTGCCATTGCTTTCTAGGCATACGGCATAATGTGATAGTTTGCCATTGCTTTCTAGACATACGACATAGTGTGGTAGTTTGCCATTGCTTTCTAGGACATACGGCATAATGTGGTAGTTTGCCATTGCTTTCTAGACATACGGCATAGTGTGGTAGTTTGCCATTGCTTTCTAGACATACGGCATAGTGTGGTAGTTTGCCATTGCTTTCTAGACATACGGCATAGTGTGGTAGTTTGCCATTGCTTTCTAGACATACGGCATAGTGTGGTAGTTTGCCATTGCTTTCTAGACATACGGCATAGTGTGGTAGTTTGCCATTGCTTTCTAGACATACGACATAATGTGGTAGTTTGCCATTGCTTTCTAGACATACGGCATAGTGTGGTAGTTTGCCATTGCTTTCTAGACATACGGCATAATGTGGTAGTTTGCCATTGCTTTCTAGACATACGGCATAGTGTGGTAGTTTGCCATTGCTTTCTAGACATACGACATAGTGGTAGTTTGCCATTGCTTTCTAGGATACACGTAATGTGGTAGTTTGCCATTGCTTTCTAGGAATAGACATAATGTGGTAGTTTGTCATTGTATTCTAGGAATACACATAATATGGTAGTTTGCCATTGTATTCTAGGAATAGACATAATGTGGTAGTTTGCCATTGTATTCTAGGAATAGACATAATGTGGTAGTTTGCCATTGTATTCTAGGAATAGACATAATGTGATAGTTTGTCATTGTATTCTAGGAATAGACATAATGTGGTAGTTTGCCATTGTATTCATAGGAATAGACATAATGTGGTAGTTTATCATTGTATTCTAGGAATAGACATAATGTGGTAGTTTGTCATTGTATTCTAGGAATAGACATAATGTGGTAGTTTGCCATTGTTTCTATTCTAGGAATACACATAATGTGGTAGTTTGCCATTGTATTCTTGGAATACACATAATGTGGTAGTTTGCCATTGTTTATTTGTCTAGGAATAGACATAATGTGGTAGTTTGCCATTGTTTATTTGTCTAGGAATAGACATAATGTGGTAGTTTGCCATTGCTGATTCTTGGAATACACATACATTGTGGTAGTTTGCCATTGTATATCTAGGAATACACATAATGTGGTAGTTTGCCATTGCTGATTCTAGGAATAGACATAATGTGGTAGTTTGCCATTGTATTCTAGGAATAGACATAATGTGGTAGTTTGCCATTGTATTCTAGGAATAGACATAATGTAGTTTGCCATTGCTTTTAGATACACATATCTAGGCACACGGGAATATACATAATGTGGTAGTTTGCCATTGCTTTCTAGGAATACGGCATAATGTGGTAGTTGCCATTGCTGTCTATACATAAGGCATAATGTGATAGTTTGCCATTGCTTTGTCTAGACATACGGCAAATTGTGGTAGTTTGCCATTGCTGTTCTAGACATAAAGGCACATTGTGGTAGTTTGCCATTGCTTTATATCTAGACATAAAAAGGCATAATGTGGTAGTTTGCCATTGCTTTCTAGACATAAAGGCATAATGTGGTAGTTTACCATTGCTTTCTAGACATAAAGGCGTAGTTGTAGTTTTTGCCATTGCGTTCTAGGCAAAGGCATAATGTGGTAGTTTGCCATTGCTTTCTAGACATAAAGGCTGTGGCCATTGCTTTCTAGACATAAAGGCATAATGTGGTAGTTTGCCATTGCTTTCTAGACATACGGCATAATGTGGTAGTTGGCCATTGCTTTATCTAGGAATACGACATAATGTGGTAGTTTGCCATTGTTTTCTAGGAATACGACATAATGTGGTAGTTTGCCATTGCTTTCTAGACATCTGAAATAATGTAGGTAGTTTGCCATTCTTTCTAGACATACGGCATAATGTGGTAGTTTGCCATTGCTTTCTAGGCATACGGCATAATGTGGTAGTTTGCCATTGCTTTCTAGACATATGACATAATGTAGTTTTGCCATTGTTTCTGACATATAACATAATGTAGTAGGTTGCCATTGCTTTCTAGACATACGGCATAATGTGGTAGTTTTGCCATTGCTTTCTAGGCATACGGCATAATGTGGTAGTTTGCCATTGCTTTCTAGACATACGGCATATTGTGGTAGTTTGCCATTGCTTTCTAGACATACGGCATAATGTGGTAGTTTGCCATTGCTTTCTAGACATACGGCATAATGTGGTAGTTTGCCATTGCTTTCTAGACATACGGCATAATGTGGTAGTTTGCCATTGCTTTCTAGACATACGGCATAATGTGGTAGTTTGCCTTTGCTTACTGCCCCGTTTTACCTTTGCCGAGTCTGACTTGACCTACGTACATGTACCCATTTCGCTGCTGGGTCGACAGGAGTAAAGGAAAGTTCTTCCAAGGCCCTTAAGGCCTAGTTATCTGGAGCGTATCCTGGTTTCTATAGCGTAAAGCGGATCAAGTGACACCAATCACCACCTGACCAGGACGCTAGTCTGAAGCAGATTTTTACTCCCATGCTAGTGCTTGTACCCATTTGCACCTGAGTAGAGTGGGGAAAATGCGTGTTAAGTGTCTTTACCAAGGAACACAACGTCGGACCTGGCTTTACTAGATTCAAACTCGGGACCTCATGATCCCCAGTCCGGTAGCGTAACCGCTCGGCCACCGACGCCACTGGTTGGGAAGGACGAGGAATCGAACTTGGGCCTCCTGGGAGCTCGTCACATGTTCTACCGACTGAGCTACGGGGCGCCTCTGATCTGATCGATATTACTGACGTCAAATATCATATGTGCACCTCATGTATTATTGTTCATTACAACATTTATGTAATTGTATGTTTGCCATTTTTAAACCGGCGTCCTGCGGGGTTTTTTTTGTTTTTTTGTTTTGTTTTGTTTTTGCCATCGTCATTATTATCACCCTTAGTTCGCTTTGTTATGTGGATTGTGAAATGTCAAATGATTTATGTGAACCTAACATGAATTGCCTGAAAAGGACAATAAAGATTTATTATTATAATAATATATTATTCGCCCCGAATATCACAGTCTTGTGCCATGCTTCCTGCGGGTCCCGTATATAATAATATATTATTCGCCCCGAATATCACAGTCTTGTGTCATGCTTCCTGCGGGTCCCGTATATAATAATGTATTACTACTGCATCCTTATCTGTCCTTTAGTGTTTCACCTCCAGGTGTTGCAAAAGGTACGGTTGTCCTCTCTTCCTTTTCACCTGTGGGTTCGAGGTCAAAGACTGGGGTGAGGTCATGGATGCTGGTTTTCTTAGAGCGAGTCCAATCCAACCCCACTTTCCCCGCAGTGTCTATTTGGCCATTGGTTGATTGCTGTCCTGCTTTTCTGCCAAAGGTCTTCATTCATTATCTTTTTCAGGCCAACTAATCTTAAAAATGCGCCTCCGACAGGTGTTGATAAATGTCTCGATCTTCCGTTGACAAACATAATCACTATCTGAAAATTACGGGTGTCAGACCAACAGCTCATCAGCAAATATTTTGCTGATTTGAAGGCATTGGGACAAGTGTTCAACTTTCTCAGCTCGTTCTTTGCTTGTACCATTGAAAAAAGGCACCGAACATCTCCAGCTATAACTCATTGATTTACAAGCCGGCACGGCACAGTGGTGCTTGGAGACACTTGTGGAAGTCAAACCATTAATTGAGTTTTAATGTCTGTTTTCAAAACCTGAGATGTTTTAAAGTCTTAACCATATTGTTAGAAAGATTGTGGTATTTATTGCCTCAGCTTACGTTTGTCAGCTGATTTTCTTCAGGATGAAAATCTACAAGCCAAAGAAAATATCACTTCTGGCACTACTGACATATTAAAGTCTTACATATGCAGCTGGTTACCAAACTTTTTGTTCAATTGCTAGATGAATGTGAACAGCTGCATAAGTCTCACTGCCTTTCTTTATGTTCAATCTATCGTTTTATCGACATTTTACAATAACATTAGTGCATGCATTGACCTTTTGCTCGTTATTTTCATTTTTTTGAAGGGGAAAGGACAAATTTTGTGTGTGCAAGGCAGATACACTTGTTTTCATTTTTTTCCTCAATACGTTTTAAGATGTTCATTTCAGGTTTAAATTCAATGTATGAAAACTGAAAAATTTAATGTTTCAACTTTTAAAAACATGTATTTTTATCAATACTTCAAAACGCTAATTATTTTACTTAATAACCTATGCGGTCAAGAAAACATTAAGCACCTTGTGCATGCGGCATTGGCGCTGAAAGTTTGCCCGCTCATGGGCTAGGGACAGTGACCTCCATGCGGGTCTCCTTAGACATTTAATCTCTCAAAACAATGAAAATGAAGATTTGACAAGATTGCACTTGGCACGCCCTATAATTAGAATTGATTGTTTCTAAATACTACAGCTAGTATCAATACTATGAATTCTACCTTTAGCATTCTTTCATTTTTTTATTTTTTTAAATTTTAGAACTAGTGGGGTTATTCCTTCTTTCATACCATTACTGTGAATTCTACTTTTCCATTTTTATTTCTTTTTCGTATTATACCATTGTATCATTCCTGTCATTTATATAAGTTTGGATCTCTCAGTAAAAACTATTTAAAGAGAGATGTATTGATATAATATTTCACTAAACCAGTGCCCAATCAAAGACAGCCATGGCGAAATGCACGGATCAGGATGGACATTTGCGGCCACGAAACCAGACGTCAAAACGGAGTTTTGTGGACATGTTCAAAGGGCAGCGTCAAATCATAATCATCTTCCTAGCAGTTGTCCTTGGCATTGGGATTGCTTTTTGGCCTTCAGAAACTTGACCTTTCTGACGAAGTTATTCTGTGGATTGGTAAGTGGCATCTTGTTGTGACCATTTGGTTATACATCAAACCCATCACATATTATCTCTCTTTCGCTCTCTCTCTCTCTCTCTCTCTCTCTCTCTCTCTCTCTCTCTCTCTCTCTCTCTCTCTCACTCTCTCTCTCTCTCTCTCTCTCTCTCTCTCTCTCTCTCTCTCTCTCTCTCTCTCTCTCTCTCTCTCTCACACACTCTGTCGCTCTCTCTCTCTCTCTCTCTCTCTCTCTCTCTCTCACACACACACACACACACACACACTCTCTCTCTCTCACACACTCACACACACACACACTCTCTCTCACTCTCACTCTCTCTCTCTCTCTCTCTCTCTCTCTCTCTGTCTCTCTCTCTGTGTGTCTCTCTCTCTCTCTCTCTCTCTCTCTCTCTCTCTCTCTCTCTCTCTCTCTCTCTCTCTCCCTCTGTGTGTGTGTGTGTCACACAACACACCTCTCTCCCTCTGTGTCTCTCTCTCTGTCTCTCTCTCTCTCTGTCTCTCTCTCTCTCTCTCTCTCTCTCTCTCTCTCTCTCTCTCTCTCTCTCTCTCTCTCTCTCTCTCTCTCTCTCGCTGTGTCTCTCTCTGTGTCTCTCTTTCTCTCTCTTTCTCTCTCTCTTTCTCCCCGCACCCTTGCTTCGTTTTATGTTTTTGTTGATTTTATCTTCCTTCAACGTTTTCTTTGATGTTTTTTGTGTGGTCAACTGATTGTGTATGGACAGCTGCAACGTTGTAATAGCATAGTTTGTCATGCTGTAAGGGTTTTGAATACGATGGGCACTGCAAAAAGTTGATATCTTTACATAAATTTGTTACTTTCTCTTACTTTACTTACATTGATCAAATCAAAGTTGGTCTGCGTAGACCTAGAAGCAACCCCAAATCAGTCTTCATTTATAGATTCATAGCTGCCCATACCTCCACAACTTTAGAACACGTCAGCACAGTTTACTTAACGTTGTGAGAGCTTGACCAAAATTAAAGCCATTTATTGCTCTTTGACCTTTCACTTTATTCCCGTAGGTCTGCCCGGAGAACTGTACATGAGAAGTCTCAAAGCTCTCATAGTCCCTCTAGTGATCTGCCTTATTTTCAACAGTAGGTTTTTGTCTAATATTTATTTCCTGTGTGTCCACCGTTATCGGTGATCTTATTATGGGTGACATTTCATGTTTAACTTGCATAAATAGATAGGTAGACAGACAGACAGACAGATATGAACATATATATATATATATATATATATATATATATATATATATATATATATATATATATATAGATAGATAGATAGATAGATAAATAGATAGATAGATAGATAGATAGATAGATAGATAGATAGATAGATAGATAGATATATTTATATATATATAGATAGATAGATAGATAGATAGATAGATAGATAGATAAATAGATAGATAGATAGATAGATAGATAGATAGATAGATAGATAAATAGGTAGATAGATAGAGAGATCAATTGATTGATAAATAGATATATAAATATATGGATAGATAGATAATGTAACATAGTTACTTGTTTCTCTGAAGGATACTTCCCGAAGTAAATGAAAACACATGACGTAATCGATCTTAGCGTATGAATGCCTCCAGAGATTGTGACGTAACCGTTATTTTGCACCCTAGTATTTAATTTATCTATGTCTAGAAAGAAGAACACGTGTCTACAATTGTGTCGAATGGTATCGAACCTTCTTGATTGTCTTGAGCGTTCTGGAAATTTCCATTTCTGGAAGAGTCTTTGTTTTTAAGTATAAAAGGGCAGTTTAGTGCGAGAGAAAATACATGACTGTTATTCTACCTTTCTATGCCAGCATTGTGAATTTGCTTCACTTCATTCATTGAATCTCCACTGTGACTATAACTATCATCTTTGTTGTAATTATTGATTGAATCTCCACTGTGACTATACCTATCATCTTTGTTGTAATTATTGATTGAATCTCCACTGTGACTATAACTATCATCTTTGTTGTAATTATTGATTGAATCTCCACTGTGACTATAACAATCATCTTTGTTGTAATTATTGATTGAATCTCCACTGTGACTATAACAATCATCTTTGTTGTAATTCTTGATTGAATCTCCACTGTGACTATAACTATCATCTTTGTTGTAATTATTGATTGAATCTCCACTGTGACTATAACAATCATCTTTGTTGTAATTATTGAGTGAATCTCCACTGTGACTATAACAATCATCTTTGTTGTAATTATTGATTGAACGTTGGTGTTTCTGGATTGTGTTTACGCCTTCGTCAACATCTCTAAATCTAGAGAATATTGTCTAGCTCCAATACCCTTCGTAACAGATAAATAGACAGATAGATAGATAGATAGATAGATAGATAGGTAGATAGATAGATAGAAAGATAGTTGATTAATAGACATATATATATATATATATATATATATATATATATATATATATATATATATATATATATATATATATATATATATATATATATATATATATATATTATGTGGAGAGTTAGATAGATTAATAGATGGATATATATTTAGATCGATAGATAGAAAGACAGATAGCTAGATAAATAGATAGACAGATAGATAGATATATAGATCGATATATATAGATAGATGTATAGATAGATAGATAGATAGGTAGATAGATCGATAGATAGATAGATAGATAGATAGATAGATAGATAGATAGATAACTAGATAGGTAGATAAATAGATAAATAGATATATAAAAGATAGATACATAGATAGATGGATAGATAGATAGATAAATAGATCGATATTTAGATATATAGATAGATAGATAGATAGATAGATAGATAGATAGATAGATAGATAGATAGATAGATAGATAGATAGATAGAACGAAAATATATAGATAGATAAATATATAGATAGATAGATGAATATATAGATAGGTATATAAATATATAGATAAATATTCAGATAGATAGATAGATATATAGATAGATAGATAGACCGATATATAGATAGATAGATGATAGATGGATAGACGGATATATAGATAGATAGATTGATAAATAGTATAGATAGAAAGATAGATGGATATATAGATAGATGGATGTACAGATGGATAGACGGATATATAGATAGACAGATAGATAGATATATAGATAGACGGATATATAGATAGATAGATAGACGGTTATATAGATAGATAGATAAATAGACGGATATACAGATAGATAGATAGACGGATATATATATAGATAAATATATACATAGACAGATAGATAGGTAGATAGATAGATAGATAAATAGATAGACAGACGGATATATAGATAGATAGATATATAGATAGATAGATAGATAGGTAGACGGATATATAGATAGATAGATAAACGGATATATAGATCGATAGATAGACGGATAGATAGATAAAAAGATAGACGGATATATAGATAGATAGATAGATAGATAGATATAAATAGATAGATAGATAGAGATATACAGATAGATAGATAGACGGATATATAGATAGATAGATAGACGGATATATAGATAGATAGATAGACGGATATATAGATAGATAGATAGACGGATATATAGATAGATAGATAGATAGATAGATAGATAGATCGATAGATAGATACATAGATATAGGGACATACATACATAGATTGATATATATATATAAAGATAGATAAAGATATATCGATTGATTGATTGATTGATGAATTGATATACATATAGCTAGATAGGTAGATAGATAGATAGATAGATAGATAGATAGATAGATAGATAGATAGAAAGATAGATAGATAGATACATAGATAGATAGATAGATACATACATTGATAGATATATAGATAGATAAAGATATATCGATTGAGTGATGAATTGATATACATATAGCTCGATAGGTAGATAGATAGATAGATAGATAGATAGATAGATAGATAGATAGATAGATAGATAGATAGATAGATAGATGTAGATAGATAGACATACATATTGATAGACAGATAGATAAAT
>JAXRKP010000256.1:317500-320000 GCA_037039925.1 Doris montereyensis | reverse complement strand
TTTGTACACTGTGAACCATTTAGAAAAGTGGAACATCTTTGTACACTGTGAACCATTTAGAAAAGTGGAACCTCTTTGTACACTGTGTACCATTTAGAAAAGTGGAACCTCTTTGTACAATGTGTACCATTTAGAAAAGTGGAACATCTTTGTACACTGTGTACCATTTAGAAAAGTGGAACATCTTTGTACACTGTGTACCATTTAGAAAGTGGAACATCTTTGTACACTGTGTACCATTTAGAAAAGTGGAACATCTTTGTACAATGTGTACCATTTAGAAAAGTGGAACATCTTTGTACAATGTGTACCATTTAGAAAAGTGGAACATCTTTGTACACCGTGTGGCACTAGAAATATGTGGCGTCTCTATGTGGTGCGTATTGTCTTTACAGCAATGATCATCCTTACCACGTCTATAGTGTGTATTGTAGGGAAGGGGAGGGGAAGGGCGGGGGTCAGAGTGCTTGTCAAGGCGTAAAGCTACAGAGTAAACACACAAATTATGGCTCAGATGAAACCAGACGCAAACAAAACAACTTGTCGACCCTTTTCTGTTTTCTTTTCTTTTCTCATTTTCAGCTGCGTCAAGGATGAATCCAAAGGTCAATGGTCGCGTTGCCCTGATGACGGTCACAGTTTTCCTCTTCTTACACGTCATCACCAGCACCATGGCTATCTGCCTCTTCTTTGCTTTCCGACCTGGTGAGTGTCTGTCTGTGTGTGTGTGTGTGTGTGTATGTGTATGCATGTATGTAAGCCTATGTATGTATGTATGTATGTATGTATGTATGTATGTATGTATATATGTATGTATATGTATGTATGTATGTATGTATGTATGTATGACACTATGTATATATCAAGGACTACTGTGAGAAAGGACATGCAAGGTCTAATTTCTGACTCCGCTAGCAGAGGCGAGAGTGTATTGAACACAAAATGCATAGAGACTATATACTTGATTAAAACATGTCATGATAGGAATATGGTTAACAATGGCATTTCAGCAAAAATAACATCTTAATTCAATGAAACCTCTGTATTAGACCCCAATATATACAATCCCAGTTTTCAACAAGAGCAGCAGCTGCTGTCACTACTAAATTGGTACCGGTACTCTATGCACAGGGGTCACAGAAACCATGACACTAGGTCCACCAAGAATTTCACCATAAGACAGAGCATAGAGGTTGCCTTTGAATCAGGGTTATTTTAGCTAACCCTTTTAAAACAACACCAGAATAAGCCACTGTTGGGCGAATCTTAACCTTGTCAATAATTAAAAATACATTCTTCTGCACATCATTTGTTTTTAGAAATGTTTTCCCCAACACTTGGTCAATGCCGGTCGCAGAAATAATGGATTGTAACCTTCGTGTACTTGGAAACACCACAAATTCACGAAGTTGAGCATATTTACTATTTGGAAAAGATTCAAAATTCAAGGCAAAACAATAATCATATACACAGAAGTTTTTGTGACATAACAGTTGCAACTGCCTTGTGATATAGTTCAGTTTTTTTTTTTTTGCCTTGTCAGCATCCAGTAAACCTGAATGATCATGGGACTGAAGAATGGTTACCACTTTTTCAATCACACTAGTCACACTAAGATCATATTTGAATACTGAATTAGCAGCTGCAAAGAATTGAGAGTAGCTAACCAACCCATTGTTTGGATTCAAAATTTTACCTAACGGCACACTAATCCCTTTCTTAAAAGCATAAAAAGAGTTAAAGGAGAACTCAATCTAGTTTTATCATTAACAATTATTGAAATGTAACTCTGCTTGAAATCATTTGTCATGAACACATGCAAATTTATCTTCTGATCGAATATCATCAGCCTATCATATTTTCTTTGTAATTCTTTGTCAGGGGCAAAATTAGAAAAATAACTGGTCTTGTCTTTGTTCGGAAAATATTTAAGTTGTTGGTCTTCAGCTTTTGGGCGACGAGGCTTTGACTTTGGTGTTGGTAAACACGAAGTTGGAACATTAAAAACAGATGGTGCACATGCCGGTCTAGTATGGCCTCCATGTAGCTTTATCATTTTAATATTTTCAAGCCAATGCCTTTCACAGACGATAAAATTTAGACGGTTCGATAACAAAGTCTTTACGTGGAGCTAACATATCCAACCATGCTTGCTTTTCACATTCATCTTTGGGTAACCGAACACACATGACACTTGTTAGATTCATCGGCGAAATATGACAATAAGTGACAACTCCACTAATAAAAACAGAACAAACACCTGACGTTTCGGGTATAACCCTTCGTCAGACAACAAACGAGAAATATCTAGAATCTAGATCTAAGTAATACATCAGGCATCACACAATGTGATGTCAGAAGAAAAACATAAAGGAGAAAGAAAGAAAGAAAAAGACAGTGATGATAAGAAACGTAGTAGAGGGGGGTGAAGAATGAGCGAGAGTGGAAGGTTCAGATCTAGAATGAAATAAAAATATGAAAATAAGTAATAAAAGGTGAC
>JAXRKP010000256.1:300000-315000 GCA_037039925.1 Doris montereyensis | reverse complement strand
ACAGATGACAATACTTAAACAGATGACATTAGTTATAAACAGATGACAATAATTAAACAGATGACCAAAAATTAAACATGACATTAGTTATAAACAGATGACAATAATAAAACAGATGACAATAATTTAACAGATGACATTAGATATAAACAGATGACAATAATTAAACAGATGACATTAGATTTAAACAGATGACAATAAGCACTAGAAACAAATGACAAAGTAGATCTTGAATGAAATCGTCGTTTGTTCTGTGTTTACCTTAGTGTGCACTTTTTGCACTTTTCGGTATGAAGCATTCCAATTTTGATCATTCATCTTTTTATATTTCCTCTTTTTTGGTCTAATTCCTATTGAGATCAAGCATTCATCTGGTATGAAGCGTGCTTTTTTTTGGTGAGCTAGCAATGACAAACAAACAACTCTCAAACAAAGAAAAAAGACCAGATGAGCCTCCAGGAAATATTATAGCCAATCAATGACAAACCAAAAAAGGTAGCAAGTACTGCCTTTTCTATTTTTCTCGAATTTTCGAGCTCTCCTACTTTCTCAGTGATGTGTTTTCGGACCAGCTCTCCATAGTGATGTGAGGCGACATTTTCCTTTCAGTGATGTGCGGTGGAAGCCAGCTTCCATGTCCTTTCTCAGTGATGTGTGTCCTGTCGGGGGTCCTTTCTCAGTGATGTGCGTCCTGGGGGGCTCTTGTCCTTAAATGTGCCTGTCGGAAGCCAGCTCTCCATATCCTTTCTCAGGATGCTTGTCCTGTCGGAGCCAGCTCTCCATGTCCTTTCTCAGTGATGTGTGTTCTGTCGGGTTACAAATTTTCTCAGTGAGTGCGTCATGTCGGAAAATTCTTTGGAGATTGGACCAGCTCTGTATTACTGTCATAGCATAATGTCATTTCTCAGTTTGTGTCCTTTGAGCAGAACTTGCCTTGTGTACAACGGTGTATGTCTCTTTTAGCATGTCTGTCTGTCTGTCCTGGTATGTCACAGATTCTGCCGCTCAGCTATCAACATACTCACTCTTGACGTCTAATTTACTAATTTTCAGTAAAATAAAATTGCCTTCAAGGTCATAACGTAGAAAAATGATAATGTCTTTCCCAAGTCAACGTCAGACCTAGCTAACTGATAACCAGCGATGATCCCCGTGTTGGTCATCGTAGGTTTAACATACTACTGATAGGTAATTTTGTTCTTGTTCCAGACACCAGAGATGTGTACACCTGACATCGGATGTTTTCATGGATCTGCTGATGTACTGATAGGTAATTAATTCAATTCAAGCCCTTTTAAGACCGGTATGTCCCATAGAGCCGGGGCTAGATAATGTGATGCTAGTCTGACACAGGTTATTTTTAGAGTAATGCTTGTTGTATTTACTGATAGACGATGTGTTGCGTGGAACACAATGCCACTGATAACTCGGTAAACCACTGACCACCGTTGTAAGACATAAGTGTAAGACATACTGATAAGGTAATGTGTTGTGTGTACATAAGACATAAGACATAAGACATGTTGTATGCACTGATAGGTAATGACACAAGACACAAGTACTGATAGATAATGTGATGTGACATAAGTACTGATAGGTAATATGTTGTATGTACTGATAGACGAAGATTGTGTGACACTGATAGACAATGTGATGTGTGTACTGATAGGTAATGTGTTGTGTGTACTGATAAGTAATGTATTGCATGTACTGATAGACGATGTACATACACATGTCACACATGTGTACTGATACAACACATAAGACATAATGTATGATGTGTGTACTTATAGGTAATGTGTTGTGTGTCTGATAGACAATGTGTTGTGTCTACTGATAGGCAATGTGTTGTGTGTACTGATAAGTAATGTATTGTGTGTACTGATAGACGATGTGTTGTGTGTACTGATAGATAATGTGATGTGTGTACTGATAGGCAATGTGTTGTGTGTACTGATAGGCAATGTGTTGTATAAACTGATAGGCATTGTGTTGTACACGCACACACACACGAACACGCATACACTCATATCTCACATACATACACACACATACACTCTCGCATGCACTGACTCTCTCTCTCTCTACACATGCACCCACCACTCACACACATACACACACACGTATACACACATGCTCTCATACACACTCTCTCACACATACTCTCTCACTCTCTCTGTATGCCATCAGCGACTCTCTCTGCTATCTCTAGTCTCTGCTCTCTCTCTCTCTCTTTTTTCTGTCCTTTTCTGTCTCTTGTCTCTCTCTCTCTCTCTTGTGTGTGTGTATCTGTGTGTGTGTGTGTGTTTCTCTCTGTCTGTTCTCTGTCTGTGCTTGTCTCTCTCTCTGTCTCTGCCCTCTCTCTCTCTCTCTCTCTCCTGTGTCTGTCCTCTCTCTCCTGTCGCTGCTCCTGTCTCTGTCTCTGTGTCTGTCTCAGTCTTCTCTCTCTCTCCCCTGGCCTTGTTTCTCTCAGTCTCTCTCTCTCTGCTCTCTCTCTCTCTCTCTCTCTCTCTCTCTCTCTCTCTCTCTCTCTCTCTCTCTCTCTCTCTCTCTCTCTCTCTCTCTCTCTCTCTCTCTCTCTCTCTCTCTCTCTCTCTCTCTCTCTCTCTCTCTCTCTCTCTCTCTCTCTCTCTCTCTCTCTCTCTCTCTCTCTCTCTCTCTCTCTCTCTCTCTCTCTCTCTCTCTCTCTCTCTCTCTCTCTCTCTCTCTCTCTCTCTCTCTCTCTCTCTCTCTCTCTCTCTCTCTCTCTCTCTCTCTCTCTCTCTCTCTCTCTCTCTCTCTCTCTCTCTCTCTCTCTCTCTCTCTCTCTCTCTCTCTCTCTCTCTCTCTCTCTCTCTCTCTCTCTCTCTCTCTCTCTCTCTCTCTCTCTCTCTCTCTCTCTCTCTCTCTCTCTCTCTCTCTCTCTCTCTCTCTCTCTCTCTCTCTCTCTCTCTCTCTCTCAACTCCCTCCCCTCTCTCTCTCTCTCTCTCTCTCCTCGCTCGTCTCTCTCTCTCTCTCGTACTGATAGGTAATGTGTTGTGTGTAGTGATAGGCAATGTGTTGTGTCCTGATAGGCAATGTGTTGTGTGTACTCATAGGTAATGTATTGTCCCCTCCCCTCACTACCTCTCTCGATAGGCAATGTGTTGTGTGTACTGATAGGCAAAGTGTTGTGTGTACTGATAGGTAATGTGTTGTGTGTACTGATAGGTAATGTGTTGTGTGTACTGATAGGCGATGTGTTGTGTGTGTTGATAGGTAATGTTTATATATATATATATATAGTTCCCTCCCTCACTACTCCTCTCTTTCTCTCTCTATCTCTCTCTCTCTCTCTCTCTCTCTCTCTCTCTCTCTCTCTCTCTCTCTCTCTCTCTCTCTCTCTCTCTCTCTCTCTCTCTCTCTCTCTCTCTCTCTCTCTCTCTCTCTCTCTCTCTCTCCCTCTCGTGTGTCCCTCTCCCTCCTCACTACCTCAATGTGTTGTGTGTACTGATAGGTAATCTCTATGTGTGTCCTTCTAGGAGAATCATTTTCATTGTGCAAGCCTGATAGGTTAATATAAAAAGTTTGAATACAGTGTACTGGGTGAGGCAAAACTGTGCTTGTATGTACTTTGATAGGACCAATGTGTATTGTGTACTGATAGGTATTATATATGTATTCATGTGTGTACTGATAGGCAATGTGTTCTTTTTGTACTGATAGGCAATGTGTTGTGTGTACTGATAGGCCAATTGATCTCATCTTGTTATTTCCGTCTAATTCGTATTGAGATCAACACATTGTGTGTACAATGACACAAACAACAAACAAAGACCAGATGAGCGAGGCAATATTATGCAATCATGACAAACAAAATTGTTTCTATTTTTAGTTTTTCTCCTACTTTCAGAAATGTACTTTTCACAGGTAGTTGATTTACAATGTGTTGTGTCTACTGATGTCAGGGACAACTTTGGAGAACTGTGTTGTGTGAACTGATAGGCAATGATTCTGAGATTGCTCATCTGTATTGTCATAGTTTGACTCACTCTCAACGGTGGTGTACTATGGGTCAATAAGCGATGTGTTGTGTATAGGTAATGATTGTGTTTACTGATGGGTAATGTGTTGTATGCACTGATAGGTAATGTGTTGTATGTACTGATAGATAATGTGATGTGTAAACTGATAGACAATGTGTTGTGTGTTGTGTGTACTGATAGGTAATGTGTTGTGTGTACTGATAGGCACTGATAGGTAATGTGGCAAATAATGGAATGTGTGTACTGATAGGTAATATGTTGTATGTACTAATAGACGATGTGAGTGTGTACTGATCTAATGTGATGTGTGTACTGATAGGTAATGTGTTGTGTGAAAAGTAATGATGTACTGATAGACGATGTGTTGTGTATGATAAGCAAGTGAATGGCTGATAGGTAATGTGTTGTGTGTACTGATAGACAATGTGTTGTGTTTACTGATAGGCAATGTGTTGTGTGTACTGATAAGTAATGTATTGCATGTACTGATAGACGATGTGTTGTGTGTACTGATAGATAATGTGGATGTGTGTACTGATAGGCAATGTGTTGTGTGTACTGATAGCAATGTGTTGTGTGTACTGATAGCATTGTGTTGTGTGTACTGATAGGTACATGTGTTGTGTGTAGATAGGCAATGTGGCTCATGTAGGTAATGTATTGTGTGTACCGATAGGCAATGTGTTGCGACAGATAGGCAAAGTGTTGCGTGAAATGCAATGTGTTGAAAGAGAAGACAATGTGTTGTGTGTACTGATAGGCGATGTGTTGTGTGTGTTGATAGGTAATGTGTTGTACAGACACGGGCAATGACTGTAAAATGTGGTGTGTACTGATAGGCAATGGCAAAGATAAGACACATTGTGTATTTGTGTAGCGAAGTGATGTGGCTAGTGTACTGATAGGCAATGACTCGGCGACTGATAAATATGTTGCGTGAAAAGCAATGGCAAAGATAAGCAATTGTTGTGTGAACTGATAGCGAACTGTGAGATGGGCAATGTGTCAATACAGACTAAACGATGCGAAACTGATAGAAGTGGCGTGAACTGATAGGCAATGGCAAAGACAAGACACATTGTGTATGGAGCGAAGTGAGTGTCTAGGTCAATACAGACTCGACGACACTAGAAATGGCGTGAAAAGCAATGGCAAAGATAAGACACATTATGTATGTAGCGAAGTGAGTGGCTAGGTCAATACAGACTCGGCGACACTAGAAGTGGCGTGAAAAACAATGGCAAAGATAAGACACATTATGTATGTAGCGAAGTGAGTGGCTAGGTCAATACAGACTCGGCGACACTAGAAGTGGCGTGAAAAGCAATGCAAAAGAAGACACATTATGTATGTAGCAAAGAAGTGAGTGGCTAGGTCAATACAGACTCGGCGACAGTAAAAGTGGCGTGAAAAGCAATGGCAAAGATAAGACACATTGTGTATGTAGCGAAGTGAGTGGCTAGGTCAATACAGACTCGGCGACACTAGAAGTGGCGTGAAAAACAATGGCAAAGATAAGACACATTATGTATGTAGCGAAGTGAGTGGCTGGTCAATACAGACTCGCGACACTAGAAGTGGCGTGAAAAGCAATGGCAAAGAGAAGACACATTGTGTATGTCATATGCCCTAGAAAAATCAGGACTCTGCTCCTGGTTACTCTACGTGCACGTTACTTTATGATAATACTCTTGATTTGTATTATTGACATTACTATAACATATGAGCGTATTAGCTGAACATTGAATGTTCGACTTTTACTTAATTTAGGTATAGGATAATCGATCATATAAACTGCTGGGGTCTATTTCTCAATGAGCAGACTGGGGCTTGAATCGTTCCCAAACCGTTCTTTTTATAAAGTTAAACCTTTTGTACTCGCATATGTGTGTGCGTGTGTTTGTATATATGTGTGTGTGTGTGTGTGTGTATGTGTGTGATTGTGTATGTGTGTGGATATGTGTGTGTATATGTATGTGTGTGCGCTTGTGTGTATATGTGTGTGTGTGTGTGTGTGTGTTTGTTGTTTGTTGGCATCTGTTCAGACAATTCGTCTTGGCCGGATGACACACAATCTTGCCTGTAATCAATAAAACTTTTTCCTTACTCAGATGGGTTCTACGCGCCAGCAAGCTACTTTCGACCAATGCGTTGTTACCAGATGGTGACCTAGTGTTTTGCTTACAAAGCATTGGGACGAAAACAAAATGCACCTCGCATCAAAAAAGCATTTGAAATGAATGCAACAACGCGAGTCACAGTTTGTGCAACTTTCAACACACGAGACAAAAAAAATAGTTAAGGTTCAATAATTGATTACCTCTGAGTCACAAAAAACACGCACATACACACCCCAACACACACGTACACAGAGAGTCAGAAGAAAGAATTGCAACTGCAGGCGCCACTGTTGTTGAAAGGATTTGACTGCACTCACTTTGTTTTGATTTTGACTTTGATTGATTTGATTGATTTGATTGATTTGATTGATTTGATTGATTTGATTGATTTGATTGATTTGATAGATTGATTGATTGATTTGATTTCATTTGATTTGATTTGATTTAATTTGATTTGATTGATTTGATTTGATTTGATTTGATTTGATTTCATTTGATTGATTTGGTTTGATTTGATTGATTTGATTTGATTTGATTGATTGATTTGATTTGATTTGATTGATTTGATTTGATTTCATTTGATTGATTTGATTTGATTTGATTGATTTGATTTGATTTGATTGATTGATTTGGTTGATTTGATTGATTAATTGATTTGATTGATTTGACTGATTTGATTGATTTAATTGATTTGATTGATTTGTTTTGATTTGATTTGATTTGATTCGTTTAATTTGATTTGATTTGATTGATTTGATGGATTTGATTGATTTGATTGATTTGATTGATTTGATTGATTTGATTTGATTGATTTGAGTGATTTGATTGATTTGATTGATTTGATTGATTTGATTGATTTGATTGATTTAAGTGATTTGATTGATTTGATTGATTTAAGTGATTTGATTGATTTGATTGATTTGATTGATTTGATTGATTTAATTGATTTGATTGATTTGATTGATTTAAGTGATTTGATTGATTTGATTGATTTAATGGAGTTGATTTGATTGATTTGATTGATTTAATTGATTTGATTGATTTGATTGATTTTTGATTGATTTAAGTGATTTGATTGATTTATTGATTTGATTGATTTGATTGATTTAAGTGATTTGATTGATTTAAGTGATTTGATTGATTTATTGATTTGATTGATTTGATTGATTTAAGTGATTTGATTGATTTAAGTGATTTGATTGATTTAAGTGATTTGATTGATTTAAGTGATTTGATTGGTCTCATTTCATTTCCCCACATCCACTACTAAAGTGATTTCTGGAGTTTTCGGTTGGTTGAACTCACTAACTTTGACTCACTCGACATTTTGACTCTGGACTACCCAGTCCCCTCACTGTACTCACAGTCTTGTTGTAACCCATCACGGAACTAGTCTGACTGTACCACAGTCTTGTTGTAACCCATCCCGACACTAGTCTCACTGTACTCACAGTCTTGTTGTAACCCATCACGACACTAGTCTGACTGTACTCGCAGTCTTGTTGTAACCCATCACGACACTGGTCTGACTGTACTCACAGTCTTGTTGTAACCCATCACTGGACACTAGTCTGACTGTCTGACTCACTCACAGTCTTGTTGTAACCCATCACGACACTAGTCTCACTAGTTGTTGTAACCCATCACGACTGTTGTACTCACGACTCACAGTCTTGTTGTAACCCATCACGACAACTCACGTCTTGTTGTAACCCATCACGACTTGTTGTAAACCCATCACGACACTGGTCTGACTGTACTCACAGTCTTGTTGTAACCCATCACGACAACTCACGACACTCTGACTGTACTCACAGTCTTGTTGTAACCCATCACGACACTAGTCTCACTGTACTCACAGTCTTGTTGTAACCCATCACGACACTGGTCTGACTGTACTCACAGTCTTGTTGTAACCCATCACGACACTAGTCTCACTGTACTCACAGTCTTGTTGTAACCCATCACGACTTGTTGTAACCCATCACGACTTGTTGACTGTACTCACAGTTTTGTTGTAACCCATCACGACTTGTTGTAACCCATCACGACTTGTTGTAACCCATCACGACACTGTTGTAACCCATCACGACTTGTTGTAACCCATCACGACTTGTTGTAACCCCCATCACGACACTGGTCTGACTGTACTCACAGTCTTGTTGTAACCCATCACGACACTAGTCTCACTGTACTCACAGTCTTGTTGTAACCCATCACGACACTGGTCTGACTGTACTCACAGTCTTGTTGGAAACCATCACGACACTAGTCTCACTGTACTCACAGTAACCCATCACGACACTAGTCTGACTGTACTCACAGTCTTGTTGTAACCCATCACGACACTAGTCTGACTGTACTCACAGACTTGTTGTAACCCATCACGACACTGGTCTGACTGTACTCACAGTCTTGTTGTAACCCATCACGACACTAGTCTGACTGTACTCACAGTCTTGTTGTAACCCATCACGACACTAGTCTGACTGTACTCACAGTCTTGTTGTAACCCATCACGACACTAGTCTGACTGTACTCACAGTTTTGTTGTAACCCATCACGACACTAGTCTGACTGTACTCACAGTCTTGTTGTAACCCATCACGACACTAGTCTGACTGTACTCACAGTCTTGTTGTAACCCATCACGACACTAGTCTCACTGTACTCACAGTCTTGTTGTAACCCATCACGACACTAGTTGTAACCCATCACGACTTGTTGTAACCCATCACGACACTAGTCTGAACTGTACTCACAGACTTGTTGTAACCCATCACGACACTAGTCTCACTGTACTCACAGTCTTGTTGTAACCCATCACGACACTGGTCTGACTGTACTCACAGTCTTGTTGTAACCCATCACGACACTAGTCTCACTGTACTCACAGTCTTGTTGTAACCCATCACGACACTAGTCTGACTGTACTCACAGTCTTGTTGTAACCCATCACGACACTTGACTGTACTCACAGACTTGTTGTAACCCATCACGACTTGACTGTACTCATCAGACTTGTTGTAACCCATCACGACACTTCTGACTGTACTCACAGTCTTGTTGTAACCCATCACGACACTAGTCTCACTGTACTCACAGTCTTGTTGTAACCCATCACGACACTGGTCTGTGTACTGTCTTGTTGTAACCCATCACGACACTGTTGTAACCCACTCACAGTCTTGTTGTAACTGACACTAGTCTGACTGTAACTCACACTTGTCTTGTTGTAACCCATCACGACACTAGTCTGACTGTACTCACAGTCTTGTTGTAACCCATCACGACACTAACCCATCACGACACTGGTCTGACTGTACTCACAGTCTTGTTGTAACCCATCACGACACTAGTCTGACTGTAACTCATCACGACTTGTTGTAACCCATCACGACACTTGTAACCCATCACTTGTTGTACCCATCACGACTTGTTGTAACCCATCACGACTTGTTGTAACCCATCACGACTTGTTGTAACCCATCACGACTTGTTGTAACCCATCATGGTAACACGTTTGTAACCCACACGTAACCCATCACGACACTAGTCTCACTGTACTCACAGTCTTGTTGTAACCCATCACGACACTGTAACTGACTGTACTCACAGACTTGTTGTAACCCATCACGACTTGGTAACTGACTGTACGACACTCAGTCTTGTTGTACCCACAGACTTGTTGTAACCCATCACGACACTAGTCTGACTGTACTCACAGACTTGTTGTAACCCATCACGACACTAGTCTGACTGTAACTCACAGACTTGTTGTAACCCATCACGACACTGGTCTGACTGTACTCACAGTCTTGTTGTAACCCATCACGACACTAGTCTGACTGTACTCACAGTCTTGTTGTAACCCATCACGACACTGGTCTGACTGTACTCACAGTCTTGTTGTAACCCATCACGACACTAGTCTCACTGTACTCACAGTCTTGTTGTAACCCATCACGACACTGGTCTGACTGTACTCACAGTCTTGTTGTAACCCATCACGACACTAGTCTAACTGTACTCACAGTCTTGTTGTAACCCATCACGACACTAGTCTCACTGTACTCACAGTCTTGTTGTAACCCATCACGACACTAGTCTGACTGTACTCACAGTCTTGTTGTAACCCATCACGACACTAGTCTGACTGTACTCACAGTCTTGTTGTAACCCATCACGACACTAGTCTGACTGTACTCACAGTCTTGTTGTAACCCATCACGACACTAGTCTCACTGTACTCACAGTCTTGTTGTAACCCATCACGACACTAGTCTGACTGTACTCACAGTCTTGTTGTAACCCATCACGACACTAGTCTCACTGTACTCACAGTCTTGTTGTAACCCATCACGACACTAGTCTGACTGTACTCACAGTCTTGTTGTAACCCATCACGACACTAGTCTGTGTAACTGACTTGTTGTAACCCATCACACTCACAGTCTTGTTGTAACCCATCACGACACTAGTCTCACTGTACTCACAGTCTTGTTGTAACCCATCACGACACTAGTCTGACTGTACTCACAGTCTTGTTGTAATCCATCACGACACTAGTCTGACTGTACTCACAGTCTTGTTGTAATCCATCACGACACTAGTCTGACTGTACTCACAGTCTTGTTGTAACCCATCACGACACTAGTCTGACTGTACTCACAGTCTTGTTGTAACCCATCACGACACTAGTCTGACTGTACTCACAGTCTTGTTGTAACCCATCACGACACTAGTCTGACTGTACTCACAGTCTTGTTGTAATCCATCACGACACTGGTCACTGACTTGTTGTAACCCATCACGACACTAGTCTCACTGTACTCACAGTCTTGTTGTAACCCATCACCACACTAGTCTGAATGTACTCACAGACTTGTTGTAACCCATCACGACACTGGTCTGACTGTACTCACAGACTTGTTGTAACCCATCACGACACTAGTCTGACTGTACTCACAGTCTTGTTGTAACCCATCACGACACTAGTCTGACTGTACTCACAGACTTGTTGTAACCCATCACGACACTGGTCTGACTGTACTCACAGTCTTGTTGTAACCCATAACGACACTAGTCTCACTGTACTCACAGTCTTGTTGTAACCCATCACGACACTAGTCTGACTGTACTCACAGTCTTGTTGTAACCCATCACGACACTAGTCTGACTGTACTCACAGTCTTGTTGTAACCCATCACGACACTGGTCTGACTGTACTCACAGTCTTGTTGTAACCCATCACGACACTAGTCTGACTGTACTCACAGTCTTGTTGTAACCCATCACGACACTAGTCTGACTGTACTCACAGTCTTGTTGTAACCCATCACGACACTAGTCTGACTGTACTCACAGTCTTGTTGTAACCCATCACGACACTAGTCTGACTGTACTCACAGTCTTGTTGTAACCCATCACGACACTAGTCTCACTGTACTCACAGTCTTGTTGTAACCCATCACGACACTAGTCTCACTGTACTCACAGTCTTGTTGTAACCCATCACGACACTAGTCTGACTGTACTCATCAGTCTTGTTGTAACCCATCACGACACTAGTCTGACTGTCTTGTTGTAACCCATCACGACACTAGTCTCACTGTACTCACAGTCTTGTTGTAACCCATCACGACACTAGTCTGACTGTACTCACAGTCTTGTTGTAACCCATCACGACACTAGTCTGACTGTACTCACAGTCTTGTTGTAACCCATCACGACACTGCTCTGACTGTACTCACAGTCTTGTTGTAACCCATCACGACACTACTCTCACTGTACTCACAGTCTTGTTGTAACCCATCACGACACTAGTCTCACTGTACTCACAGTCTTGTTGTAACCCATCACGACTTGTTGTAACTCACGACTTGTTGTAACCCATCACGACTTGTTGTAACCCATCACGACTTGTTGTAACCCATCACGACTTGTTGCAACCCATCACGACACTGGTCTGACTGTACTCACAGTCTTGTTGTAACCAATCACGACACTAGTCTGACTGTACTCACAGTCTTGTAACCCATCACGACACTAGTCTGACTGTACTCACAGTCGTGTTGTAACCCATCACGACACTAGTCTGACTGTACTCACAGTCTTGTTGTAACCCATCACGACACTAGTCTGACTGTACTCACAGTCTTGTTGTAACCCATCACGACACTGGTCTGACTGTACTCACAGTCTTGTTGTAACCCATCACGACACTAGTCTGTTGATACTGGGGAACAACAAGAGCTTATTGGGGGTCGTTTTGTTACTCTGTCTGTCTGTCGGTCTGTCTGTTCTTTTGTCGTGCGTTCGTCATTTTCTTTTAGAGGTTGAGTGGTGGTTCGGATTTAAGATTTTGCTCGATATTTGTTTCTTTCGGGGGTTTTAGTTTTGTTGTTGTTATTGCTGTCGTTATTTTGATGTTTTGTTTCATTATTCGTTGATGTTGGGTTTTAAATCGTTTTGTTTTTTCTTGTTACTAGAGCGGCAGGGGCGGGGGCGGGGGGGGGGGGGTTCATCTGAAACTTCCTATCCATTTCCACAACGTTATTGAGTGAAAGACAGAGACACTGCCGGGATGAAGAAAAAACATTTAAGAACATTCTTAACATCGTACATATCTATTAGACAAAGGCAATGGTAAAAAAAGCCATATACGGTTGTAGTTCTTAGTGGAATGGACACAAAGATGTTAAGAACTCATTCGTGGAAATGACGACCTTTGTGAAAATATGGGAAGTGAAGATTGATCTACAAAGCAGTAGTGGCAGTGGCAGTGCCAGTAGCATCAGCAACAGCAGCAGCAGTAGTAGTAGTATATAAGTAGTAGTAGTAGTAGTAGTAGTATATAAGTAGTAGTAGTAGTAGTAGTAGTAGTAGTAGTAGTAGTAGTAGTCGTAGTAGTAGTAGTAGTAGTAGTAGTAGTAGTAGTAGTAGTAGTAGTAGTAGTAATAGTAGTAGTAGTAGGAGTAGTAGTAGTAGTAGTAGTAGTAGTAGTAGTAGTAGTAGTAGTAGTAGTAGTAGTAGTAGTAGTAGTAGTAGTAGTAGTAGTAGTAGTAGTAGTAGTAGTAGTAGCTGCAGCCGACTCACTAAAAGACAATAAAATTATGTGTCATTTCAGACTTTGACTGGCTACAAAGCCAAGGCCATTCACGTCGATGACGTCAATGCAACACATGGCAACACAACAGTTGTTGTTGAAATCATGGTGAGAAGTGTAGGAAAAACCAGTGGAGTAAATATTTTGGGTATGTAACACGTGATCGCTAGTTTAGGCTCATAAGTACGTTGTGCAATGTGTCAAAGCATTAGTCAAACTCTGGTCACACAAACCCCAAACTGATCTACACTCATGTCTGTATTTAGACGGCTAATCAACGATTCATGGCGACTCGATTTTTACAAAACTGATCTACACTCATGTTCTGATAAAGACGGTCAATAACCTTTGACGACAAGATTTACACAACGTTTTAACTTTGGTGCTGTCATTTATGCAACTGATCAGCCTATGGCGATATGACTTACAAAACAGATTTGCATTTATATCTGATTTGCTTATCAGTAAAACGTAAAGCTCCTTCAAGGCAGTTACAGCCCATAGAGCCGGGGCGTATCCCCATTTCTATAGCATGAAGCAGAACAGGTGATAATAATCCCCTCCTCAACAGGATGCTAGTCTGACGCAGGTATTTTACTCCTAAACTAGTCCGTGTACCCATTTACAACTGGGGCGAGTGGGGAGAATGCGTGTTAAGCGTCTTTCCCAAGGAACACAACATTGGACCTAGCTCTGCCAGGATTCAAGCTCGGGAGCAGATAATTCCCAGTTTGGGAGCTTAACCGCTCGGCCACTGATGCCAATGAGTTAACAATGTTCAACAAATCAACGCTGTGTGGCTACAGGAATTGCGAAACTGCTTGCTTGTTATAGTTTACACAGCCCATTAGTTGTTGTGTTCCAATGCTCTATGACACAGATTTCCCAAACTATTTGCTATTCGTGTTATAGTTTACACAGCCCATTAGTTGTTGTGTTCCAATGCTCTATGACACAGATTTCCCAAACTGTTTGCTATTCGTGTTATAGTTTACACAGCCCATTTTCAGATT
The DNA here is from genome assembly GCA_037039925.1 of Doris montereyensis. NCBI lineage: Eukaryota > Metazoa > Mollusca > Gastropoda > Nudibranchia > Dorididae > Doris > Doris montereyensis. The sequence continues at coordinate 300,754 of JAXRKP010000256.1, read as the reverse complement.
GTTGTGTTCCAATGCCAATCTCTATGACACAGATTTCCCAAACTGTTTGCTATTCGTGTTATAGTTTACACAGCCCATTAATTGTTGTGTTCCAATGCTCTATGACAAACAGGTTTCACAAACTGATTGAGATTTTGCTATTCGTGTTATAGTTTACACAGCCCATTAGTTGTTGTGTTTAAAGGCCAATGCTTTCTATTGACACAGATTTCCAATGCAAACTTTCCCAAACTGCTTGCTATTCGTGTTATAGTTTACACAGCCCATTAGTTGTTGTGTTCCAATGCTCTATGACACAGATTTCCCAAACTGTTTGCTATTCGTGTTATAGTTTACACAGCCCATTTGTTGTTGTGTTTAAAGGCTCTATGACACAGGTTTCACAAATTGATTGAGATTTAGTGTTACGATTTCTTCTTCTCTTCATAATAACTCACCAACTCAAATCTTGAATATTACTGTCCGCGCGTGTGTTTTAATTCAGCCCAAAGATTTTAATCTAATTTTGGCTTAAAGCGATGTATTTAATTCAACCCAAAGATATTCATTAAATTTTGGCTTAAAGCAATGTATGTAACCCAAAGATATTCATCCAATTTTGGCTTAAATCGATGTATTTAATTCAACCCAAAGATGTTAATCCAATTTTGGCTTAAAGCGATGTATTTGATTCTGTGTTTAAAATCTTCAGTAAATTGTGCTGGGTTTTATTTCTGTTTGCAGTCCATTCCACAGCCTTACTGTACTAGGATAA
>JAXRKP010000256.1:262500-295000 GCA_037039925.1 Doris montereyensis | reverse complement strand
TACTTGTAACGATGATATGGTAGAGTTACGTGTGTCCGAATGAAGGCGTCGTTAATGACAATAAAAACTGTGACTCTACATAGAACCATAAGGTGAAATGTTTGGGGTTTTTTGTTGTTTGTGTGTGTGTGTGTGTGTGTGTGTGTGTGTGTGTGTGTTACATTTTATTGAAAATTCATCAAAAACATCAAGTGAAGGCATTATTTCAGATATTCAAGTATTTAAGGTGAAAATGGATGCAATAATCAAATGTCCAAAGTCCACCTTGCTTTGAATGAATACTTCACAAATATGCAAATAAAGGGCAAACAGCAATGACATCCAAGTGATGAATCAGCAATCAAACCATGGCAAATTGATAATAATCTGAGAATTACAAAACATTATTTAGAAAGTGTAAACATCAAAAAGTATGCATATTATTGGCTATACAAGTCATGGGTTCCAGAATTTGTTTCGTCTGTCTTGCTTTCTATAGATTATAGATTCAATATTGTGAAGATCAAGCTTTTAAGGTGTGGTAACAATGTTTGAATATTGTGCACGTGGTCTCCATAGTCGCAATCCCCCATAATCCAGATCGTCTGGTCTTGCCAATTAAGCAGATGTCGTTGTCGCATTTTAGCATATGGGCTGTTGTCTTCGTTGTTCTTGACGATGAAATTTCTTATCCTTTGATTGGTAACGCAATACTCAATAATGAGATCATCAGTCTCTGCAAGAATAACATGTGTTGTTTGAAATGTGTCTAACACGAGCTTTAATATGTCCTTGTTGCGATCTGGCTGTGTAATATGCCTTTCTGTGTTTATCGTGATTTTGAAGATCTGGACGCTTATTTTATCACAGCGAAGTTGCTTGACCATGTCAGTAAAGCGTGTGTGATTACTGTTACCACCTTGTTGGTTTTCCTTGGATGTGTTTTCTTCACTTGTGCGAGAGCTTTCTTTGTCATATTCGGTATCACTGTCTGACGTGATAGATGTGTCAGAAATGTGTTGATCTATCTTCTTCTCGGTGTGTTTCGTATCTGTCGCTGTGTCGTCTAGGTTGTTTGATTCACTGATTATATTTCCGACCATAGATGTGTCGTCAAGGGGCGATGTTACGGTTGACACGCTGAATAAATGGATTGCACTGTCGTTACTCTGGATTAAGGCCGTTTTGTTGTTGTTTGTTTGTTGAATGTCAGCATTTTGAATTTCTTTATTTTCAATAAAGTCCGTGTTCGTAGATGTTGTTGCTGTCTTAGTTGCTACTCTTGTATGGTGTTGTTGTTTTCTAAAGTTGTCTCGTCTTACTTGGCTCTGTTACTTCCGTCTGAAGCTGGCAGGAGTTGAATGATGACCCGTCGACACACTCATGTCGACCATCTCCATGCCATCAAATCGAAGGACGAGGGTAGTGCGCTCTTTATTTCCAGCTACTTCGAAGGTGAAATGTTAATGGCATACAGAGGGCGTCTTAACTTTTTTTGAAAGAGGGCCAGATTCAGTGAGATCATTTGGTTTGACATACATTGCACCATCAAATGCAGATGAACATTTTAAATCAATATTTTTTTATTGCCAATGGAATACATTCCATTTCTTCTCATAGAACACAAATAAATCTAAACAAGTTAATAAAATCACTCTGCATTCCATTTTTGAAGACCGTTAAGTATAGTTAAATTTACTGAAATTAACCGTAAAACTCAAAACATCAATCTTGTACATACACGTAGTAATAGATAACAACAAAAAAACGTACACGACGACTAAAGTATGACCTTTAATCAGAAGAATTTTAAAAAAAATATCTATCTATCTATACACATTTGTATACATCTGTCTACCTCTAGAGCTGTCTGTGTTTTATATATATATCTATCTATACACATTTGTATACATCTGTCTACCTATAGAGCTGTCTGTGTTTTATATATATATATATATATATATATATATATATATATATATATATATATATATATATATATCTATGCACATTTGTATACATCTGTCTACCTATAGAGCTGTCTGTGTTTTATATATATCTATATATCCACATTTGTATACATCTGTCTACCTATAGAGCTGTCTATGTTTTATATCTATCTATCTATCCACATTTGTATACATCTGTCTACCTATAGAGCTGTCTGTGTTATATATATATATATATATATATATATATATATATATATATATATATATATATATATATATATATATATATATCCACATTTGTATACATCTGTCTACCTATAGAGCTGTCTGTGTTTTATATCTATCTATCTATCCACATTTTTATACATCTGTCTACCTATAGAGCTGTCTATGTTTTATATCGATCTATCTATCCACATTTTCATACATCTGTCTACTATAGAACTGTCTGTGTTTTATATCTATCTATACATCCACATTTGTATACATCTATCTACCTATAGAGCTTTCTGTGTTTTATATATATATGACACCACACGACACGACACGACACAACATTGTACGATACGACACGATACGAAATGATACGACACGACACGACATGACACTACATGACACGACACGACACAACACGACACGATACAACACGACACGACATGATATGATACGACACGACACAACACGACACGATACAACACGACACGACATGATATGATACGACACGACACAACACGACACGACACGGCATGAAACGTTACCATACGACACGACAAGACACGACATGACACGACACGACATGACACGACATGACACGACATAACACGACATGACACGACATGACACGACATGACACAACATGACACGACACGACACGACACGACACGACACGACACGACACGACATGACACGACACGACACGACACGACACGACACAACATAATACAATACGACATGACATGATACATTATGACACGACACGATAGGACACGACACGACACGACATGACACGACACGAAATGACACGACATAATACGACACGACACCACACGACACCACACGACACCACACCACATGACATGATATGACATAATACGACCGATACGACACGACATGACACGACACGACACAACACGACACGACACGAAGCACGACACGACACGACACGACACGACATGAAACGATACGATACGACACGACACGACATGACACTACACGACATATACACGATACGATACGACACGATACGACACGATGCGACACGACACGACACATCACGACATGACACGATACGACATTTTACGATACGACATGACAGGGCACAACACGACACGACATGATAGGATACGACACGACATGATATGATACGACATGACACGACACGACACGACACGATATGATACGATATGACACGATACGACATGATACGATATGACAAAACACGACATGATACGATATGGCAAGACACGACATGATACGATATGACACGACACGACACGACATGATACGATATGACACGACACGACATGACATGACACAACATGATACGAGACGACAAGACACGACACGACACGACATGACATAATACAATACGACATGACACGATACGAAACGAAACGACACGACACGAAATGATGCGACACGATACTACATGACACGACACGACACGACACGACTCGACATGATACGACATGACACCACACGACACGACACGACTTGACACGACACGACATGACACGGCATGACACGACATGACACGACTCGACATGACACGACACAACACGACACGACATGACACGACATGCCACGAAATGACATGACATGACACGACACGACATGACACGACACGACACGACACGACACGACACGACACGACATGAAACGATACGATACGACAGGACACTACATGACACTACACGACATATACACGATACGATACGACACGAGACGACACGACGCGACACGACACGACACAACACGACATGATACGATACGACATGATACGATACGACATGACACGACACGACACGACACGACATGATAGGATACGACAAGACATGACACGACACGACATGACACGACACGACATGACACGACACGACACGACATGACATGACACGACATGACACGATACGACACGACACGACATGATACGATATGACACGACAAGACATGACGATATGACATGATACGATATGACAAGACAAGACATGATACGATATGACAACACAAGATATGACATGATACGATATGACAAGACAAGACATGATACGATATGACAAGACAGGACATGATACGATATGACACGACACGACATGACATGATACGATATGACACGACACGACATGACACGACACTACACAACATGACACGAGACGACAAGACACGACACGACACGATACGACATGACATAATGCGACACAATACGACATGACATGATACGATAGGACATGACACGACACAAAAAGACACGACACGACACGACACGACATGATACGATAGGACATGACACGACACAAAAACACGACACGACACGACACGACATGATACGATATGACACGACATGACACGACACACGACACCACACCACACGACACGACATGATACGACACGACACGACACCACACGACACGACATGACATGATACGACACGACACCACACCACACGACACGACATGATATGACACAATATGACCGACATGACACGACACGACACGACACGACACGAAATGATACAACGCGACACTACATCACATGACATGACACAACACGACAAGGCATGATACGATACGACATGACACGACACGACACGACACGACATGAAACAACACAACACGACACGACACGACAGAATACGATACAACACGACACAACATGACACAACTCCACATGATACAATACGATACGATACGACACGACATGACACGACACGACACGACACGACACGACATGATACGATATGACACGACACGACATGATACGACATGACAAGACACGACATGATACGATATGACACGATACGACATGATACGATATGACAAGACACGACACGACACGACACGACACAACACGATACGAGACGACAAGACACGACACGACACGACACGACATGACATAATACAATACGACATGACAAGACACGACATGATACGATATGACACGACACGACATGATACGATATGACACGACACGACACGACACGACACGACACGATACGAGACGACAAGACACGACACGACACGACACGACATGACATAATTCAATTCGACATGACATGATACGATATGACATGATACGATATGACACGACATGATACGACACGACACGACACCAAATGACACGACATATTATGACACAATACGACCGACACGACACGACACGACATGATACGATACGACACGATACAAGACGACACGAGACGGCAAGAGATGATACGACGCGACACTACATGATATGACACGACATGACAAGACACGACACGACATGACATGACACAACACGACGCGATACAACACGACACGACACGACATGAAACAACACAACACGACACGACACAACATGATACGATACAACATGATACAACACGGCACAACACGACATGATACAACACGATACGATTCGATACGACACGACATGATACGACACGACACGACATGAAACGATACGACATGAAACGATACGACATGACAGGACACGACACAATATGACACGACACGACACGACACGACACGACCTGAAACGATACGATAGGACACGAGACAACAAGACATCATACGATACGACGACACGACAAGACATGACACAATACGACATGACACGACCTGACACGACACGACACGATACGATACGATACGACACGACATGATACGATACGACACAACACGAAACGACACAATACGACATGATATAACACGACACGACATGATATGATACGATTCGATGTGATATTATATGATACAACACTACACGATACGATACGATTCGATGTGATATTATATGATACAACACTACACGACACGATTTGATGTGATATTATATGATACAACACTACACGACACGATTTGATGTGATATTATATGATACAACACTACACGACACGATACGATTTGATGTGATATTATATGATACAACACTACACGATACGATACGATTTGATGTGATATTATATGATACAACACTACACGACACGATTTGATGCGATATTATATGATACAACACGACACGATACGATTTGATGTGATATTATATGATACAACACTAAACGACACGATTTCATGTGATATTATATGATACAACACTACACGACACAATACGATTTGATGTGATATTATATGATACAACACTACACGACACGATACGATTTGATGTAATATTATATGATACAACACTACACGATACGACACGATTTGATGTGATAATATATGATACAACACTACACGACACAACACGATTTGATGTGATATTATATGATACAACACTACACGACACAATACGATTTGATGTGATATTATATGATACAACATTACACGACACGATACGATTTGATGTGATATTATATGATACAACACCATACGATACGATTTGATGTGATATTATATGATATAACACTACACGACACGATACGATTTGATGTGATATTATATGATACAAGACTACACCATACGATTTTTGATGTGATATTATATGATACAACACTACACGACAGGATACGATTTGATGTGATATTATATGATACAAGACTACACGACACGATTTGATGTGATATTATATGATACAACACTACACGATACGATTTGATGTGATATTATATGATACAACACTACACCATACGATACGATTTGATGTGATATTATATGATACAAGACTACACGACACGATTTGATGTGATATTATATGATACAACACTACACGATACGATTTGATGTGATATTATATGATACAACACTACACGACACGATACGATTTGATGTGATATTATATGATACAACACTACACGACACGATTTTGATGTGATATTATATGATACAACACTACACGATAGGATTTGATGTGATATTATATGATACAACACTACACGACACGATTTGATGTGATATTATATGATACAACACTACACGACACGATTTGATGTGATATTATATGATACAACACTACACGACACGATACGATTTGATGTGATATTATATGATACAACACTACACGACAGGATACGATTTGATGTGATAATATATGATACAACACTACACGACACGACACGATTTGATGTGATAATATATGATACAACACTACACGACACGATACGATTTGATTTGATATTATATGATACAACACTACACGATACGATACGATTTGATGTGATAATATATGATACAACACTACACGACAGGATACGATTTGATGTGATAATATATGATACAACACTACACGACACGATACGATTTGATGTGATATTATATGATACAACACTACACGACACGATACGATTTGATGTGATAATATATGATACAACACTACACGACACGATACAATTTGATGTGATATTATATGATACAACACTACACGATACGATTTGATGTGATATTGATACACGATACGATTTGATATAATATGATACAACACTACACGATACGATTTGATGTGATATTATATGATACAACACTACACGATACGATTTGATGTGATAATATATGATACAACACTACACGATACGATTTGATGTGATATTATATGATACAACACTACACGACACGATTTGATGTGATATTATATGATACAACACTACACGACATACGATACGATTTGATGTGTAATATTATATGATACAACACTACACGACACGATTTGATGTGATATTATATGATACAACACGACACGATACGATACGATTTGATGTGATATTATATGATACAACACTACACGATACGATTTGATGATTTGATGTGATATTATATGATACAACACTACACGACACGATTTGATGTGATATTATATGATACAACACTACACGATACGATTTGATGTGATATTATATGATACAACACTACACGACACGACACGATTTGATGTGATATTATATGATACAACACTACACGACACGATTTGATGTGATATTATATGATACAACACTACACGACACGACACGATTTGATGTGATATTATATGATACAACACTACACGATACGATTTGATGTGATATTATATGATACAACACTACACGACACGATTTGATGTGATATTATATGATACAACACTATATGACACGATACGATTTGATGTGATATTATATGATACAACACTACACGACACGATACGATTTGATGTGATATTATATGATACAACACTACACGATACGATTTGATGTGATATTATATGATACAACACTACACGACACGATACGATTTGATGTGATATTATATGATACAACACTACACGACACGATTTGATGTGATATTATATGATACAACACTACACGACAGGATACGATTTGATGTGATATTATATGATACAACACTACACGACACGATTTGATGTGATATTATATGATACAACACTACACCACACGATACGATTTGATGTGATATTATATGATACAACACTACACGATACGATTTGATGTGATATTATATGATACAACACTACACGACACGATTTGATGTGATATTATATGATACAACACTACACGATACGATACGATTTGATGTGATATTATATGATACAACACTACACGATACGATTTGATGTGATATTATATGATACAACACTACACGATACGATTTGATGTGATATTATATGATACAACACTACACGATACGATTTGATGTGATATTATATGATACAACACTACACGATACATACGATTTGATGTGATATTATATGATACAACACTACACGATACGATTTGATGTGATATTATATGATACAACACTACACGACACGACACGATTTGATGTGATATTATATGATACAACACTACACGACACGACACGATTTGATGTGATAACATATGATACAACACTACACGATACGATACGATTTGATGTGATAATATATGATACAACACTACACGACAGGATACGATTTGATGTGATATTATATGATACAACACTACACGACGATTTGATGATACGATTTTGATGTGATATTATATGATACAACACTACACGACACATACGATTTGATGTGATATTATATGATACAACACTACACGACAGGATACGATTTGATGTGATAATATATGATACAACACTACACGACACGATTTGATGTGATATTATATGATACAACACTACACGACAGGATACGATTTGATGTGATATTATATGATACAACACTACACGATACGATTTGATGTGATAGTATATGATACAACACTACACGATACGATTTGATGTGATATTATATGATACAACACTACACGACACGATTTGATGTGATATTATATGATACAACACTACACGACACGATTCGATGTAATATTATATGATACAACACTACACGACACGATTTGATGTGATATTATATGATACAACACTACACCATACGATATGATTTGATGTGATAATATATGATACAACACTACACGACACGATTTGATGTGATATTATATGATACAACACTACACAACACGATACGATTTGATGTGATATTATATGATACAACACTACACCATACGATATGATTTGATGTGATAATATATGATACAACACTACACGACACGATTTGATGTGATAATATATGATACAACACTACACGACACGATTTGATGTGATATTATATGATACAACACTACACGACACGACACGATTTGATGTGATATTATATGATACAACACTACACGATACGATTTGATGTGATATTATATGATACAACACTACACGACACCATACGATTTGATGTGATAATATATGATACAACACTACACGACAGGATACGATTTGATGTGATATTATATGATACAACACTACACGACACGATTTGATGTGATATTATATGATACAACACTACACGACACACTTTGATGTGATATTATATGATACAACACTACACGACAACGATTTGATATATTATATGATACAACACTACACGACACGATTTGATTTGATGTGATATATGATACAACACTACACGACACGATACGATTTGATGTGATAATATATGATACAACACTACACGACACGATACGATTTGATGTGATAATATATGATACAACACTACATTACACGATACAATTTGATGTGATATTATATGATACAACACTACACGACACGATACAATTTGATGTGATATTATATGATACAACACTACACGACACGATTTGATTTGATGTGATAATATATGATACAACACTACACGATACGATATATGATACAACACTGATGTGATATTATGATACAACACTACACGATATGATTTGATGTGATATTATATGATACAACACTACACCACACGATTTGATATGATGTGATAATATATGATACAACACTACACGATACGATTTGATGTGATATTATATGATACAACACTACACGACACGATTTGATGTGATATTATATGATACAACACTACACCATACGATATGATATGATGTGATAATATATGATACAACACTACACACATTTGATGATATGATATGATACAACACTACACCATACGATTTGATAATATATGATACAACACTACACCATACGATATGATATGATGTGATAATATATGATACAACACTAACACTATGTGATAATATATGATACAACACTACACGACACGATTTGATGTGATAATATATGATACAACACTACACGACACGATTTGATGTGATATTATATGATACAACACTACACGATACGATATGATTTGATGTGATATTATATGATACAACACTACACGACACGACACGATTTGATGTGATATTATATGATACAACACTACACGACACGATTTGATGTGATATTATATGATACAACACTACACCATACGATATGATTTGATGTGATATTATATGATACAACACTACACCATACGATTTTTGATGTGATATTATATGATACAACACTACACGACACGATTTGATGATGTGATATTATATGATACAACACTACACGACACGATTTGATGTGATATTATATGATACAACACTACACGATACGACAACACTACGATTTTGATGTGATATTATATGATACAACACTACACGATACGATTTGATGTGATATTATATGATACAACACTACACGACACGATTTGATGTGATATTATATGATACAACACTACACGACACGATTTGATGTGATATTATATATGATACAACACTACACGATACGATATGATTTGATGTGATATTATATGATACAACACTACACGACACGATACGATTTGATGTGATATTATATGATACAACACTACACGATACGATTTGATGTGATATTATATGATACAACACTACACGATACGATTTGATGTGATATTATATGATACAACACTACACGATACGATTTGATGTGATATTATATGATACAACACTACACGATACAACACTACACCACACGATAATGTGATATTATATGATACAACACTACGATACGATATGATTTGATGATATTATATGACAACACTACACGATACGATTTGATGTGATATGTATATGATACAACACTACGACGATACGATTTGATGTGATATTATATGATACAACACTACACGACACGATTTGATGTGATATTATATGATATGATTTGATATGATATTATATGATACAACACTATACGATATGATACGACAACATATGATAATATACGATTTGATGTGATAATATATGATACAATACTGATACGATTTAATGTGGATATTATATGATACAACACTACACGATACGAATGATAAGAGACTATACGACACGACACGTCATGATGCGATATGATATGATATGATACGATAGATACAATGATACGATACGATAATATGATATGATACAATACGATATGATATGATACGATATGATATGACGATATGATATGATATGATATGATATGATATGATATGATATGATAGGATATGATATGATATACGATATGATATGATATGATATGATATAATATGATACGATATGATATGATATGATATGATATGATATGATATGATATGATATGATATGATAGGATAGGATACGATATGATACGACATGATAATATATACGATACGATATGGATATGATGTGATATGATACGGATATGATATGATATGATATGGATATGATGTGATATGTACGGTATGATACGATATGATACTGATGATACGATTTGATATGATATGATATGATATGATATGATATGATATGATGCGATATGATATGATATGATATGATACGATACGATATGATATGATATGATACGATATATGATATGATACGATACGATATGATATGATATGATATATGATATGATAATATGATACGATATGATATGATACGATATGATATGATACGATATGATACGATACATATGATACGATACGATATGATACGATACGATATAATACGATACGATACGATATGATACGATATGATACGATACGATACGATACGATATGATATGATACGATACGATACGATATGATATGATATGATATGATATGATACGATATGATATGATACGATATGATACGATATGATATGATACGATATGATACGATATGATATGATATGATATGATATGATACGATACGATACGATATGATATGATATGATACGATACGATATATGATATGATATGATACGATACGATATGATACGATATGATATGATATACGATATGATATGATATACGATATGATATGATATGATATGATATGATATGATATGATACGATACGATATGATATGATATGATATGATATGATACGATACGATATGATACGATATGATATGATATGATATGATATGATACGATACGATATGATATGATATGATACGATATGATACGATATGATATGATATGATATGATATGATATGATATGATATGATATGATACGATATGATACGATATGATATGATACGATATGATATGATATGATATGATATGATATGATATGATATGATATGATATGATATGATATGATATGATATGATATGATATGATATGATATGATATGATATGATATGATATGATACGATATGATATGATATGATACGATATGATATGATATGATATGATACGATATGATATGATATGATATGATATGATATGATATGATATGATATGATATGATATGATATGATATGATATGATACGATATGATATGATATGATATGATATGATATGATATGATATGATATGATATGATATGATATGATATGATATGATATGATATGATATGATATGATATGATATGATATGATACGATATATGATATGATATGATATGATATGATATGATATACGATATGATATGATATGATATGATATGATATGATATGATATGATATGATATGATATGATACGATATATACGATATATGATACGATATGATATGATATGATATGATACGATATGATACGATACGATATGATACGATATGATATGACGATACGATATGATATGATATGATATGATATGATATGATATGATATGATATGATATGATATGATATGATATGATATGATATAATATGATATGATATGATATACGATATGATATGATATGATATGATATGATATAATATGATATGATATGATATGATATGATACGATACGATATGATACGATATGATCGTCGTGATTTCCGTCGTAAGCGTGGGCCTGGCTCTCTACATGTTGCTTGTCATGCCACTACTGTTCTTCCTGGTCACCAGACGGAATCCCTACACTGTCATCGCCCAGTCTGTCAGGCCAATGGCCGTGTCATTCGCTGCAACAAGCACGTAAAGCACTGTCCCATTTATGCACTTGGCTTCGGTCATAATTGAATTTTGACATAATTATATAAATATTACTTTCCTTTCTTTTGGTCAAAAAATTAAATTAAATTTTGATGTATTTAATCGTTCATTTCCTTCTTTTCGTCCAAATTTAATTTTGATATATCTAAACATTTATTTCTCTTCTTTGGTCTAAAATGGATTATGATATATCTAAACATTCCTTTCTTTTCTTTTGATCGAAATTGAAATATGAATTATTTTTTAATCTATACATTCCTTTCCTTTCTTCGGTCAAAATCTAATTTGATATAGGTAATCATTCACTTCATTTTTCGCTCTAAATTAATTTATAATATATCTAAACGTTCCTTTACTTTCTTTGATCCAAATTGAATGATGATATATATAAACATTCTTTTCCTTTCCTGAGTCTATAACGAATAATGACATATTTAATCATTCCTTTCTTTACTTCGGTCAAAATTTAATTTTCATATATCTAAACATTTCTTTTTTTTTTTCTTTGGGTCAAAATTGAATGTTGATATATCTAAACATTCCTTTCCTTTCTTTGATCACAATTGAATTCTGATATACCTAATATATGTTCCTTTCTTCATTCAAAATTAAATAATGATATGTTATCTAAACGTTCCTTTCCTTTCTTTAGTCTAAATTGAATTATGATATAGCTAAACATTCTTCAAATTTTATGATATGTCCTTTTTTTCTTTAGTTCAAAATGAATTATGATATAACTAAATTATCCGTTCCGTTCTTCGGTCAAAATTGAATTAGATATATCTAAACACTCCTTTGTTTTCTTCTGGTCAAAATTGAATTATGATATATCTAAACATTCCTTTCCTTTCTTTTGTCCAAAATACATTATGCTATATATAATCTGCCCTTTCCTATCTTTGATAGAAATTGAATTATGATATGACTAAATATTCTTTTCCTTTGCCTGGTCACAATTAATGCGTCTGGAGGTTATTTTTGTTATGTGGTCTTAAATGTATCTAGACCTTTCTTTGGTATAACCTAAATGTCTCTAGACTTTTCTTTGGTCTAACTTAAATGTCTCTAGACCTTTCTTTGGTATAACTTAAATGTCTCTAGACCTTCTTTGGTCTAACTTAAATGTCTCAGGACCTTTCTTTGGTCTAACTTAAATGTCTCTAGACCTTTCTTTGGTATAATTTAAATGTCTCTAGACCTTTCTTTGGTCTGACTTAAATGTCTGTAGACCTTTCTTTGGTATAACTCAAATGCCCCTAGACCTTCTTTTTCATTTCTTTGGTCAAACTTAAATATCTCTAGACCTTTCTTTCATTTGTTTGGTCTAAAGTAAATATCTCTAGACCTTTCTTTCATTTGTTTGGTCTAAAGTAAATATCTCTAAACTTTTCTTTTGATTTCTTTGGTCTAAAGTAAATATCTCTAAACCTTTCTTTCATTTGTTTGGTCTAAAGTAAATATCTCTAGACCTTTCTTTCATTTCTTTGGTCTAACTTAAATATCTCTAGACCTTTCTTTCATTTGTTTGGTCTAACTTAAATATATCTAAACCTTTCTTTCATTTCTTTGGTCTAACTTAAATATATCTAAACCTTTCTTTGATTTCTTTGGTCTAACTTAAATATCTCTAAACCTTTCTTTCATTTCTTTGGTCTAACGTAAATATCTCTAAACCTTTCTTTCATTTCTTTTGTCTAACTTAAATATCTCTAAACCTTTCTTTCATTTCTTTGGTCTAACTTAAATATCTCTAAACCTTTCTTTCATTTCTTTGGTCTAACTTAAATATCTCTAAACCTTTCTTTCATTTCTTTGGTCTAACTTAAATATCTCTAAACCTTTCTTTCATTTCTTTGGTTTAACTTAAATATCTCTAAACCTTTCTTTCATTTCTTTGGTCTAACTTAAATATCTCTAAACCTTTCTTTCATTTCTTTGGTCTAACTTAAATATCTCTAGACCTTTCATTTCATTTATATCTAAACCTTTCTTTGATTTCTTTGGTCTAACTTAAATATCTCTAAACCTTTCTTTCATTTCTTTGGTCTAATTTATCTCTAGACGTTTCTTTCATTTCTTTGTCTAAATTAAATATCTCTAAACCTTTCTTTTGATTTCTTTGGTCTAACTTAAATATCTCTAAACCTTTCTTTCATTTCTTTGGTCTAACTTAAATATATCTAAACCTTTCTTTCATTTCTTTGGTCTAACTTAAATATCTCTAAACCTTTTTTTTATTTCTTTGGTCTAACTTAAATATCTCTAGACCTTTCTTTCATTTCTTTTGGTTTTAAGACTACTAGCATTATGATCAATGTGTGGTGTTGGTTTGGAACAGAGTTTTAGAATTCTCGAATTTGTTGTCAAATAAGTTCTGGGACTCAGTTTAGTTAGAATGTCGGTTATTGTAACCTATATGGTCCACTTTATGTCATGTGATAGAAAATGTTTTTTTTTTAACAAAAGCCACCCCTCCCTGCCCCCCCCCCCATCTACCAACAAGAATAAGAAAAAGAAAAAGAATCAGTAAAGGGTAAACAGGAAATATCCCAGCTCTTTCAAAGGTGAAAATAAAAACTATTTGAAAAAAGGAAGCAAAAGAAAAACAAACCAGGTAGAGTTAGAATTGTGTGACAAGGAAAGAACTTTCGCTGGCATTTCCACAACGCTTGTCTTGCTTGACCAGGTCTGTGGCGTTGCCTGACATGATGGCCATCTGTAGACGGATGGGAGTGCACCCCTTGCTGACAAACTTGGCCTTGGCCATGGCTTCAACCCTGCACAAAAGCGGAAGTGGCCTCTACATCGGATTTTGTTCTCTTTTCATTGCTCAACTAACTGGTAGCCTGGACAACATGGCAACCATACTTGTTATTGGGTAGGCAGCCAATCTAGTTTTTTTTCTTTTTGATACTGAAATCCTCATTCACATGTGAAGGCCTAATAATAGGATATTCTTGCTTGGTTCCACAAGAACGTTGTTTATTTATCATTGTTATAGTTATTATTATTATTTTTATTATTATTATTAATATTACTATTATTATTATTATTATTATTATTATTATTATTATTATTATTATTATTATTATTATTATTATATTATATTATTATTATTATAATAATAATAATTATTATTATTATTATTATTATTATTAAATTGTTGTTATATTATTAAAACTATCATTGTTATTGTTATAGTTATTATTATCATTATCATATTATTTTCATTATTATTACATGCATTATTATCATTACTGTCAATATCACAACTCTTCGATGTACTTTATTCCAAGGGACATAACTCAACCAATTATATATATTAAAAGCACATGTTTTCAAGGGACATAACTGAACCAATTATATATTAAAAGCACAGGCTTTCAGGGGATATAACTTTTGGTAAATTGTATACACCAAGCATGTCTATCTGAAGTCCCAGATCTGCCCAGATGGCAAATTATCTTCTTTATGCGAATAAAAAATAAAAATAATTCCGATACCGGTGGTCTCTAAGAAGGTATGCGATATTTTCAATTTGTTCAAGCTGTTACTTAATTGCGGCATATTTTATATTTTCATGTATGCTTTGGGGGCGGGGGGGGGCGATTTCATGTTCCGCTGTCACGGACGATACGTGTGCTTCAACGTGTGTAAGGTGCGTAGTTGACACGGTTGGTAGCACACTTCCCATTCATGGCGAGGCGATGGGTGTCGACACAGAGGTCACACGTTAAATCCCCACGCTGGCCAGATTTGTTTCTGTCTATTCCTTGTATTTGTCTCGTCTTTGTTCCTATGGGGCTTTCATATTATCTTATGTCATTTCCATCTCTTTCGACATACCCCTTGCCTCTCTGTTTCTCTTTGTTCCTATGGGGTTTGTCTTTCATATTATCTTATGTCATTTCCTTCTCTTTCGACATACCCCTTGCCTCTCTGTTTGTCTTTGTTCCTATGGGGCTTTCATATTATCTTATGTCATTTCCATCTCTTTGGACATACCCCTTGCCTCTCTGTTTGTCTTTGTTTCTATGGGGCTTTCATATTACCTTATGTCATTTCCATCTCTTTGGACATACCCCTTGCCTCTCTGTTTGTCTTTGTTCCTATGGGGCTTTCATATTATCTTATGTCATTTCCATCTCTTTGGACATACCCCTTGCCTCTCTGTTTGTCTTTGTTCCTATGGGGTTTTCATATTATCTTATGTCATGTCCTTCTCTTTCGACATGCCTCTTGCCTCTCTGTTTGTCTTTACGTTTGTGTTTGTTTTTCTTTGTGTTGTGTTATATTCGACGTGAGTCGTTGGTTGTTTGTTTTGTTGAGGGACTGTTTTTGGGAGGGAGTGGCGGGGGTGGGGGCGGGGCAGGCATTTAGTTTTTTGTCTTTTTTAGTCTTTAATTTTGTATTGGTGCTTGGATTCTTTTTTTGTTTTATTTTTCTTCTCTTTGATACTTTATGGTTGTTAATTTTGTTTATTAATGCTTTATGGGGCGACGTGGGTTGGTAGTGGTCATTGTTGTCGTTTTGTTTGTTTGCTTGGTTGGTTGGAAGAAAAATGGGGGAGAGGGGGCAGAGATTGTGTCTGTTAGCGTTGATATTCGTCTTCCTCTTATTGGTGATTATTTTTATTTTTTTTAGGGGCGAAAAAAGTTGTTTGAGGCCATTATTAAAAATGATCCAAGAGTTTTCCGTGACTACACAGGAGGTAATTTGGTCATTGAAATCCGTGACTATACAGGAGGTAATTTGGTCATTGAATTCCCGTGACTATACAGGAGGTAATTTGGTTATTGAATTCCCATGACTATACAGGAGGTCATTTGGGAATTGAATTCCCGTGAGTATACAGTAGGTAATTTGGTTATTGAATTCCCGTGAGTATACAGTAGGTAATTTGGGCATTGAATTCCTGTGACTATACAGGAGGTAATTGGTCATTGAATTCCCGTGAGTATACAGTAGGAAATTTGGTCATTGAATTCCCATTACTATACAGGCGGTAATTTGGGCATTGAATTCCCGTGAGTATACAGTAGGTAATTTGGTCATTGAATTCCCGTGACTAATCAGGAGGTAATTTGGTCATTGAATTCCCGTGACTACACAGGAAGTAATTTGGGCATTGAATTCCCGTGACTATACAGGAGATAATTTGGACATTGAATTCCTGTGACTATACAGGGGGTAATTTGGGCACTAAATTCCTGTTACTATACAGAAGGTAATTTGGGCATTGAATTATGCCAAAAGTTTCCCCGTGACTATACAGGAGGTATTTTGGGCATTGAATTATGCCAAAAAGTTTCCCGTGACTATACAGAAGGTAATTTTGGCATTGAATTATGCCAAAAGTTTCCCGTGACTATACAGGAGGTATTTTGGGCATTGAGTTAATACAAAAAATAATGCCGTTCGCGCGAGCATCAACTAGTGCCGAGGCTGACTTTCCGAATTCTGTAGAGAAATGAATTTTATATAATATGTAGGCTATCATCGAATTGACACATAATGCAACAACAGGAGTCACCCATGTTGACCAAGTCAACAATCAGGTTAAGATTTCTTGCCAAAAAGGAAAAAACCCGAAATGCTTCCAAGCTAGTCTGCGCCAAATTTAACATTTACCAAAAAAAAAACAGGACCATCCCGAGATGGGTAGACTTCAATTCGAAAGGTTGACACCTTACCTCTACACTACTAAGGTAGACTTGAAAGGTTGACACCTTACCTCTACACTACTAAGGTAGACTTGAAAGGCCGACACCTTACCTCTACACTACTAGGGTAGACTTCAATTCGAAAGGTTGACACCTTACCTCTACACTACTAAGGTAGACTTGAAAGGCCGACACCTTACCTCTACACTACTAAGGTAGACTTGAAAGGCCGACACCTTACCTCTACACTACTAAGGTAGACTTGAAAGGCCGACACCTTACCTCTACACTACTAAGGTAGACTTGAAAGGTTGACACCTTACCTCTACACTACAAGGGTAGACTTGAAAGGCCGACACCTTACCTCTACACTACTAAGGTAGACTTCAATTCGAAAGGCTGACACCTTACCTCTACACTACTAAGGTAGACGTGTAAGGGCGACACCTTACCTCTACACTACTAAGGTAGACTTGAAAGGTTGACACCTTACCTCTACACTACAAGGGTAGACTAGAAAGGCCGACACCTTACCTCTACACTACTAAAGTAGACTTGAAAGGCCGACACCTTACCTCTACACTACTAAGGTAGACTTGAAAGGCTGACACCTTACCTCTACACTACTAAGGTAGACTTGAAAGGCTGACACCTTACCTCTACACTACTAAGGTAGACTTGAAAGGCCGACAAAGGCCTTACCTCTACACTACTAAGGTAGACTTGAAACGCTGACACCTTACCTCTACACTACTAAGGTAGACTTGAAAGGCCGACACCTTACCTCTACACTACAAGGGTAGACTTCAATTCAAAAGGCCGACACCTTACCTCTACACTACTAAGGTAGACTTGAAAGGCCGACACCTTACGTCTACACTACAAGGGTAGACTTGAAAGGCCGACACCTTACCTCTACACTACAAGGGTAGACTTCAATTCGAAAGGCCGACACCTTACCTCTACACTACAAGGGTAGACTTGAAAGGCCGACACCTTACCTCTACACTACAAGGGTAGACTTCAATTCGAAAGGCCGACACCTTACCTCTACACTACTAGGGTAGATTTCATTTCGAAAGGCCGACACCTTACCTCTACACTACTTGGGTAGATTTTCAATTCGAAAGGTTGACACCTTACCTCTACACTACTAGGGTAGATTTCAATTCGAAAGGCCGACACCTTACCTCTACACTACTAGGGTAGATTTCAATTCGAAAGGTTGACACCTACCTCTACACTACTAGGGTAGACTTCAATTCGAAAGGTTGACACCTTACCTCTACACTACAAAGGTAGACTTCAATTCGAAAGGTTGACACCTTACCTATACACTACTAGGGTAGATTTCAATTCGAAAGGCCGACACCTTACCTCTACACTACAAAGGTAGACTTCAATTCGAAAGGTTGACACCCTTACCTATACACTACTAGGGTAGACTTCAATTCGAAAGGCCGACACATTACCTATACACTACTAGGGTAGACTTAAATTCGAAAGGCCGACATCTTACCTCTACACTACAAAGGTAGACTTAAATTCGAAAGGCCGACACCTTACCTCTACACTACAAAGGTAGACTTAAATTCGAAAGGCCGACACCTTACCTCTACACTACAAAGGTAGACTTAAATTCGAAAGGTTGACACCTTACCTCTACACTACAGGGTAGACTCCAATTCGAAAGGTTGACACCTTACCTCTACACTACTAAGGTAAACTTCAATTCGAAAGGTTGACACCTTACCTCTACACTACAAAGGTAAACTTCAATTCGAAAGGTTGACACCTTACCTCTACACTACTAAGGTAGACTTGAAAGGTCGACACCTTACCTCTACACTACTAGGGTAGACTTGAAAGGCCGACACCTTACCTCTACACTTCAAGGGTAGACTTGAAAGGCCGACACCTTACCTCTACACTACTAGGGTAGACTTCAATTCGAAAGGCCGACACCTTACCTCTACACTTCAAGGGTAGACTTCAATTGGAAAGGCCGACACCTTACCTCTACACTACTAGGGTAGACTTGAAAGGCCGACACCTTACCTCTACACTACTAAGGTAGACTTGAAAGGCTGACACCTTACCTCTACACTACTAGGGTAGACTTGAAAGGCCGACACCTTACCTCTACACTATTAGGGTAGACTTCAAAAAGGCCGACACCTTACCTCTACACTACTAGGGTAGACTTGAAAGGCCGACACCTTACCTCTACACTACTAGGGTAGACTTGAAAAATGTTGACACCTTACCTCTACACTACTAGGGTAGACTTGAAAGGCCAACACCTTACCTCTACACTACTAAGGTAGACTTCAAAAAAGCCGACACCTTACCTCTACACTACTAGGGTAGACTTGAAAAAGGTTGACACCTTACCTCTACACTTTACTAGGTAGACTTGAAAAGGTTGACACCTTACCTCTACACTTCTAGGGTAGACTTGAATTCGGCCGACACCTTACCTCTACACTACTAGGGTAGACTTGAAAGGTCGACACCTTACCTCTACACTACTAGTGAGTAATACTTGAAAGGTTGACACCTCTTTCTTCTCTTCACTACTGCTGTGCCACAGGATCTGTGTACACTTGATGGTCAATGGTCATCCCGTGACCATAGGTATTCCTCTGTCGTCACTTTGACCCTCAATCCTCTAAAGGTTGGTCAACATCCCAGTGTGACGATGTCGTAGCATGGTCAATTCGCCATGGAGTCCTCCTCTTGTGAGTCACTAACAAATGAGATCATCCAAGCGTTGGTAGACAGGGGTAAATTTTAAGTAGGTGAAAATGATGTAAGTCGTGGTTTCAATAAATGACAGTCGTGACCATAGCTGCTGTAAGTCATGGTTTCAATAAATGACAGTTGTAAATGGCTGCACCTAAGTCATGGTTTCAATAAATGACAGTCGTGAGATAGATATTGTAAGTCATGGTTTCAATAAATGACTGTCGTGACCATAACTATTGTAAGTCATGGTTTCAATAAATGACAGTTGTGGCAATGGCTGCTACAAGTCATGGTTTCAATAAATGACAGTCGTAGACCATAGCTATTGTAAGTCATGGTTTCAATAAATGACAGTTGTGGCAATGTGCTACATGGTTTCAATAAATGACAGTTGTGGCAATGGCTGTAAGTCATGGTTTCAATAAATGACAGTCGTGACCATAGCTATTGTAAGTCATGGTTTCAATAAATGACAGTCGTGACCATAGCTATTGTAAGTCATGGTTTCAATAAATGACAGTTGTGGCAATGGCTGCTATAAGTCATGGTTTCAATAAATGACAGTCGTGACCATAGCTATTGTAAGTCATGGTTTCAATAAATGACAGTTGTGGCAATGGCTATTCATGGTTTCAATAAATGACATGGTTTTGTAAGTCATGGTTTCAATAAATGACAGTCGTGACCATAGCTATTGTAAGTCATGGTTTCAATAAATGACAGTCGTGACCATAACTATTGTAAGTCATGGTTTCAATAAATGACAGTCGTGGCCATAGCTATTGTAAGTCATGGTTTCAATAAATGACAGTCCTGACCATAGCTATTGTAAGTCATGGTTTCAATAAATGACAGTTGTGGCAATGGCTGCTATAAGTCATGGTTTCAATAAATGACAGTTGGGGCAACGGCTGCTATAAGTCATGGTTTCAATAAATGACAGTTGTGGCAATGGCTGCTATAAGTCATGGTTTCAATAAATGACAGTCGTGGCAATAGCTATTGTAAGTCATGGTTTCAATAAATGACAGTTGTGGCAATGGCTATTGTAAGTCATGGTTTCAATAAATGACAGTCGTGACCATAGCTATTGTAAGTCATGGTTTCAATAAATGACAGTCGTGGCCATAGCTATTGTAAGTCATGGTTTCAATAAATGACAGTTGTGGCAATGGCTGCTATAAGTCATGGTTTCAATAAATGACAGTCGTGACCATAGCTATTGTAAGTCATGGTTTCAATAAATGACAGTTGTGGCAATGGCTATTGTAAGTCATGGTTTCAATAAATGACAGTCGTGACCATAGCTATTGTAAGTCATGGTTTCAATAAATGACAGTTGTGGACCATGAAGTCAGGTTTCAATAAATGACAGTCGTGACCATAGCTATTGTAAGTCGTGGTTTCAATAAATGACAATGTGGCAATATCTGCTATAAGTCATGGTTTCAATAAATGACAGTTGTGGCAATGGCTGCTATAAGTCATGGTTTCAATAAATGACAGTTGTGGCAATGGCTATTATAAGTCATGGTTTCAATAAATGACAGTTGTGGCAATGGCTATTATAAGTCATGGTTTCAATAAATGACAGTTGTGGCAATGGCTATTGTAAGTCATGGTTTCAATAAATGACAGTTGTGGCAATGGCTATTATAAGTCGTGGTTTCAATAAATGACAGTTGTGGCAATGGCTGCTATAAGTCATGGTTTCAATAAATGACAGTTGTGGCAATGGCTGTTATAAGTCATGGTTTCAATAAATGACAGTTGTGGCAATGGCTGCTATAAGTCATGGTTTCAATAAATGACAGTTGTGGCAATGGCTGCTGTAAGTCATGGTTTCAATAAATGACAGTTGTGGCAATGGCTGTTGTAAGTCATGGTTTCAATAAATGACAGTTGTGGCAATGGCTGCTATAAGTCATGGTTTCAATAAATGACAGTTGTGGCAATGGCTGCTATAAGTCATGGTTTCAATAAATGACAGTTGTGGCAATGGCTGGTATAAGTCATGGTTTCAATAAATGACAGTTGTGGCAATGGCTGATATAAGTCATGGTTTCAATAAATGACAGTTGTTGCTGCTATAAGTCATGGTTTCAATAAATGACAGTTGTGGCAATGGCTGCTACAAGTCATGGTTTCAATAAATGACAGTCGTGGCCATAGCTATTGTAAGTCATGGTTTCAATAAATGACAGTTGTGGCAATGGCTGATATAAGTCATGGTTTCAATAAATGACAGTTGTGGCAATGGCTGCTATAAGTCATGGTTTCAATAAATGACAGTTGTGGCAATGGCTGCTATAAGTCATGGTTTCAATAAATGACAGTTGTGGCAATGGCTGCTATAAGTCATGGTTTCAATAAATGACAGTCGTGGCCATAGCTATTGTAAGTCATGGTTTCAATAAATGTCAGTTGTGGCAATGGCTGCTATAAGTGATGGTTTCAATAACTGACAATCGTGGCAATGGCTGCTATAAGTCATGGTTTCAATAAATGACAGTCCTGGCAATGGCTGCTACAAGTCATGGTTTCAATAAATGACAGTCCTGGCAATGGCTGCTATAAGTCATGGTTTCAATAAATGACAGTCCTGGCAATGGCTATTGTAAGTCATGGTTTCAATAAATGACAGTTGTGACAATGGCTGCTATAAGTCATGGTTTCAATAAATGACAGTTGTGGCAATGGCTGATTTAAGTCATGGTTTCAATAAATGACAGTTGTGGCAATGGCAATTGTAAGTCATGGTTTCAATAAATGACAGTTGTGGCAATGGCTGTTATAAGTCATGGTGTCAATAAATGACAGTCGTGACCATAGCTATTGTAAGTCATGGTTTCAATAAATGACAGTTGTGGCAATGGCTGCTATAAGTCACGATTTCATTAAATTACAGTCGTGGCAATGTCTGCTATAAGTCATGGTTTCAATAAATGACAGTTGTGGCAATGGCTGCTATAAGTCGCGGTTTCATTAAATGACAGTCGTGGCAATGGCTGCTATAAGTCATGGTTTCAATAAATGACAGTTGTGGCAATGGCTGCTATAAGTCATGGTTTCAATAAATGACAGTCGTGGCAATGGCTGATGTAAGTCATGGTTTCAATAAATGACAGTCGTGGCAATGGCTGCTATAAGTCATGGTTTCAATAAATGACAGCCCTGGCAATGGCTGATGTAAGTCATGGTTTCAATAAATGACAGTCGTGGCAATGGCTGCTACAAGTCATGGTTTCAATAAATGACAGCCCTGGCAATGGCTGATGTAAGTCATGGTTTCAATAAATGACAGCCCTGGCAATGGCTGATGTAAGTCATGGTTTCAATAAATGACAGCCCTGGCAATGGCTGATGTAAGTCATGGTTTCAATAAATGACAGTCCTGGCAATGGCTGATGTAAGTCATGGTTTCAATAAATGACAGTCCTGGCAATGGCTGATGTAAGTCATGGTTTCAATAAATGACAGCCCTGGCAATTGCTGCTATAAGTCATGGTTTCAATAAATGACAGTCGTGGCAATGGCTGATGTAAGTCATGGTTTCAATAAATGACAGTCGTGGCAATGGCTGATGTAAGTCATGGTTTCAATAAATGACAGCCCTGGCAATGGCTGATGTAAGTCATTGTTTTACTGGGTGTACCGGTGGCACATTGAACCACATTAATATGGATATTTCCAATATCTATATGTCGTATATCACCACTGCTGTATTTGCAAACACATAATAAATATTACATGTAAGTGTGTCTATCCCATCCATAGTTTTTGCATGCCGTTACTAGCGAAATATAAATATAGCTGAACGTCTCTAACTTTGACTGCTTGTCACT
This sequence comes from Doris montereyensis, assembly GCA_037039925.1. NCBI lineage: Eukaryota > Metazoa > Mollusca > Gastropoda > Nudibranchia > Dorididae > Doris > Doris montereyensis. The sequence continues at coordinate 268,886 of JAXRKP010000256.1, read as the reverse complement.
CAGGACCCACTGTAGCCACCACCTCCATATTTGGCATGTAGATTTCCAATAGCCCGCTTTGGGTTCTTAGCGAATAAACTCTTTGGTTATAATATCAGTATTTTAATAGAGTGGGAAAAGATGGTCTTACCTGAGATCCACCAAACATTTATGGATACTAGATTTAATTTCTCAATTTCCGGTCGTTACAATAAAATGCCTGCATAACTTCAGTATCGAGTAAGCCTACTACTTTATTCTAAAAATCGTAATTGATATCACCTGTACCCGATAAAGTGATTTCTGAGTTAACCACAGTCAAAGTTCAAGAGACTCAGCTTGATAATTAGGAGAAATCATAAACCGACATTATTTACAGGCATGTTTTCTTTCTTTATTTATTTATTTATTTTTTTCTTTCTGTGTTTTTTCTTTCCTTCTTTCTTTATTTTTTTCTTTCTGTCTTTTTTTCTTTCTTTCTTTATCATCTTCCATTATACCTTCCAGTGATCTTTCTCCAGGCTGCCCTGTCCTGACATTTTCTGTTTCCTTCCAAAAAAGTTAAATTTCTTTTCTTTAATGCCGCTTTTATATCTTCTTCCCATTTTTTTCGGGGTCTGCCTTTTGGTCTTTTACCTTGCGTTTTAGCAATGTATACTGATTTAGCTATTCTATTGCCATTCATTCTGTTTACATGCCCAAGCCATCTCAGTTGACTTATTTCAATCTTAGTTTTTATGCCAACTGCTTTGGTTTGATCTCTTATTGTTGTGTTTCTGATTTGTCTCTTTTAATTTTCCCTCCTACTGTCTCTACGGCATTCTTGTCTAGCTATATTGACAATAATAGAGTATAAACATTGATAACTGTTTCACACTCTACACAATAATGGTGTTATATTTCATAAATAACGCATGTGTGCATTGTTATAGGTATAACATAAATTTATATCATCAATATCTGTCGTATATCACAACTGTTACATGCCCCATTTTGGATGTTGTTGTTGTTGTTGATGTTGCTTTGTTTTATTCTTGTTGTTGTTGTTTTTTAGTTATTGTTGTTATTGTTGTTGTTGTTGTTGTTGTTGTTGTTGTTCGTGTTGCCATTGGTCTCTCTTTGGATTTATTGTCTAGGGTGAGTGAAGGGTTTACCGTACCATGCCAACTAAACATCTCAAAGAAAAGTTTTTGTTTGCTTGTTTCTTTAAAATTTTCCCCATCCACGAAAAGAAAATCTCCAAAATGTATTCCTCTCCCCAGGGATCGACTTCGCACTATAGCAAACTGTTTAGGTGACATGATGGTTACCATAGCAATGAACACACTCTGTCAAGGATACCTGCCACCTGGTGACGTCACTAATGACGAAGAGCTCGGTTCCGCTGACCCAGACGCAGAGACGGCCATAATCGTGTGAATCTTTTCATGGCTTACACAACCAGGCGGTTCACTCGACCCTGCCATAATATACATATCGGGTCTTCATGTCTTTACCCATGCCCATCATAAGTAGCGATCGCAGCCTTCAGACTAAAATTTGATTCTTGTCATTTTGCCTAGCAGTACACTTCATACAGCTTGATATACGGACCGTTTAATGTTGCCTAGCAGTACACTTCATTCAGCTTGATATAAAGACCGTTTAATGTTGTCTAGCAGTACATTTCATTCAGCTTGATATAAAGACCGTTTAATGTTGTCTAGCAGTACACTTCATACAGCTTGATATAAGGACGTTTAATGTTGCCTAGCAGTACACTTCATACAGCTTGATATAAGGGACGTTTAATGTTGCCTAGCAGTACACTTCATACAGCTTGATATAAGGACCGTTTAATGTTGCCTAGCAGTACACTTCATACAGCTTGATATAAGGACCGTTTAATGTTGCCTAGCAGTACACTTCATTCAGCTTGATATAAGGGACGTTTAATGTTGCCTAGCAGTACACTTCATACAGCTTGATATAAGGGACGTTTAATGTTGCCTAGCAGTACACTTCATTCAGCTTGATATAAGGACCGTTTAATGTTGCCTAGCAGTACACTTCATACAGCTTGATATAAGGGACGTTTAATGTTGCCTAGCAGTACACTTCATACAGCTTGATATAAGGACCGTTTAATGATGCCCAAAAATATGAACACCAAGTTATCCATTCATTTTTTCCGATATTTTGTTTGTTTATTTGTTTGTTTCGTTACATAGTATATTATATCCTCTCTCTCCAGCGGTAATCGCGCAGTGTTCAGTACACATATACACACACACACATCACGTACACATATACACACACACAAATCACGTACACATATACACACACATCACGTACACATATACACACACATACACATCATGTACACATATACACACACACACACATCACGTACACATACACACACACACAGATCACGTACACATATACACACACACACACATCACGTACACATCACTTATACAAACACACACACACACACACATCACGTACACATATACACACACACACACACATCACACATCACGTACACATACACACACACACATATCACGTACACATATATACACACACATCACATATACACACACACACACACACACACATGACACATATACACACACACATCACGTACACATACACACATACATCACGTACACATATACACACACACACGTACACATATACACACACACATCATCACGTACACACATATACACACACATCACGTACACATACACACACACATCACGTACACATATACACACACACACACATACATCACACACACATATACACACACATACATCACGTACACATATACACACACACACACATCACGTACACACACACACACACATCACGTACACATACACACACATTACATATATACACATTCACGTACACATATATACACACACATCACGTACACATACACACACATACATCACGTACACATACACACATACATCACGTACACATATACACATACACACACACATACATCACGTACACATACACACATACATCACGTACACATACACACATACATCACGTACACACACACACATACATCACGTACACACACACACACATCACATACACACACACACACACACATACATCACCTACACACACACACACACACACGTACACACACACACACACATCACGTACACATACACACACACATCACGTACACACACACACATCACGTACACACACACACACATCACGTACACATACACACATACATCACGTACACATACACACATACATCACGTACACATACACACACACACACACATCACGTACACATACACACACACATCATACGTACACATACACACACATCACACATACATCATACACACACACATCACGTACACATACACACACACACACATCACATCACGTACACACATACACACACACACATCACACGTACACATACACACACACACACATACACACACACACATATACACACACACATCACGTACATATACACACACACACACACACACATATATACACACACACATATCACGACACATACACAACATACATCACACACACACACACGTCACACATATATATACACACACACATATCACGTACACATACACACACATACATCACGTATACATATACACACACACACCACATACATCACACACACACATATATATATACACACACACACATATCACACACACACACATACACACACCACGTACACACACACACACACACACCACATCACATATACATATACACACATACACACACCACGTATACATATACACACACACACACACACACGTATACATATACACACACACACACACCACGTATACATATACACACACACCACACATCACGTATACATATACACACACACACCACGTATACATCACACACACACACACCACGTATACATATACACACACACACACCACGTATACATATACACACACACACACACACACCACGTATACATATACACACACACACACCACACACACACCACGTATACATATACACACACACACACCACGTATACACACACACACACACGTATACATATACACACACACACACACCACGTATACATATACACACACACACACCACGTATACATACACACACACACACCACATATACATATATATACACACACACACACACCACGTATACATATACACACACACACACACCACGTATACATATACACACACACACACACCACGTATACATATACACACACACACACACCACGTATACATATACACACACACACACACACACCACGTATACATATACACACACACACACCACGTATACATATACACACACACACACACCACGTATACATATACACACACACACACACCATATACGTACACCACACATATACACACACACACACACACACCACGTATACATATACACACACACACACACACCACGTATACATATACACACACACACACCACGTATACATATACACACACACACACACACCACGTATACATATACACACACACACACACACCACGTATACATACACACACACACACACACCACGTATACATATACACACACACACACCACGTATACATATACACACACACACACACACACGTATACATATACACACACACACACACACACGTATACATATACACACACACACACACCACGTATACATATACACACACACACACACCCATATACATATACACACACACACACCACGTATACATATACACACACACACACACACCACGTATACATATACACACACACACACACACACACACACACACAACGTATACATATACACACACACACACACACACGTATACATATACACACACACACACCACGTATACATATACACACACACACCACGTATACATATACACACACACACACACATACACGTATACATATACACACACACACACCACGTATACACATACACACACACACACCACGTATACATATACACACACACACACACACACGTATACATATACACACACACACACCACGTATACATATACACACACACACACCACGTATACATATACACACACACACACCACGTATACATATACACACACACACACACACGTATACATATACACACACACACACACACCACGTATACATATACACACACACACACCACGTATACATATACACACACACACACACCACGTATACATATACACACACACACACCACGTATACATATACACACACACACACCACGTATACATATACACACACACACACCACGTATACATATACACACACACACACACACGTATACATATACACACACACACACCACACCACGTATACATATACACACACACACACACACGTATACATATACACACACACACCACGTATACATATACATATACACACACCACATACATATACACACACACACCACGTATACATATACACACACACACACACCACGTATACATATACACACACACACACACACACACACACACACACACACCACGTATACATATACACACACACACACACACGTATATGTATATACACACACACACACACACACACGTATACATATACACACACACACACCACGTATACATATACACACACACACACACACGTATACACACAAACACATACACACATCACGTACACATATACACACACACACACACCACGTATACATATACACACACACACACACCACGTATACATATACAACACACACACCACGAATACATATACACACACACACACACACTATACACACACACACACACACCACGTCTAATACACACACACACACACGTTTAAACACACACACACTAATATACATATAACACACACACACACACACCACGTATACATATATACACACACACACACACACCACGTATACATATTATACATATACATATACATATACACACACACACCACGTATACATATACACACACACACACCCACGTATACATATACACACACACACACACACACACACACCACGTAATACACACACACACACACACCACGTATACATATACACACACACACACCACGTATAATATACACACACACACACCACGTATACATATACACACACACACACACACACCACACGTATACATATACACACACACACACCACGTATACATATACACACACACACACCACGTATACATATACACACACACACACCACGTATACACACACCACACCATACATATACACACACACACACCACGTATACATATACACACCCACTCACATCACGGACACATGTACAAACACATACACACATCACGGACACATATACAAACACATACATTTACATGTTTTAACATTTTACACACAAGGTTTCT
>JAXRKP010000256.1:247500-252500 GCA_037039925.1 Doris montereyensis | reverse complement strand
TGTGTGGTGGGTGTCACTTATGACATAGGATGTGTGATGGGTGTCACTTATGACAGAGGATGTGTGGTGGGTGTCACTTATGACTTATGGGTGTCACTTATGAGGATGTGTGGTGGGTGTCACTTATGACATAGGATGTGTGGTGGGTGTCACTTATGACATAGGATGTGTGGTGGGTGTCACTTATGACAGTATGACAGGATGTGTGGTGGGTGTCACTTATGACATAGGATGTGTGGTGGGTGTCACTTATGACAGAGGATGTGTGGTGGGTGTCACTTATGACAGAGGATGTGTGGTGGGTGTCACTTATGACATAGGATGTGTGGTGGGTGTCACTTATGACATAGGATGTGTGGTGGGTGTCACTTATGACATAGGATGTGTGGTGGGTGTCACTTATGACAGAGGATGTGTGGTGGGTGTCACTTATGACATAGGATGTGTGGTGGGTGTCACTTATGACAGTATGACACTTATGACAGAGGATGTGTGGTGGGTGTCACTTATGACAGAGGATGTGTGGTGGGTGTCACTTATGACAGTAGGAGGATGTGTGGTGGGTGTCACTTATGACAGAGGATGTGTGGTGGGTGTCACTTATGACAGTAGACAGATGTGGTGGGTGTCACTTATGACATAGGATGTGTGGTGGGTGTCACATAGGATGTGTGGTGGGTGTCACTTATGACATAGGATGTGTGGTGGGTGTCACTTATGACATAGGATGTGTGGTGGGTGTCACTTATGACAGTATGACAGAGGATGTGTGGTGGGTGTCACTTATGACAGAGGATGTGTGGTGGGTGTCACTTATGACAGATGATGTGTGGTGGGTGTCACTTATGACAGAGGATGTGTGGTGGGTGTCACTTATGACAGAGGATGTGGTGGGTGTCACTTATGACAGAGGATGTGTGGTGGGTGTCACTTATGACATATGGATGTGTGGTGGGTGTCACTTATGACAGAGGATGTGTGGTGGGTGTCACTTATGACAGAGGATGTGTGGTGGGTGTCACTTATGACATAGGATGTGTGGTGGGTGTCACTTATGACATAGGATGTGTGGTGGGTGTCACTTATGACATAGGATGTGTGGTGGGTGTCACTTATGACAGAGGATGTGTGGTGGTGTCAATTATGACAGAGGATGTGTGGTGGGTGTCACTTATGATGGAGGATGTGTGGTGGGCGTCACTTATGACATAGGATGTGTGGTGGGTGTCACTTATGACATAGGATGTGTGGTGAGCGTCACTTATGACATAGGATGTGTGGTGGGTGTCACTTATGACATAGGATGTGTGGTGAGCGTCACTTATGACATAGGATGTGTGGTGAGTGTCACTTATGACAGAGGATGTGTGGTGAGCGTCACTTATGACAGAGGATGTGTGGTGAGCGTCACTTATGACATAGGATGTGTGGTGAGCGTCACTTATGACAGAGGATGTGGTGGGTGTCACTTATGACATAGGATGTGTGGTGGGTGTCACTTATGACAGAGGATGTGTGGTGAGCGTCACTTATGACAGAGGATGTGTGGTGAGCGTCACTTATGATAGAGGATGTGTGGTGAGCGTCACTTATGACAGAGGATGTGTGGTGAGCGTCACTTATGACATAGGATGTGTAGTGAGCGTCACTTATGATAAAGGATGTGTGGTGAGCGTCACTTATGACAGAGGATGTGTGATGGGTGTCACTTATGATAGAGGATGTCAGGTGTATATTTATGATTTCTTTTAAAGACACGGGAAAGTCACTTACCTCGATTGAAAGTAATATCAGCGGTGGAGCATTCGTCTGTGACCTCCTTGAGTCCAACCCAGAATTCAGCCCGACAGCCACCACAGTAGTTGTTTCTGTCAAATGGAAAACGGTTTCATTAGCATAATTATTATTGTATGGAGAGGACGGTTTCTATTTGGCTACATATTGTATGTTTTTTCCAGAAAGATTCATAAAGTGTCGAGGTTTCCACAGGGAGGGGGTGGCTGTAGTTGCTCTTGGTTCCCACATTTTCGAGGGGACTCGGTTGTCCAAAGGCAAGGTGTCGACCTCTCAACCCAAAAGGTCGTGTGTTCAAGTCCCGCCGACGACTGAAAGATTTTCTCGAGTCTGTTTCGAGTTAAACTCTACCCCCCCCTGATCCACGTAGGTGGATCGATACCTAGTCCCATTGGAGACGGACGATAACAAGGAAGTCCCGCGTTCAGACCACAATACCCTGTGCACGTTAAAAACCCCTTGGCTCTTGACAAAGTAGTCCCGGCAAATGGCGTTGTTTTTTTAATGCCACCAAAATCCCGAGACCACCTTAGCTGTGTACATGGGAATATTAAATGGAGTCAAATCAAATTCCACAGTCTTGTTGATATTGCTAATGTTTTCTGCTTTGTATTGATTGCTGCTGCTGCTGCTGCTGCTTTTAATATTATTGCTGCTATTGTTGTTGTTGTTGCTTCATCAAGTGTGTCGTCGAGACGTTCATTGTTCCCAGGTGGCACAGATTCTTCTCTACGTTAATTTCAAACCTGTGACTACGAATTCAGCATTGACTCATGTCTCTCAAACCTGTGACTACGAATTCAGCATTGACTCATGTCTCTACGTTAATTTCAAACCTGTGACTACGAATTCAGCATTGACTCATGTCTCTACGTTAATTTCAAACCTGTGACTACGAATTCAGCATTGACTCATGTCTCTACGTTAATTTCAAACCTATGACTACGAATTCAGCATTGACTCATGTCTCTACGTTAATTTCAAACCTGTGACTACGAATTCAGCATTGAATCATGTCTCTACGTTAATTTCAAACCTGTGACTACGAATTCAGCATTGACTCATGTCTCTATGTTCATTTCAAACCTGTGACTACGAATTCAGCATTGACTCATGTCTCTACGTTCATTTCAAACCTGTGACTACGAATTCAGCATTGACTCATGTCTCTACGTTCATTTCAAACCTGTGACTACAAATTCAGCATTGACTCATGTCTCTACGTTAATTTCAAACCTGTGACTACGAATTCAGCATTGACTCATGTCTCTACGTTAATTTCAAACCTGTGACTACGAAGTCAGCATTGACTCATGCCTCTACGTTAATTTCAAACCTGTGACTACGAATTCAGCATTGACTCATGTCTCTACGTTAATTTCAAACCTGTGACTACAAATTCAGCATTGACTCATGTCTCTACGTTAATTTCAAACCTGTGACTACGAATTCAGCATTGACTCATGTCTCTACGTTAATTTCAAATCTGTGACTACAAATTCAGCATTGACTCATGTCTCTACGTTAATTTCAAACCTGTGACTACGAATTCAGTATTGACTCATATCTCTACGTTAATTTCAAATCTGTGACTACGAATTCAGCATTGACTCATGTCTCTACGTTAATTTCAAACCTGTGACTATGAATTCAGCATTGACTCATGTCTCTACGTTAATTTCAAACCTGTGACTACGAATTCAGCATTGACTCATGTCTCTACGTTAATTTCAAACGTGTGACTATGAATTCAGCATTGACTCATGTCTCTACGTTAATTTCAAACCTGTGACTATGAATTCAGCATTGACTCATGTCTCTACGTTAATTTCAAACTTGTGACTACGAATTCAGCATTGACTCATGTCTCTACGTTAATTTCAAACCTGTGACTACGAATTCAGCATTGACTCATGTCTCTGCGGACGAATTAAATTTCAATCATATTCTTATAGCGTTGCAAAGCCAAAACGTCCGTGGGGGAGGCGGAGGGGTGTGACGATGGGAATAGTCATCTGGTTGGTTTGGGTCGTTTTTTCTCTGGCTTTTGTTGATTAGGGAATATCTCGAGTGTTTATGTGCATGAGTTGGGTTTGTGTGTGTGTGTGTGTGTGTGTGTGTGTGTATGTGTACGTTCTTGTGTTTGTGTGAAGACTACTCCTTATCAAAGAGATGAGCTGATTCCAGTGTTCTCGGCTGTCGGATATAAGCTTCCAAACTAAAAGACCATGTGTACACAAGTTGCACTGTTTCAAAGATACCTCGACACTTGAACAGAGTTGCGTTCAGACGAAATGCAAAACGTCCTCTTGAAACATCGAGATTATCGCTTGCGATTCGCACGCATGAAAATGTTTTAATCGAAATCACCGCATGCAATGGACACGTCTGACAATTTATTTTCTCTCTTATTTAAATTTTAAACAGCAAATCACCCTTTTGACTTACTGTATGTGTTATCAGTAAGTGGGGATTCAGTAGTCCAGAGGCAAGGTGTCGGCCTCTCAACCCAAAGGCCGTGGGTTCAAGCCATGCCGACGGCTGAACAATTTCTCGACCTCCAGGTAGGTAGATCGACACATCAGAGACGGACGATACAAGGAGGTCACGTGTGCAGATCCCAACACTTTGCACACGTTAAAGATCCCTTGGCGGTTTACAAGGCTTTGAGTTTGAGTTTGATTTGATTTACCCACATCCACCCTTTGGTGATCTCGGGGTTTTTGATAGGAGCTTTAATTTTGCCCGGATTGCCCCACAAACAGCCGAGTGATCTTTAACGTGCACAGAGTGGTGTGATCTGCACAAGAGATCTCCTTTATCGTCCGTCTCCGATGGGACTAGGTGTTGTTGATCCATTTGCCTGGACCAGGGGAAGGTAGATTTTTCAACCGTTGGCGGGTTTGGAACCTTTTGGTTGAGAGGCCGATACCTTACTTCTGGACTACCGATCCCCCGTTTACAACGCAGCTCGGGCAAAAAAAATGTAAATCTCATCAACAATAAAAATGTAAATCTCATCAACAATAAAAAATGTAAATCCTACCAACAACAACAAATGTAAATCTCACCAACAACAACAAATGTAAATGTCCCAAACGGTAACAAATGTAAATCTCACCAACAACAACAAAATGTAAATCACCAACAACAACAAAATGTAAATCTCACCAACAACAACAAACTGTAAATCTCACCAACAACAA
>JAXRKP010000256.1:240000-242500 GCA_037039925.1 Doris montereyensis | reverse complement strand
CTAGTTTCTCACAATCATAAGTTCCGCAGCTTAACCACTGGGCTCCTAGCGCCACGAACGTCCATTCAAGTGATGTACGTCAACATGACAAGACATTAAAGCCCCGTAGGAACAAAGTCAAGATAGAGTAAACATTTAATATTGTATCTTCTTCCTCATCACTGTCGACATGCTCGTTGCTTCAATGCTGTACGCCAAAACTAGGAGCAAAAACATCCTGTCATTTTGTAGCCAGACGTATTATTGTTTGGCTAAAATAGAAAATTTGCAAAGGAAATGATAAAAACATATTGACTTTTGTTATCACGTTTAAGCTCATTTCTGGTCGACATTTCCCCGGCTAAGCCTTGACCGATGTGTTGTTATCTCGTCAGCCCACACAAGCCAAAGATGTGGATCTCTATCTCTATTGATGTGTTGTTATCTCGTCAGCCCACACAAGCCAAAGATGTGGATCTCTATCTCTATTGATGTGTTGTTATCTCATCAGCCTACACAAGCCAAAGATGTGGATCTCTATCTCTATTGATAGGTTGTTATCTCGTCAGCCCACACAAGCCAAAGATCGGATCTCTATCTCTATTGATGTGTTGTTATCTCGTCAGCCCACACAAGCCAAAGATGTGGATCTCTATCTCTATTGATGTGTTGTTATCTCGTCAGCCTACACAAGCCAAAGATCTGGATCTCTAGCTCTATTGATGTGTTGTTATCTCGTCAGCCTACACAAGCCAAAGATGTGGATCTCTATCTCTATTGATGTGTTGTTATCTCGTCAGCCTACATAAGCCAAAGATCTGGATCTCTATCTCTATTGATGTGTTGTTATCTCGTCAGCCTACACAAGCCAAAGATGTGGATCTCTATCTCTATTGATGTGTTGTTATCTCGTCAGCCTACACAAGCCAAAGATGTGGATCTCTATCTCTATTGATGTGTTGTTATCTCGTCAGCCTACATATGCCAAAGATCTGGATCTCTATCTCTATTGATGTGTTGTTATCTCATCAGCCTCTACAAACCAAAGATGTGGATCTCTATCTCTATTGATGTGTTGTTATCTCGTCAGCCTACATAAGCCAAAGATCTGGATCTCTATCTCTATTGATGTGTTGTTATCTCGTCAGCCTACACAAGCCAAAGATGTGGATCTCTATCTCTATTGATGTGTTGTTATCTCGTCAGCCTACACAAGCCAAAGATGTGGATCTCTATCTCTATTGATGTGTTGTTATCTCGTCAGCCTACATAAGCCAAAGATCTGGATCTCTATCTCTATTGATGTGTTGTTATCTCATCAGCCTCTACAAACCAAAGATGTGGATCTCTATCTCTATTGATGTGTTGTTATCTAGTCAGCCTACACAAGCCAAAGATCTGGATCTCTATCTCTATTGATGTGTTGTTATCTCATCAGCCTACACAAGCCAAAGATGTGGATCTCTAGCTCCATTGAAGTGTTGTTATCTCGTCAGCCTACACAAGCCAAAGATGTGGATCTCTAGCTCTATTGATGTGTTGTTATCTCATCAGCCTACACAAGCCAAAGATCTGGATCTCTATCTCTATTGATGTGTTGTTATCTCGTCAGCCTACACAAGCCAAGAGATGTGGATCTTTAACTCCATTGAAGTGTTCGCCCAGTGACAAATCGAAGCACTAGGTGACAGCCCGCATCAAAGATATAACGTTCTATTGATTATAATATTAACGTGGTTTTGTTTTGCTTTCTAGATTTAAAATCTAAAATCAGAAATCTGGAAATCGGAAAAGAGAATACTATCCAACTTTAGATAATCGAATACACATCAACAGAGCAAGACCGATCTCTGCCCCCGTAGTCGTCGTACATGAATTATATTGCCGTGAGTTTTCAAATCTCATTCAAAGCATCATTCTTTCTGGCTGTATTCTAGCTCTACAGTTCTACAATGAGAAGTTGTTGCTAAACCGTAGTGTTGTGAGCTGTTAATCACGCATGACGACACTGGTGCAATCCACGGCTGAAAACAGGTGTGTGTGTGGGGGGGGGGGGGTTCACAACGTCGCACTCTTGCTTAGCAAAGGTACTTCATTCTACTTTCCTCACTTGACTCAGGTATGAATGAATACCCAGCTATACGTAGAGAAATATCTTGTCAGAGCGTTAGTACAAAACTTAACAGATGTGTGTACTGTCTGCTACAAGGGAGTTGAGAAGAACATTGAATGAGATTGCCTGCTGGGGGATAAATGTAATGATGTGCAGTCAGTGAGCCTGTATTTGTGCGATACAGACTATGAATCTATCTTTATCTGTATCTTTTACCACCCTGACAAATAATTAAGTGTCCGCTCAACTCACCCGTTCAGACAAAGAGGGATGTTCTGCTTATCATTACACAGTGGTCACTAAAAGCAAAACCTTCATTAGGGCCCGTTAGTGGAACGTTCTAACGTAATAGACTAAGCTAGGACATGTTGAGCCGGCCGCGGCGGGGGGGGGGGGTGGTGAATTCCA
>JAXRKP010000256.1:195000-227500 GCA_037039925.1 Doris montereyensis | reverse complement strand
TTTGGCAAAGTCAAGCCAGGCTTTGTTGCATTTTGGCAAAGTCAAGCCAGCCATTGTTGCATTTTGGCAAAGTCAAGCCAGCCATTGTTGTATTTTGGCAAAGTCAAGCCAGCCATTGTTGCATTTTTTGGCAAAGTCAAGCCAGCCATTGTTGCATTTTGGCAAAGTCAAGCCAGCCATTGCTGCATCTTGGCAAAGTCAAGCCAGCCATTGTTGCATTTTGGCAAAGTCAAGCCAGCCGTTGTTGCATTTTGAGAGGGTGATTAGCGTTGTAAAATTCGAGTACAGGAATAAAATCGTGCATTTTGGCGACGTGCAATTTCGCGGAGACTACTGTATTGCCGTTAATAGAAAACCTAGCAAGAAACCCAGAAACGGGATGGACAGAGAGAGAGAGAGAGAGAGAGAGAGAGAGAGAGAGAGAGAGAGAGAGAGAGAGAGAGAGAGAGAGAGAGAGAGAGAGAGAGAGAGAGAGAGAGAGAGAGAGAGAGAGAGAGAGAGAGAGAGAGAGAGAGAGAGAAATAGAGAGAGAGAGAGAGAGAGAGAGAGAGAGAGAGAGAGAGAGAGAGAGAGAGAGAGAGAGAGAGAGAGAGAGAGAGAGAGAGAGAGAGAGAGAGAGAGAGAGAGAGAGAGAGAGAGAGAGAGAGAGAGAGAGAGAGAGAGAGAGAGAGAGAGAGAGAGAGAGAGAGAGAGAGAGAGAGAGAGAGAGCAAAATGATTGTGGCGACACAGAGGCTAAGGGAGAATGTTTTGACATGGAAATGCATGCATCGGCCAGTGGTTGGCCCAAGGGGTAGTCAGTCAAGATGCTACCTACGTCATCAATTTGGGGATTTAACGTCCAACTTACCATATGGGTGGGGACCAGGTCAAAACGTTGTAGGTAAGATAAGAAGAAAAGAGTCAAATCTGGTGACAAAGTGTTGTAGGTAAGATAAGAAGAAAAAGAGTCAAATTGACATAAGATAAGAAGAAAAGAGTGGGTGACAAAGTCTTGGGTAAGATAAGAAGAAAAGAGTCAAATTGACTGGTGACAAAGTGTTGTAGGTAAGATAAGAAGAAAAGAGTCAAATTGACTGGTGACAAAGTGTTGTAGGTAAGATAAGAAGAAAGAGTCAAATTGACTGGTGACAAAGTGTTGTAGGTAAGATAAGAAGAAAAGAGTCAAATTGACTGGTGACAAAGTCTGGTAGGTAAGATAAGAAGAAGAGTCAAATAGACTGGTGACAAGTGTAAGATAAGAAGAAAAGAGTCAAATTGACTGGTGACAAAGTCTTGTAGGTAAGATAAGAAGAAAAGTCAAATTGACTGGTGACAAAGTGTTGTAGGTAAGATAAGAAGAAAAAGACTGTCAAATAGACTCAAAGTGTTGTAGGTAAGATAAGAAGAAGAGTCAAATAGACTGTGACAAAGTGTTGTAGGTAAGATAAGAAGAAGAGTCAAATAGACTTGTGTAAGATAAGAAGAAGAGTCAAATAGGCTGGTGACAAAGTGTTGTAGGTAAGATAAGAAGAAGAGTCAAATTGACTGGTGACAAAGTGTTGTAGGTAAGATAAGAAGAAGAGTCAAATAGGCTGGTGACAAAGTGTTGTAGGTAAGATAAGAAGAAGAGTCAAATAGACTGGTGACAAAGTGTTGTAGGTAAGATAAGAAGAAGAGTCAAATAGACTGGTGACAAATGTTGTAGGTAAGATAAGAAGAAGAGTCAAATAGGCTGGTGACAAAGTGTTGTAGGTAAGATAAGAAGAAGAGTCAAATAGACTGGTGACAAAGTGTTGTAGGTAAGATAAGAAAAAAGTCAAATAGACTGGTGACAAAGTGTTGTAGGTAAGATAAGAAGAAAAGTCAAATAGACTGGTGACAAAGTGTTGTAGGTAAGATAAGAAGAAGAGTCAAATAGACTGGTGACAAAGTGTTGATAAGAAGAAAGTCAAAGAGTACAAAGATAAGAAGAAGAGTCAAATAGACTGGTGACAAAGTGTTGTAGGTAAGAAGAAAGTAAGACTGGTGACAAGTGTAAAAGAAGAAGAGTCAAATAGACTGGTGACAAAGTGTTGTCGAAGGTATCAAATAGACTGGTGACAAAGTGTTGTCGAGGTAAGATAAGAACAGAGTTCAACCGAAACGAAAGAAGTAGAACTTAACACCAACGCCTGTCGACCAATCGTGTTTGGCATGGCAAGAACAAGGTTCAACCGAAATAGAACAAGAGTCAAATTTTTTTTGTAGGTACCATCTGATTACAACTAACTTGGACAAAGTTTGAAATTAATAAGAAGTACTCTCTGTCACTAGGCGGGGTCGGTGGTCAAATAGAGTGGTTACAAAGTGCTGTCGGACTGGGGAAAAGTCAAATAGACTGGTGACAAAGTGAGGTCCTGGATTCAAATAGAATCCGGCATTGGGAAAAACACTTAACACACATTCCACCCCCTCCCCCTCCCCTCCCCTTCACTCAACCCAGGCGCAAATGGGTTTGGCACAAGCACTAGCTTGGGGGAAAAAACAATCTGCGTCAGACTAGCGTCCTGTTCCAGTGTCTGATTTTTATAACTAACTTGTTCCTGCTTCGCGGTACTGAAACCGAGGTAAGTTCCGGTTTTATGGGCCGTAACGGCATTGAATATGCGTTCTACTCCTGTCTCTATTACACGGCTGTGAAACCTTTGACTATAAACACAATCTTGACAACTCGTTTAGTAAAGGTTTTTTTAATGTGATCCTTTGACTCTAAACACAAACACAATGCTTGACAATTCGTTTAGTAAAGAGTTTTTTAAAGTGAAACTTTCACTCTAAACACAATCTTGACAACTCGTTTAGTAAAGGTTTTTTTTTATGTGAAACTTTCACCCTAAACAGAATCTTGACATCTCGTTTAGTAAAGGGTTTTTTATGTGAAACTTTTACTCTAAACACAATCTTGCCAACTCGTTTAGTAAGGGTTTTTTTAATATGAACCTTGGGAAAACAAGAGAATATGTTGACCATAGAGGAAGACAAACGATCAGGTCATGTTGCCAATTGAAGATTAAGCCAGACATTTCAAGCAAGCAAATTAGGATAGTTTTACAAGGCGAAATATGACAATAAGTGACAACTCCACTAATAATAACAGAACAAACACGTGACATTTCGGGAATAACCCTTCGTCAGACAACAAACGAGAAATATCTAGAATCTAGATCTAGATCTAAACACTACCTCAGGCATCACACAATGTGATGTCAGAAGAAAAAATAGAAAGGAGAAAGAAAGAAAGAGAAAGAAAAAGACGGTGATGATAAGACAAGTACGTAGAAGGGGTGTGAAGAATATATAGGTGTATTTGATTTCGATTTGGTTTGATTTACCCAAATCCACAACTAAGGTAATCTCGGGGGGGGGGTTTATAGAGTTTTTAATTTTACCCGGATTGCCCTGTAAACAGCCAAGGAATCTTTCACATACACAAGGCGTTGTGATATGTACACAGAACCTCCTTTTTTATTGTCGTCTCCGATGGGACTAGGTGTCGATCCTTCACTTACCTGGACCAGGAAGAAGTGGGAAGCAAATTTCACCAACTTGAACTCACGACCTTTGGACTGAGAGGCCGGTCGACACGTCTGGAACCTTGCCTCTAGATTACCGAGTCGCCTATCCAATCAGATCTAAATAACAATCGTGCCCGTACCTGCATTCTGCCATGGGAAAAGCTGGGCAAGATTTGCTGTCACACGGGGGCATGACACACCGCATAACGCGCCCACTGAGACACTGTTTGAGACTCATCGAACTTCGGATCTGGCCTGTGGAAGGAAGGAAAGGTCAAACGTTGAGCGTTTTTTATTTCTCGATGTTTTCGTTGTGACTGTTGTTGTTGTTGTTGTTGTTGTTGTTGTTGTCATTGCTGTTGCTTTGTATTTGCTGTTGTTGTTGTTTTTATTGCTGCTGTTGTTGTCGTTGTTGTTGTTGTGATTGTGTTGTTGTGGTCTTTGTTGTTGTTGTGGCTGTTGTGTTGTTGTTTTATTATGGTTGTTGTCATTTTGTTTTTGGTGATGTTGCTGTTATCGTTTTCGTAGTATCGTGATGTGATTCTGTCTATTGTGGTTTGCCTATTTTTGTTTTGTTTTCTGTTCTTATTTTTTTTGGGGAAGGGGTGGGGGAGGGATGGGGGAGGGTGGGGGAGGGAGTGGGGGAGGGTGAGGAGGCGATGTTATGGGGTCGTGTGCTCTTTCATTTTTCTTTTGAGGGCAAGGAGGGGAGGTGAGGGGGGGTGGGTATCTTAAACAATCTTTATTTATAATGAACAGAAGAACACAACTAATTTGCATAACTCAAGTGCACTCGCTAACGTAAACCAATGATTCAAAAGCAGAGGAATAAATGATCAATAAAGGAAGAAACGCGTAATGGAAAGATGTTTTTGTTCTGCCTTGACAAACATTGAGGCAAGGGGGTTATAGCGAAAGCCATGAATAATGAATGACCTGAAACATATTCTGGAAACCTCGTAGGAACGAAGAAGAGACAAAATATAAAGGAATAAACAGAACAAAATATTTGCGTACTCTCTCTCTCTCTCTCTCTCTCTCTCTCTCTCTCTCTCTCTCTCTCTCTCTCTCTCTCTCTCTCTCTCTCTCTCTCTCTCTCTCTCTCTCTCTCTCTCTCTCTCTCTCTCTCTCTCTCTCTCTCTCTCTCTCTCTCTCTCTCTCTCTCTCTCTCTCTCTCTCTCTCTCTCTCTCTCAACATTAATGGACATATTAAATTAGGCAATAGATGTTCATGAGAATACTAAATATTAAATCTAAATCTAACCCTACAATACAGAGGCCGAGTGGTCTAGACTAAAGATGCTATAAAATTATTGTTATTACGAATGTTTGACAAGTAAATGAACTTTCAGGTTTTTCTTGAAATTTGCAATATAAGCTGCTAATTTGACAGCAAACAGGCAAAGCGTTTCAACCAACACAGTCCAATATGACTGAAAACTCTATCTCCAAACTATATCAGGTTTAGAGTTTGGGACTTGGAAACGCCATTTTCCATTTTCCTGTTGATATCTGAGAAGTCGTATTGTGATGTGTGAATTGGTCAGTTCTTGAATATAATAACATGGTGAGCGTTTATTTAAAGTGTTGAAACTAATGAAGGCAATCTTGTAATCGATGCTTGTCATGAGTTTAAGATTGGCATCCATTGCTTTAGGCCGCTATGCAAAGTCACCGACAAAATTCAACTGGAACGTCTGTTATGTTTTTGTTTCGTTGTTGTTGTTTGTTGTTTTGTTTTGATCTGTTTTGGTTTATTTGGGTTTTTGTGTTGTTTTTTTGGGGTTGTTGTTTGTTTTGTTTTGTTTTGGGGGTTTTTTTTTTTGGGGGTGGGTGGCTGCGGGACATCGATAGCAGTTGGTACATCGCTTATTGCGTGACATCGATAGCATGGGTGTCAGTTGGTACATCGCTTATTGCGTGACATCGATAGCCTGGGTGTCAGTTGGTACATCGCTTATTGCGTGACATCGATAGCCTGGGTGTCAGTTGGTACATCGCTTATTGCGTGACATCGATAGCCTGGGTGTCTGGGTGTCAGTTGGTACATCGCTTATTGCGTGACATCGATAGCCTGGTAGCCTGTCAGTTGGTACATCGCTTATTGCGTGACATCGATAGCCTGGGTAGCCTGGGTGTCAGTTGGTACATCGCTTATTGCGTGACATCGATAGCCTGGGTAGCCTGGGTGTCAGTTGGTACATCGCTTATTGCGTGACATCGATAGCCTGGGTAGCCTGGGTGTCAGTTGGTACATCGCTTATTGCGTGAATCGATTGTGACATCAGCCTGGGTGTCAGTTGGTACATCGCTTATTGCGTGACATCGATAGCCTGGGTAGCCTGGGTGTCAGTTGGTACATCGCTTATTGCGTGACATCGATAGCCTGGGTGTCAGTTGGTACATCGCTTATTGCGTGACATCGATAGCCTGGGTAGCCTGGGTGTCAGTTGGTACATCGCTTATTGCGTGACATCGATAGCCTGGGTAGCCTGGGTGTCAGTTGGTACATCGCTTATTGCGTGACATCGATAGCCTGGGTGTCAGTTGGTACATCGCTTATTGCGTGACATCGATAGCCTGGGTGTCAGTTGGTACATCGCTTATTGCGTGACATCGATAGCCTGGGTGTCAGTTGGTACATCGCTTATTGCGTGACATCGATAGCCTGGGTGTCAGTTGGTACATCGCTTATTGCGTGACATCGATAGCCTGGGTGTCAGTTGGTACATCGCTTATTGCGTGACATCGATAGCCTGGATTGGTAGCTTATTGCGTGACATCGATAGTGTCAGTTGGTACATCGCTTATTGCGTGACATCGATGGGTAGCCTGGGTGTCAGTTGGTATATCGCTTATTGCGTGACATCGATAGCCTGGGTGTCAGTTGGTACATCGCTTATTGCGTGACATCGATAGCCGCTTATTGGGTGTCAGCCTTGGTTGGTACATCGCTTATTGCGTGACATCGATAGCCTGGGTAGCCTCAGTTGGTACATCGCTTATTGCGTAACATCGATAGCCTGGGTGTCAGTTGGTACATCGCTTATTGCGTGACATCGATAGCCTGGGTAGCCTGGGTGTCAGTTGGTACATCGCTTATTGCGTGACATCGATAGCCTGGGTAGCCTGGGTGTCAGTTGGCACATCGCTTATTGTGCGACATCGATACGTAACAGTTGGTACATCGCTTATTACTGATAGCCTGGGTGTCAGTTGGTACATCGCTTATTGCGTGACATCGATAACCTGAGTAGCCGACATCGATAGGGGTAGCCTGGGTGTCAGTTGGTACATCGCTTATTGCGTGACATCGATAGCCTCAGTTGGTACATCGCTTATTACGTAGATAGCCTGGGTGTCAGTTGGTACATCGCTTATTGCAAGACATCGATAGCAGTTGATCGCTTATTGCAAGACATCGATAGCCTGGGTGTGTCATCGCTTATTGCGTGACATCGCTTATTGCGTAACATCGATAGCCTGATAGCCTGGGTGTCAGTTGGTACATCGCTTATTGCGTGACATCGATAGCCTGTCAGTTGGTACATCGCTTATTGCGTAGCCTGGGTGTCAGTTGGTACATCGCTTATTGCGCGACATCGATAGCCTGGGTGTCAGTTGGTACATCGCTTATTGCAAGACATCGATAGCCTGGGTGTCAGTTGGTACATCGCTTATTGCGTGACATCGATAACCTGGGTGTCAGTTGGTACATCGCTTATTGCAAGACATCGATAGCCTGGGTGTCAGTTGGTACATCGCTTATTGCGTAACATCGATAGCCTGGGTGTCATTTGGTACATCGCTTATTGCGTGACATCGATAGCCTGGGTGTCAGTTGGTACATCGCTTATTGCGTGACATCGATAGCCTGGGTGTCAGTTGGTACATCGCTTATTGCGTGACATCGATAGCCTGGGTGTCATTGGTACATCGCTCGCTTATTGCGTGACATCGATAGCCTGAGTAGCCTGGGTGTCAGTTGGTACATCGCTTATTGCGTGACATCGATAGCCTGGGTAGCCTGGGTGTCAGTTGGTACATCGCTTATTGCGTGACATCGATAGCCTGGGTAGCTGGGTGTCAGTTGGTACATCGCTTATTGCGTGACATCGATAGCCTGAGTAGCCTGGGTGTCAGTTGGTACATCGCTTATTGCGTGACATCGATAGCCTGGGTAGCCTGGGTGTCAGTTGGTACATCGCTTATTGCGTGACATCGATAGCCTGGGTGTGGGTGTCAGTTGGTACATCGCTTATTGCGTGACATCGATAGCCTGGGTGTCAGCATCTTATTGGTGTCATAGCCTTGGGTACATCGCTTATTGCGTGACATCGATAGCCTGGGTAGCCTGGGTGTCAGTTGGTACATCGCTTATTGCGTGACATCGATAGCCTGGGTAGCCTGGGTGTCAATTGGTACATCGCTTATTGCGTGACATTGTATAGCCTGGGTATCGATAGCCTGGGTGTCAGTTGGTACATCGCTTATTGCGTGACATCGATAGCCTGGGTAGCCTGGGTAGCTGTGTCAATTGGTACATCGCTTATTGCGTGACATCGATAGCCTGGGTCAGTTGGTGAGTGTCATTGGCACATCGCTTATTGCGTGACATCGCTTATTGCAAGACATCGGTAGCCTGGTGTCAATTGGTACATCGCTTATTGCGTGACATCGATAGCCTGGGTAGCCTTATTGGGTGTCAGTTGGTTGGTACATCGCTTATTGCAAGACATCGATAGCCTGGGCAATGGGTGTCAGTTGGTACATCGCTTATTGCGTGACATCGATAGCCTGGGTAGCCTCGCTTATTGCAAGTCGATAGCAGTTGGTACATCGCTTATTGCGTAACATCGATATAGCCTGGGTGTCAGTTGGTACATCGCTTATTGCGTGACATCGATAGCCTGGGTAGCCTGTGTCAGTTGGTACATCGCTTATTGCGTGACATCGATAGCCTGGGGTACATCGCTTATTGCGTGACATCGATAGCCTGATTGTCGTTGGTACATCGCTTATTGCGTGACATCGATAGCCTGGGTAGCCTGATGTCGTCAGTTGGTACATCGCTTATTGCGTGACATCGATAGCCTGGGTGTCAGTTGGTACATCGCTTATTGCGTGACATCGATAGCCTGGGTGTCAATTGGTACATCGCTTATTGCGTGATATCGATAGCCTAGGTAGCCTGGGTGTCAGTTGGTACATCGCTTATTGCGTGACATCGATAGCCTGGGTGTCAGTTGGTACATCGCTTATTGCGTGACATCGATAGCCTGGGTGTCAGTTGGTACATCGCTTATTGCGTGACATCGATAGCCTGGGTGTCAGTTGGTACATCGCTTATTGCGTGACATCGATAGCCTGGGTAGTTGGTACCTGGCGTAACATCGATAGCCTCAGTTGGTACATCGCTTATTGCGTGACATCGATAGCCTTGGTACATCGTAGCCTGAGTGTCAGTTGGTACATCGCTTATTGCGTGACATCGATAGCCTGGGTGTCAGTTGGTACATCGCTTATTGCGTGACATCGATAGCCTGGGTGTCAGTTGGTACATCGCTTATTGCGTGACATCGATAGCCTGGGTGTCAGTTGGTACATCGCTTATTGCGTGACATCGATGGCCTGGGTAGCCTGGGTGTCAGTTGGTACATCGCTTATTGCGTGACATCGATAACCTGGGTGTCAGTTGGTACTTCGCTTATTGCATGACATCGATATCCTGAGAGTCAGTCTCGCTGCGACCTGGGTTTGAATCCCAGCGATGTTTAGTCCATCGTTCTGACATCTAGCTTTGTGGAAAGATACATCGCTTATTGCGTGACACATACACACACATACACATCGCACACACATCACACACACACGCATTGCACATTCCCTGCAGCTTCGAGCCCCATGCAAAACATTGATACCAGTGCCAGGTCAGTCAGGAAGTAAATCGCTTATTGCCACAGATAATATCAGCCTGGGTGTCAATTGGTTCGCTTATTGCGTGACATCGATAGCCTGGGTACCTGGGATAAGCTCTGGCTCAATGGGCATCCTGGGTAACATCGCTTATTGCGTGAGAAACCTGGGCAGCCTTGATTTGACATGCCTCATTGATAGCCTGGGTACCCTCTTCATTTCAGGAATTGCTACTGAAGCTCTTTGAAACTTTTGATTTGATACTGACTTACTGCAATCCTCTTCACATTAACCTGTGCCTGGGTGTCAGTTGGTACATCGCTCCATGAAGCTCTTTGAATCGCTTAGTTGGTACACTTTTGTTCATGACATGCCTGAGTGTCACTGGTACATCTCTATTGCATTTCAGGGAATTGCTACTGGCACATCGCTTATTTGAAACTTTTGATTTGACATCGCTTACTGCAACCTCTTCATTTCATTGGGACATCGATAGCTACTGAAGCTCTTTTGCAACATTTAGCCTGATTTGACATGACTTACTGCACCCTCTTCATTTGGTCATCGAATTGCTACTTGAAGCTCTTTTGAAACTTTGGCTGATAACCTGCAGTTGGTACGCCTAACTGTGAAATTCGTTAATCTCCTTTTGAATCTGCTCTTAAATTTATTGCATCGATAGTCAAATCGTGGTGTCGATGGCTGGGTAGCCTGATTGGATTGCCGGACTTTGGACCATGCAGGTCTCGAGAATTGCTGGACGAATCCTAGCGAAACTTTTGATCCTGACTCTTGTGGAAAGATACTCAACACACACATTCACAGGGACACTAACACGCACACTTCCCCACCGAGCCCCATGAAAGAAACAGTGCTCAACATGCCACAGATAATATCAGCTTTTCCCCATCAAACCGGGATAAGTTCACAGGGAATTGCTAAAAACAGCTTTTTAAACACTTTTGATTTGACATCCACTCTTCATTTCCTACTGAGCAAACTTTTGACATGACTTACTGCAACCTCTTCATTTCGTGGAACTGCTTTTTGTTTTTTGTTCTGACATGCCTCACTGCACCCTCTTCATTTCAGGGAATTGCTACAGCAAAAACACTAAACACGCGTTTTCCCCTTTTGATTTGACTCGACCCTCTTCAGCAAATTGACTGAAGCTCAAACTTTGGCTGTGCTCCCCAACTGTGAAATCGTTAATCTCCTTCTGAATCTGCTCTTAAATTTACACACTCAAAGTGGTGTCGATGGCTGAGTTTGGATTGCCCTTTGGACCATGAGGTCTCGAATTCCCAGCAAAAGCTAGATCCGACGTTGTGTTCCTTTCCAAAGACACTAAACGCATTTTCCCACTCAACCCAGCAAAGACACTCAACACGTTTTCCCCACTCAACCCAGCAAAAACACTAAACACGCGTTTTCCCCACTCGACCCAGCAAAGACACTAAACACACGTTTTCCCCACTCGACCCATCAAACACACTAAACACGCGTTTTCCCCATTCGACCCAGCAAAGACACTAAACACGCGTTTTCCCCACTCGACCCATCAAAGACACTAAACACGCGTTTTCCCCACTCGACCCAGCAAAGACACTAAACACGCATTTTCCCCACTCGACCCAGCAAAGACACTATACACGGGTTTTCCCCACTCGACCCAGCAAAGACACTAAACACGCATTTTCCCCACTCGACCCAGCAAAGACACTAAACACGCGTTTTCCCCACTCGACCCAGCAAAAACACTAAACACGCGTTTTCCCACTCGACCGAGCAAAGACACTAAACACGCGTTTTCCCCACTCGACCCAGCAATGACACTAAACATGCATTTTCCCACTCGACCCAGCAAAGACACTAAACACGCATTTTCCCCACTCGACCCAGCAAAGACACTAAATGCATTTTCCCCACTCGACCCAGCAAAGACACTAAACACGCGTTTTCCCCACTCGACCCAGCAAAGACACTAAACACGCATTGTCCCCACTCGACCCAACAAAGACACTAAACACGCATTATTCCCACTCGACCCAGCAAAGACACTAAACACGCGTTTTCCCCCACTCGACCCAGCAAAGACACTAAACACACGTTTTCCCCGCTCGACCCAGCAAAGACACTAAACACGCGTTTTCCTCACTCAACCCAGCAAAGACACTAAACACGCATTTTCCCAACTCAACCCAGCAAAGACACTAAACACGCGTTTTCCCACTCGACCCAGCAAAGACACTAAACACGCGTTTTCCCCACTCGACCCAGCAAAGCCACTAAACACGCGTTTTCCCACTCGACCCATCAAAAACACTAAACACGCGTTTTCCCCATTCGACCCAGCAAAGACACTAAACACGCGTTTTCCTCACTCGACCCAGCAAAGACACTAAACACGCGTTTTCCCCATTCGACCCAGCAAAGACACTAAACACGCATTTTCCTCACTCGACCCATCAAAGACACTAAACACGCGTTTTCCCCACTCGACCCAGCAATGACACTAAACATGCATTTTCCCCCACTCGACCCAGCAAAGACACTAAACACACATTTTCCCACTCGACCCAGCAAAGACACTAAATGCATTTTCCCCACTCGACCCAGCAAAGACACTAAACACGCGTTTTCCCCACTCCCCAGCAAAGACACTAAACACGCATTTTACCCACTCGACCCAACAAAGACACTAAACACGCATTATTCCCACTCGACCCAGCAAAGACACTAAACACGCGTTTTCCCCACTCGACCCAGCAAAGACACTAAACACACGTTTTCCCCACTCGACCCAGCAAAGACACTAAACACGCGTTTTCCTCACTCAACCCAGCAAAGACACTAAACACGCATTTTCCCCACTCAACCCAGCAAAGACACTAAACACGCGTTTTCCCCACTCGGCCCAGCAAAGACACTAAACACGCGTTTTCCCCACTCGACCCAGCAAAGCCACTAAACACGCGTTTTCCCCACTCGACCCATCAAAAACACTAAACATGCGTTTTCCCCATTCGACCCAGCAAAGATACTAAACACGCGTTTTCCTCACTCGACCCAGCAAAGACACTAAACACGCGTTTTCCCCATTCGACACAGCAAAGACACTAAACACGCGTTTTCTTCACTCGACCCATCAAAGACACTAAACACGCGTTTTCCCCATTCGACCCAGCAAAGACACTAAACACGCGCTTTCCCCACTCGACCCAGCAAAGATACTAAACACGCGTTTTCCCCACTCGACCCAGCAAAGCCACTAAACACGCGTTTTCCCCACTCGACCCAGCAAAAGCCACTAAACACGCGTTTTCCCACTCGACTCATCAAAAACACTAAACACGCGTTTTCCCCTTTCGACCCAGCAAAGACACTAAACACGCGTTTTCCTCACTCGACCCAGCAAAGACACTAAACACGCGTTTTA
The DNA here is from genome assembly GCA_037039925.1 of Doris montereyensis. Lineage (NCBI taxonomy): Eukaryota > Metazoa > Mollusca > Gastropoda > Nudibranchia > Dorididae > Doris > Doris montereyensis. Next base: position 214,610 of record JAXRKP010000256.1, on the reverse strand, counting down.
CCCACTCGACCCATCAAAAACACTAAACACGCGTTTTCCCCATTCGACCCAGCAAAACACTAAACACGCGTTTTCCTCACTCGACCCATCAAAGAGACTAAACACGCGTTTTCCCCATTCGACCCAGCAAAGACACTAAACACGCGTTTTCCTCACTCGACCCATCAAAGACACTAAACACGCGTTTTCCCCATTCGACCCAGCAAAGACACTAAACACGCGTTTTCCCCACTCGACCCAGCAAAGATACGTTTTCCCATTCGACCCAGCAAAGACACTAAACACGCGTTTTCCCATTCGACCCAGCAAAGACACTAAACACGCGTTTTCCCCACTCGACCCAGCAAAGACACTAAACACGCGTTTTCCCACTCGACTCAACAAAGACACTAAACACGCATTTCCCACTCGACGCAGACCAGATGCGAATGGGTACAAGCACTAGCCTGGGATAAAAAACTGAAAAACAAGGAGGTGACTATGATCACCTGTTCCACTTCACACTACAGCCCAAGCTCTAAGTACCGTAATGGCCTGGAGGGAGCTTCGTTTTATTTTGAATTTCCTTTTGGACAAATATAGAGATCTTATCTTATCTTATCTTATCTTATCTTATCTTATTCATCTTATCTTATCTTATTTTACATGCATTTTTTGTTTAATTAGAAACAGAGTTCTAATTGTAATTAATTGCATTCTTCTACTAAATATACATTGTGCATTACTTTGTTATTGAGCTTACTTCTACACTGTCTACATGACGTCATCGTGTTTGCTGTCAAGGTCATGTTTGTCTTATCTACAAGGTCATAACGACAGTGCGTGTCTGTCTAACCTCTCACGCAGTGGTAGAAAATGATCACGTGTCTGTCTGTCCTCTCACGCAGTGGTAGAAAATGATCACGTGTCTGTCTGTCCTCTCACGCAGTGGTAGAAAATGATCACGTGGCTGTCTATCCTCTCACGCAGTGGTAGAAAATGATCACGTGGCTGTCTATCCTCTCACGCAGTGGTAGAAAATGATCACGTGGCTGTCTATCCTCTCACGCAGTGGTAGAAAATGATCACGTGGCTGTCTATCCTCTCACGCAGTGGTAGAAATTGATCACGTCGATTGGCCACCAGCTCGTCAATAATTGGCTCTCTTCCGCACCAAGAGGTCAAACATTTCAGCTTGAGGTCAACTCCTTCTCTCGTCATCATATTACACGTCCAGTCACGTCAAAAACATGAAAAGAAAATAATAATTGAGCTTACCATATGTGACGGTTGAAATGATTATGAAAATCAGTGGAGCGTGGAGAAGATTACGCCAATCCATCTTGGTGCCCTTCACTGTGTGTGACGACCGTGATGAAATGACACAAATTGATTAGCTGTGATCGGTACAGTTGGAGGTAACTTCCTGGTAGGTCTGATTAAGAGAAACAAAAACAAAAACCATATAAGAAACGACAAACAAATGACGTTAAGTGATAAGAATGTAGAGGTATAGTTTTCATCACAACACCCATGAAAATGGAATGAAGAGTAAACGGATGATGGATGGAGAGATGAAAAAAGGAAAAGAAATGATATTATCAGGACCAGATCATCATCATCATTATTATTATTATTATTATTATTATTATTATTATTATTATTATTATTATTATTATTATTATTATTATTATTATTATTATTATTATTATTATATTATTATTATATTATTATTATTGTTATTATTATTATTATTACTATTATTATTATTATTATTATATTATTATTATATTATCATCATCATCACCGTCGTCATCATTATCATCATCATCATCATCATCATCATCGTCATCTTTATCATCATCATCATCATCTCCGTCATCATCATCATCATAATCATCCTCATCATCATCAGCATCGTCATCATTATCATTATCATTATTATATTATTATCCTCTTCATCATCATCATTATTATCATTATTATTAGTATTATCATTATTATTATTATTACTATTATTATTATTTTTATTATTATTATTATTATTATTATTATTATTATTATTATTATTATAATATTTTAATCATTATCATTATTATTATTATTATCATTATTATTATTACCATCATCATCATCATCATTATTATTATTGTTATTATTATTATTATTATTATTATTATTATTATTATTATTATTATTATTATTATTATTATTATTATTGTTATTATTATCGTCACTGTTTTTATTTCAATTATGATCATTATCATCATTACGATTATCATCATAATTATTATTATCATTATATAAATGTGAATATGTCTCTTTCATATTTTTCAAAACCTCACTGATAGCTGTCCAATGTCGTGTGTATGTTTGTGTGTGTGGGGGGGGGTGGGCCTGTACGTGTACCTGTGTGTGTGTGTCTGTCTGTCTGTCTGTTTATCTGGTTGTGGCTTGTAACGTGCTGTCATTGCAATCATTCAAAATACATATACACTAAGTCTTAACACTTATTGTCATACCTGTTGTCTCTGTCTTGTATTTTCTTTAGCACGTACTTTTCAAAATTCAATTCACCCACAGTGGTCACGACTGACCAGCAACAGAGTGTGTGTGTGTGTGTAGTGCGTGTGTGTGTGTGTGTGTGTGTGTGACTGCCTGCAAATCAAACTAACCCAGGTTTCTATCAATATGATGTGCAAGTCAGAGTGAAACTGAATAGATACCGCTAATGAACGGTGTGTGCGAAATCCTTAGAGAGAAAGACAAACTGGTCAGGAGCGTGTAGATCTAGATCCGATGTGAAACCCCAGTCAAGGCAAGTGACCTTAAATAACCACTACTGGACTACGTCATGCGGAGCTCTTGTCTAACGTTACCACACCACATCCTTGAGACCTTACCAGCAAGTCCACTTTTTAATGAATGACCTGGCTTGAATAAAAACAGGACATGACCCCAATTGTCACGGAAGCATGTCTGTGTCTTTAAGTTGGTGTGTGTGTGTGTGTGTGTGTGTGTGTGTGTGTGTGTGTTGTGTGTTTGTGTGTGTTTATGTAGGTGTGTGTTTGTGTGTGTGTATGTGTGTGTGTATGTGAGTGTGTTTGTATGCGTGTGTAGGTATGTGTGTATCCGTATATGTGTGTGTGTATGTCTATGTGTATGAGTGTATGTTCATGGGTGTGTTCAAGGAGTGTATTGAGTTTTAGCGTAGACATATTGTCGTCATGTAGGTTTTGATATGTTTACAACGACGTTAAATTTAAATGCTGTAACGACCTTGAACTATCTTGACAACCCGAATGACCAATTTGAAATGGTGGAGAGTTTCAATCAGAGCACTTTGTACTCATTGTAGTATATTAATTTAAAACCGATTAATAAAGTTTCCATCAAGGCCGCTACGGCCCACAGCTTATTTCGCTTGCTATAACATGAAGCGGAACAGGTGACAATTAATAATCACCTCCTGGCCAAGACGCTACTCTAACGCAGGCTTTTACTCCCAAGCTAGTGCTCGTACCAATGTACGCCTGGTTAAGCTCCGACTTTAAGAGCCGTAGCAGTTTTGAAGAAACGTACATGTATTCACTTTTTTATTACTAATTTGTTTTGTTTTAATGAATATTTACATTTTTTATTATTAATTTGTTTTGTTTTAATGAATATTTACTTTTCTTATTACTGATTTGTTTTGTTTTAATGAATATTTACTTTTTTATTATCAATTTGTTTTGTTTTAATAAATATTTACTTTTTTATTACTAATTTGTTTTGTTTTAATGAATATTTACTTTTTTATTACTAATTTGTTTTGTTTTAATGAATATTTACTTTTTTTATTATAATTTGTTTTGTTTTAATGAATATTTACTTTTTTTATTACTAATTTGTTTTGTTTTAATGAATATTTACTTTTTTATTACTAATTTGTTTTGTTTTAATGAATATTTACTTTTTTTATTACTAATTTGTTTTGTTTTAATGAATATTTACTTTTTTATTACTAATTTGTTTTTTTACCCACCTTTCTAACCAATAGTTTACCACCTTTTATTACTAATTTGTTTTGTTTTAATGACCCACTTTTTTTACCTTACCAATTTCGATTTTAGTTTTACCTGAGACCATTTGACCCACCTACCTAGACCAATAGTCGATCCACCTACCTAGACCAGAGTCGATCCACCTACCTATACCAGGAGTTGACCCACCTACCTAGACCAATAGTCGACCCACCTACCTAGACCAATAGTCGACCCACCTACCTATACCAATAGTCGACCCACCTACCTATACCAATAGTCGACCCACCTACCTATACCAATAGTTGACCCACCTACCTATACCAGGAGTCGACCCACCTACCTAGACCAATAGTCGACCCACCTACCTATACCAATAGTCGACCCACCTACCTAGACCAATAGTCGACCCACCTACCTAGACCAGGAGTTGACCCACCTACCTAGACCAATAGTCGACCCACCTACCTAGACCAATAGTCGACCCACCTACCTAGACCAATAGTCGACTCACCTACCTAGACCAATAGTCGACCCACCTACCTAGACCAGGAGTCGACCCACCTACCTAGACCAATAGTCGACCCACCTACCTAGACCAATAGTCGACCCACCTACCTAGACCAATAGTCGACCCACCTACCTACACCAATAGTCGACCCACCTACCTAGACCAAGTCGACCCACCTACCTAGACCAGGAGTTGACCCACCTACCTAGACCAAGAGTCGACCCACCTACCTAGACCAATAGTCAACCCACCTACCTGCACCAGGAGTCGACCCACCTACCTACACCAATAGTCGACCCACCTACCTAGACCAATAGTCGACCCACCTACCTAGACCAATAGTCGACCCACCTACCTAGACCAGGAGTCGACCCACCTACCTAGACCAATAGTCGACCCACCTACCTATACCAATAGTCGACCCACCTACCTAGACCAAGAGTCGACCCACCTACCTAGACCAATAGTCAACCCACCTACCTGACCAGGAGTTGACCCACCTACCTAGACCAATAGTCGACCCACCTACCTACACCAGGAGTCGACCCACCTACCTAGACCAATAGTCGACCCACCTACCTAGACCAGGAGTTGACCCACCTACCTAGACCTGGAGTCGACCCACCTACCTAGACCAATAGTCGACCCACCTACCTAGACCAATAGTCGACCCACCTACCTAGACCAGGAGTCGACCCACCTACCTAGACCAGGAGTTGACCCACCTACCTAGACCAATAGTCGACCCACCTACCTAGACCAGGAGTTGACCCACCTACCTAGACCAATAGTCGACCCACCTACCTAGACCAATAGTCGACCCACCTACCTAGACCAATAGTCGACCCACCTACCTAGACTAGGAGTTGACCCACCTACCTATACCAATAGTCGACCCACCTACCTAGACCAGGAGTCGACCCACCTACCTGAATAGTCGACCCACCTACCTAGACCAGGAGTCGACCCACCTACCTAGACCAGGAGTCGACCCACCTACCTAGACTAGGAGTCGACCCACCTACCTATACCTGGAGTCGACCCACCTACCTATACCAATAGTCGACCCACCTACCTATACCAGGAGTCGACCCACCTACCTAGACCAATAGTCGACCCACCTACCTATACCAGGAGTCGACCCATCTACCTAGACCAAGAGTCGACCCACCTACCTAGACCAGGAGTCGACCCACCTACCTATATCAGGAGTCGACCCACCTACCTAGACCAGGAGTCGACCCACCTACCTATATCAGGAGTCGACCCACCTACCTATCAGAGTCGACCCACCTACCTACATCAGGAGTCGACCCACCTACCTAGACCAGGAGTCGACCCACCTACCTAGACCAGGAGTCGACCCACCTACCTAGACCAGGAGTCGACCCACCTACCTGCACCAGGAGTCGACCCACCTACCTACACCAGGAGTCGACCCACCTACCTACACCAGGAGTCGACCCACCTACCTACACCAGGAGTCGACCCACCTACCTATACCAGGAGTCGACCCACCTCTCACCAGGAGTCGACCTACTACCTACCTGGAGTCGACCCATCTCACCTACCTAGACCAGGAGTCGACCCACCTACCTAGACCAGGAGTCGACCCACCTACCTAGACCTGGAGTCGACCCACCTACCTAGACCAGAGTCGACCCACCTACCTAGACCAGGAGTCGACCCACCTACCTAGACCAATAGTCGACCCACCTACCTGCACCAGGAGTCGACCCACCTACCTGCACCAGGAGTCGACCCACCTACCTAGACCAGGAGTCGACCCACCTACCTAGACCAGGAGTTGACCCACCTACCTAGACCAGGAGTCGACCCACCTACCTAGACCAGGAGTTGACACACCTACCTAGACCAGGAGTCGACAAACCTACCTAGACCAGGAGTTGACACACCTACCTAGACCAGGAGTTGACCCACCTACCTAGACTATTGATGTATTCACATCTATTTACCTTTCATTTACCAGGAGTTATTCACCCACCTACCTAGACCAGGAGTTGACCCACCTACCTAGACCAGGAGTTGACCCATCTACCTATGACCATTTATCCATTTACATCATCCTACCTGCAAGGAATTTATTCATGACCCATTTACCTAGACCAGGAGTTGACCCACCTACCTAGACTAGGAGTCGACCCACCTACCTACACCAGGAGTCGACCCACCTACCTATTACCAGGAGTCGACCCACCTTTCACTTATCTACTAGGAGAACTTTGCATCTACCTAGACTAGAGAGGTCGACCCACCTACCTAATACACCAGGAGTCGACCCACCTACCTAGACCAGGAGTCGACCCATCTACCTAGACAATAGGAGTCGACCTCACCTACCTTGACAATGAAGGAGTTGACCCATCTACCTACACCAAGGCTAGTCGACCCACCTACCTGGACCATGAAGTTATGTGCGACCCATCTACCTTGACAATGAAGGCTAGTCGACCCACCTACCTGCACCAGGAGTTGACCCATCTACCTGGACACCAGGAGTCGACCCACCTACCTGGACAATGAAGGTTATGTGCGAAACTGATGATGTTTCTACTGGACCAGGGCTAGTTGAAACTACATCTACCTACACCAAGGAGTGCGAAACTGGTGATCTTTCTACCTGGACAATGAAGGCTATGTTGACCCTGGTGACCTACCTGGACCAGGAAGGTTATGTCGACCCACCTACCTACACCAAGGAGTCGACCCACCTACCTAGACCAGGAGAGAGGGGAAAACTGGCGATGTTTCTACCTGGACAATGAAGGTTATGTGCAAACACATGTTTCTAAACTCGAGAAAGCGCTTCAACCTGCCGAAGCACAAAATCAATACCTTCTTGTGGTCTGATGGAAGGGCAGACAAATTTCTTATCTATTGATGTATTCATTTATCTATTTATTCCTCATTTCATTTATTCATTTATTTATTCATTTATTTATTTATTTATATATTTAGTTAGTTAATTAGTTATTTAGTTATTTAGCTATTTATGTATATATTTATGTAAACATATATTTATATATTTATTTATTTATCTATTTATGTATTCATTTATCCATTTTATTCATCCTTTGATGTTTATTCATTTATTTATTTATTCATGATGTTTATTATTAGTTATTTAGTTATTTAGTTATTTATGCATATATTTATGTAAGTATATATCTCTATTTATTTATTTATTTATTTATTTATTTATTTATGTATTCATTTGTTCGTTTCATCATTTATGTATTCTTTTATTTTATTTATTATTAATAGATTTATGTATCTATTCATGTTTTTCACTTATCTACTACGGAGAACTTTGTTTCAATGACAGCGAAGGAAGAAACTGGTGGTTTCTACCTGGACAATGAAGGCTCCGATACAAATGTTTCTGCGCACTAATACACGAAACGTGATGTTTCTTACTGACAATGAAGGCTATGTGCGAAACTGGTGATGTTTCTACCTTGACAATGAAGGCTATGTGCGAAACTGGTGATGTTTCTACCTGGACAATGAAGGCTATGTGCGAAACTGGTGATGTTTCTACCTGGACAATGAAGGTTATGTGCGAAACTGGTGATGTTTCTACCTGGACAATGAAGGCTATGTGCGAAACTGGTGATGTTTCTACCTGGACAATGAAGGCTATGTGCGAAACTGGTGATGTTTCTACCTGGACAATGAAGGCTATGTGCGAAACTGATGATGTTTCTACCTGGACAATGAAGGTTATGTGCGAAACTGATGATGTTTCTACCTGGACAATGAAGGTTATGTGCGAAACTGGTGATGTTTCTATCTGGACAATGAAGGCTATGTGCGAAACTGGTGATGTTTCTACCTGGACAATGAAGGCTATGTGCGAAACTGATGATGTTTCTACCTGGACAATGAAGGCTATGTGCGAAACTGATGATGTTTCTACCTGGACAATGAAGGCTATGTGCAAAACTGATGATGTTTCTACCTGGACAATGAAGGTTATGTGCGAAACTGATGATGTTTCTATCTGGACAATGAAGGCTATGTGCGAAACTGGTGATGTTTCTATCTGGACAATGAAGGCTATGTGCGAAACTGGTGATGTTTCTACCTGGACAATGAAGGCTATGTGCGAAACTGATGATGTTTCTACCTGGACAATGAAGGCTATGTGCGAAACTGGTGATGTTTCTACCTGGACAATGAAGGCTATGTGCGAAACTGCTGATGTTTCTACCTGGACAATGAAGGCTATGTGCGAAACTGGTGATGTTTCTACCTGGACAATGAAGGCTATGTGCGAAACTGGTGATGTTTCTACCTGGACAATGAAGGCTATGTGCGAAACTGCTAATGTTTCTACCTGGACAATGAAGGTTATGTGCGAAACTGGTGATGTTTCTACCTGGACAATGAACGCTATGTGCGAAACTGGTGATGTTTCCTACCTGGACAATGAAGGCTATGTGCGAAACTGGTGATGTTTCTACCTGGACAATGAAGGCTATGTGCGAAACTGCTGATGTTTCTACCTGGACAATGAAGGCTATGGCGAAACTGCTGATGTTTCTACCTGGACAATGAAGGCTATGTGCGAAACTGCTGATGTTTCTACCTGGACAATGAAGGTTATGTGCGAAACTGGTGATGTTTCTACCTGGACAATGAAGGCTATGTGCGAAACTGATGATGTTTCTACCTGGACAATGAAGGCTATGTGCGAAACTGGTGATGTTTCTACCTGGACAATGAAGGCTATGTGCGAAACTGCTGATGTTTCTACCTGGACAATGAAGGCTATGTGCGAAACTGATGATGTTTCTACCTGGACAATGAAGGCTATGTGCGAAACTGATGATGTTTCTACCTGGACAATGAAGGCTATGTGCGAAACTGATGATGTTTCTACCTGGACAATGAAGGCTATGTGCGAAACTGGTGATGTTTCTACCTGGACAATGAAGGCTATGTGCAAAACTGCTGATGTTTCTACCTGGACAATGAAGGCTATGTGCGAAACTGATGATGTTTCTACCTGGACAATGAAGGCTATGTGCGAAACTGATGATGTTTCTACCTGGACAATGAAGGCTATGTGCGAAAACTGGTGATGTTTCTACCTGGACAATGAAGGCTATGTGCGAAACTGGTGATGTTTCTACCTGGACAATGAAGGCTATGTGCGAAACTGGTGATGTTTCTACCTGGTCAATGAAGGCTATGTGCGAAACTGGTGATGTTTCTACCTGGACAATGAAGGCTATGTGCGAAACTGGTGATGTTTCTACCTGGACAATGAAGGCTATGTGCGAAACTGGTGATGTTTCTACCTGGACAATGAAGGCTATGTGCGAAACTGGTGATGTTTCTACCTGGACAATGAAGGCTATGTGCGAAACTGGTGATGTTTCTACCTGGACAATGAAGGCTATGTGCGAAACTGGTGATGTTTCTACCTGGACAATGGACAATGAAGGCTATGTGCGAAACTGGTGATGTTTCTACCTGGACAATGAAGGCTATGTGCGAAACTGATGATGTTTCTACCTGGACAATGAAGGCTATGTGCGAAACTGATGATGTTTCTACCTGGACAATGAAGGCTATGTGCAAAACTGCTGATGTTTCTACCTGGACAATGAAGGCTATGTGCGAAACTGGTGATGTTTCTACCTGGACAATGAAGGCTATGTGCGAAACTGATGATGTTTCTACCTGGACAATGAAGGCTATGTGCGAAACTGCTGATGTTTCTACCTGGACAATGAAGGCTATGTGCGAAACTGGTGATGTTTCTACCTGGACAATGAAGGCTATGTGCGAAACTGCTGATGTTTCTACCTGGACAATGAAGGCTATGTGCGAAACTGCTGATGTTTCTACCTGGACAATGAAGGCTATGTGCGAAACTGGTGATGTTTCTACCTGGACAATGAAGGCTATGTGCGAAACTGGTGATGTTTCTACCTGGACAATGAAGGCTATGTGCGAAACTGGTGATGTTTCTACCTGGACAATGAAGGCTATGTGCGAAACTGGTGATGTTTCTACCTGGACAATGAAGGCTATGTGCGAAACTGGTGATGTTTCTACCTGGACAATGAAGGCTATGTGCGAAACTGGTGATGTTTCTACCTGGACAATGAAGGCTATGTGCGAAACTGGTGATGTTTCTACCTGGACAATGAAGGCTATGTGCGAAACTGGTGATGTTTCTACCTGGACAATGAAGGCTATGTGCGAAACTGGTGATGTTTCTACCTGGACAATGAAGGCTATGTGCGAAACTGGTGATGTTTCTACCTGGACAATGAAGGCTATGTGCGAAACTGGTGATGTTTCTACCTGACAATGAAGGCTATGTGCGAAACTGATGATGTTTCTCAAAGGACAAGATGCCTATGTCGAAACTGCTGATGTTTCTCCACCTGGACAATGAAGGCTATGTGCAAACTGCCATGTTTCTACCTGGACAATGAATCCCTCCAAACTGGTGATGTTTCTACCTGGACAATGATGCCAGTCAAACTGGTGATGTTTCTACCTGGACAATCAAGGCTATGTGCAAACTGGTGATGTTTCTACCTGGACAATGAAGGCCTCCGAAACTGGTGATGTTTCAAAGCTGGACAAGATGCCAGTCTATAGAGACAGAAAGGCAGTGCCTCAAAGCACAAGATGCCAGTCATAGTGAATCCCTCCAGTGCCTCAAAGCACAAGATGCCAGTCATAGTGAATCCCTCCAGTGCCTCAAAGCACAAGATGCCAGTCATAGTGAATCCCTCCAGTGCCTCAAAGCACAAGATGCCAGTCATAGTGAATCCCTCCACTGTCTCAACTTTCACATGCCTGTTATGTCAACAGCAAAACTTTGCATGTCTAAAGCTTGGTTCCCGGCATTGTTCTTTTTATCTTTTTATTTTTATTTTGTACTTTGCTGTTGTTTGTTTTGTTTTGTTGATGCTGTTTTGTTGATTTTTTTAATGTTGTTATTTTTATTTGTTTGTTTTGTTGTGTTGGTATCTGTATTTTGGGTTTGCTTTTTGCATTTTTGTTTGGGGAGTGGGGGATATTTTCTCTCTGTTTCGATGAAATCGTTGGCTTTGAAAGAGCGAGGGGGTGGGGAGAGATGCAGGCGGAGTAACGCATAGTTAAGTTCTTTTTTTTTTGGGTTTTAGAACTTTGGTGAATAATTAATAGGATGTGTGTAGTATGGTAGTAGGTGCATAGACATAGGATAGGCATAGCATAGACATAGGATAGGCATAGCATAGACATAGGATAGGCATAGCATAGACATAGGATAGGCATAACATAGACATAGGATAGGCATAACATAGACATAGGATAGGCATAGCATAGACATAGGATAGGCATAGCATAGACATAGGATAGGCATAACATAGACATAGGATAAGCATAACATAGACATAGGATAGGCATAGCATAGACATAGGATAGGCATAGCATAGACATAGGATAGGCATAGCACAGACATAGGATAGGCATAGCACAGACATAGGATAGGCATAGACATAGGATAAGCATAATACATAGGATAGGCCATAGACATTCTAGCATGACATGGATAAAGCACAGACATGGATAGGTATACTTCGGCCATAGACAAGGATTGATTTTCTTCTTGATGATGGTGTGGACACGTGACAGATTGATTTTCGTAAAGGCACGAAAGACGTTTCTCATTCTCGCAATGACGTCATTCAATTTTACGACTTTGCTTCCTTTTAATGGCTGCGTGGCAATGTCAAGGCCACGATATTAACCAGCGTGGCAATGTCAAGGCCACGATATTAACAAGCGTGGCAATGTCAAGGCCACGAAATTAATAAATTATTGGTAACAGACAGACATGACTCCATAATTTTATTTATTTAAGGTTCCTTCTTCATGTCTAGACTGCTTTATGACCACGAGTCTTTGTTTCGGCTTCTGGTTTCTGATTTCTGATTTCTGACCCTTTGCTTTAAGTTTAGTATTCATTCTGTGCTTATGGCTTTTGAAAAATGAATTTTGTCTTTACTTTGGATACAAATTCAGATGGATTTTTATAAATTGTCATGAAGGATAGTTAGGCATGGGGCCGCAACACGTATGAAAAACAGTGTCAAACTGGAAATTATAAATGTGTTGGTCTTTACCAGGTCAGATGGTATAACTCTTAGTTGGCTGTGTGTGTGTGTGTGTGTGTGTATGTGTCCTTCTGTTTGTCTAATGCTTCTCTGTCTGTTTGTAGCTGTTTTCGACTGCCTGCCTGTCTGTCTGTCTATATGCATGTCCCCTCCCTCTCTCTCTCTCTCTCTCTCTCTCTCTCTCTCTCTCTCTCTCTCTCTCTCTCTCTCTCTCTCTCTCTCTCTCTCTCTCTCTCTCTCTCTCTCTCTCTCTCTCTCTCTCTCTCTCTTTCTCGTCTCTCTCTCCTCCTCTTATTTCTCGTGTGTGTGTCTCTCTCTCTCCTCTTCTTCTCTCTCTCTCTCTTCTCTCTTCTCTCTCTCTCTCTCTCTCTCTCTCTCTCTCTCTCTCTCTCTCTCTCTCTCTCTCTCTCTCTCTCTCTCTCTCTCTCTCTCTCTCTCTCTCTCTCTCTCTCTCTCTCTCTCTCTCTCTCTCTCTCTCTCTGTCTCTCTCTCTCTCTCTCTTCTCTCTCTCTCTCTCTCTCTCTCTCTCTCTCTCTCTCTCTCTCTCTCTCCCTCTTATTCTCTCTCTCTCTCTCTCTCTCTCTCTCTCTCTCTCTCTCTCTCTCTCTCCTCTCTCTCCCTCTTTCTCTCTCGTCTCTCTCGCTCTCTCTCTCTCTCTCTCTCTCTCTCTCTCTCTACTCCTCCCTCATCTCCTCTCATCTCTCTCTCTCACATCTCGTCTCATCTCGTCTCACTTCTCTCGTGTGTGTGTCTCTCTCTCCTCTTACTCTCTCTCTCTCTCTCTCTCTCGCTGTCGCTCTCTCGCACTCTCTCCCTCGAACACTACTCTCTCATCTCTCTCTCGCCTCTCCTCCTCCCTCTCCTCCCTCTCCCTCCTTCTCTCTCTCATCGCCCTCTCTCTCCTCTCTCTCCTCTCTCTTCTACTCTCTCTCCACTCTCTCTCTCTCTCTCTCTCTCTCTCTCTCTCCACTCCCTCTCTCTCGCCCTCTCGCTCCCTCCCTCTTCTTCTCTCTCTCCTCTCTCTCCTCTCTCCTCTCTCTCTCATCTCTCTCTCTCTACTCTCTCTCTCCTCTCATCTCTCTCTCTCCCTCTCTCTCTCTCCTCTCTCTCTCTCTCTCTCTCATCTCCTCTCTCTCTCTCTCGCTCTCTCTCGCTCTCTCATCTCTCTCCCTCTTTCTGCTTCTCAACGAAGCACTTCAATTTTTTAACTTATATACATTTCAATGAATAAACTTCTTATATCTTTAGCAATTAACTTCAGTTATATACATTTTGACAAACATACGTTACTAGTTGGTTTACGAAATTGCTCGAAATGACGTACTTTCTGCTTATTTTCACTGGTTTCAGGAAATTTCCAATTGTACACGCACACACCTCACGTGTCTCTGTCTTCACGGGCCGTTTTGTTTATGGTTTCAACTCAAACCTCCCTTGGGCTTTTGTAGATTATGTTTCAACTCAATCGGCTCCTTGGGCTGTTTGTTTTTAACCCTATAGGAAAACATCCGAGGTTTACATTCGGTGAATCAGCAGCCCAATTGTTCACTGCTCGTTGCCAGATAAGTCGAACGTCGACGATGTTGTTGAGAAAGGTGGGCATCATGGTTTGTTGTAGCCATTTTTGGCAATAAACTTCAGTTATAATAAATTTTGAGCTATTTTGTAGCCCCCAACTTCAGTTATATGCATTTTGACAAAAATTGTTACTGCTCTGTTTCCCAGTTGGTTTAGCCCCATATTGTTGGCACTGCTCTGTTTCCCAATTTTCAGTTGTTTGTTTGTTGTTGTAGCCCCCATATTGTTGGCACTGCTCTGTTTCCCAATAAAGTTGTTTGTTTATGGTTGTAACTCCCATCTCCTTTGGGCCTTTTGTCTGTTTCCCAATAAAGTTGTTTGTTTTTGTTGTAGCCCCATCTTGTTGGTAATCAGCAGCCCTGTTTCCCAATAAAGTTGTTTGTTTCGTTGTGCCCATATTGTTTGTACTGCTCTGTTTCCCAATAAAGTTGTTTTGTAGCATCTGCTCTGTTTCCCAATAAAGTTGTTTGTTTGTTGTTGTAGCCCCCATCTTGTTGGCACTGCTCTGTTTCCCAATAAAGTTGTTTGTTTGTTGTTGTAGCCCCATCTTGTTGGCACTGCTCTGTTTCCCAATAAAGTTGTTTGTTTGTTGTTGTAGCCCCATCTTGTTGGCACTGCTCTGTTTCCCAATAAAGTTGTTTGTTTGTTGTTGTAGCCCCCATCTTGTTGGCACTGCTCTGTTTCCCAATAAAGTTGTTTGTTTGTTGTTGTAGCCCCCATCTTGTTGGCACTGCTCTGTTTCCCAATAAAGTTGTTTGTTTGTTGTTGTAGCCCCCATCTTGTTGGCACTGCTCTGTTTCCTGCTCTGTTTCCCAATAAAGTTGTTTGTTTGTTGTTGTAGCCCCCATCTTGTTGGCACTGCTCTGTTTCCCAATAAAGTTGTTTGTTTGTTGTTGTAGCCCCCATCTTGTTGGCACTGCTCTGTTTCCCAATAAAGTTGTTTGTTTGTTGTTGTAGCCCCCATCTTGTTGGCACTGCTCTGTTTCCCAATCAAGTTGTTTGTTTGTTGTTGTAGCCCCCATCTTGTTGGCACTGCTCTGTTTCCCAATAAAGTTGTTTGTTTGTTGTTGTAGCCCCCATCTTGTTGGCACTGCTCTGTTTCCCAATAAAGTTGTTTGTTTGTTGTTGTAGCCCCCATCTTGTTGGCACTGCTCTGTTTCCCAATAAAGTTGTTTGTTTGTTGTTGTAGCCCCCATCTTGTTGGCACTGCTCTGTTTCCCAATAAAGTTGTTTGTTTGTTGTTGTAGCCCCCATATTGTTGGCACTGCTCTGTTTCCCAATAAAGTTGTTTGTTTGTTGTTGTAGCCCCCATCTTGTTGGCACTGCTCTGTTTCCCAATAAAGTTGTTTGTTTGTTGTTGTAGCCCCATATTGTTGGCACTGCTCTGTTTCCCAATAAAGTTGTTTGTTTGTTGTTGTAGCCCCCATATTGTTGGCACTGCTCTGTTTCCCAATAAAGTTGTTTGTTTGTTGTTGTAGCCCCATCTTGTTGGCACTGCTCTGTTTCCCAATAAAGTTGTTTGTTTGTTGTTGTAGCCCCATATTGTTGGCACTGCTCTGTTTCCCAATAAAGTTGTTTGTTTGTTGTTGTAGCCCCCATCTTGTTGGCACTGCTCTGTTTCCCAATAAAGTTGTTTGTTTGTTGTTGTAGCCCCCATATTGTTGGCACTGCTCTGTTTCCTCTGTTTCCCAATAAAGTTGTTTGTTTATTGTTGTAGCCCCCATCTTCTTGGCACTGCTCTATTTCCCAATAAAGTTGTTTGTTTGTTGTTGTTTTCTTTGGCACTTCTTTTCCCAATAAAGTTGTTTGTTTGTTGTTGTTTTTTTGTTTTTTTATGGGGGGTTTGCGAGAATTGATCAGTTTTTTATTTATTTATAGACATTATGTAGCTAGCTGGGTTTACAGTGACAGTATCTCTATTTTATACATTTATGTAGCTAGCTGGGGTTTACATTGACATTATCTCTATTTTAGACATTGTGTAGTTAGCTGGGTTTACAGTGACAGTATCTCTATTTTAGACATTATGTAGTTAGCTGGGTTTGCAGTGACATTATCTCTATTTTAGACATTATGTGTTAGCTGGGTTTACAGTGACATTATCTTTATTTTAGACATTATGTAGTTAGCTAGGTTTACAGTGACAATATCGCTATTTTAGACATTATGTAATTAGCTAGGTTTACAGTGACAATATCTCTATTTTAGACATTATGTAATTAGCTAGGTTTACAGTGACAATATCTTTATTTTAGACATTATGTAGTTAGCTAGGTTTACAGTGACAGTATCTCTATTTTAGACATTATGTAGTTCGCTAGGTTTACAGTGACAATATCTCTATTTTAGACATTATGTAGCTAGCTGGGTTTACAGTAACAATATCTCTATTTTAGACATTATGTAGTTAGCTAGGTTTACAGTGACAGTATCTCTATTTTAGACATTATGTAGTTAGCTGAGTTCACTTTTGACAGTATCTCTATTTTAGACATTATGTAGCTAGCTGGGTTTACAGTGACAGTATCTCTATTTTAGACATTATGTAGTTAGCTGAGTTCACTTTTGACAGTATCTCTATTTTAGACATTATGTAGTTAGCTGGGTTTACAGTGACAGTATCTCTATTTTAGACATTATGTAGTTAGCTAGGTTTACAGTGACAGTATCTCTATTTTAGATATTATGTAGTTAGCTGGGTTTACAGTGGCAGTATCTCTATTTTAGTATCTCTATTTTAGACACTATGTAGCTAGCTGGGTTTACAGTGACAGTATCTCTATTTTAGACATTATGTAGTTAGCTAGGTTTACAGTGACAGTATCTCTATTTTAGATATTTTTGTAGTTAGCTGGGTTTACAGTGACAGTATCTCTACTTTAGACATTATGTAGCTAGCTGGGTTTACTGTGACAGTATCTCTATTTTAGATATTATGTAGTTAGCTGGGTTTACAGTGACAGTATCTCTATTTTAGACATTATGTAGCTAGCTGGGTTTACAGTGACAGTATCTCTATTTTAGACATTATGTAGCTAGCTGGGTTTACAGTGACAGTATCTCTATTTTAGACATTATGTAGCTAGCTGGGTTACAGTGACAGTATGTCTATTTTAGACATTATGTAGTTAGCTTGGTTTACAATGACAGTATCTCTATTTTAGACATTATGTAGTTATTTTGGGTTTACAGTGACAGTATCTCTATTTTAGACATTATGTAGCTAGCTGGGTTTACAGTGACAGTATCTCTATTTTAGACATTATGTAGCTAGCTGGGTTTACAGTGACAGTATCTCTATTTTAGACATTATGTAGTTAGCTGAGTTCACTTTTGACAGTATCTCTATTTTAGACATTATGTAGTTAGCTGGGTTTACAGTGACAGTATCTCTATTTTAGACATTATGTAGTTAGCTAGGTTTACAGTGACAGTATCTCTATTTTAGACATTATGTAGTTAGCTGGGTTTACAGTGGCAGTATCTCTATTTTAGATATTATGTAGTTAGGTGGGTTTACAGTGACAGTATCTCTATTTTAGACATTATGTAGTTAGCTGGGTTTACAGTGACAGTATCTCTATTTGAAATATTATGTATTTAGCTGGGTTTACAGTGACAGTATCTCTATTTTAGACACTATGTAGCTAGTTGGCTTACAGTGACAGTATCTCTATTTTAGACATTATGTAGTTAGCTGGGTTTACAGTGACAGTATCTCTATTTTAGATATTTTTTGTAGTTAGTTGGGTTTACAGTGACAGTATCTCTACTTTAGACATTATGTAGCTAGCTGGGTTTACAGTGACAGTATCTCTATTTTAGACATTATGTAGTTAGCTGGGTTTACAGTGACAGTATCTCTATTTTAGACATTATGTAGTTATTTGGGTTTACAGTGACAGTATCTCTATTTTAGACATTATGTAGCTAGCTGGGTTTACAGTGACAGTATCTCTATTTTAGACATTATGTAGCTAGCTGGGTTTACAGTGACAGTATCTCTATTTTAGACATTATGTAGTTAGCTGGGTTTACAGTGACAGTATCTCTATTTTAGACATTATGTAGCTAGCTGGTTTTACAGTGACAGTATCTCTATTTTAGACATTATGTAGCTAGCTGGGTTTACAGTGACAGTATCTCTATTTTAGACATTATGTAGCTAGCTGGGTTTACAGTGACAGTATCTCTATTTTAGACATTATGTAGCTAGCTGGGTTTACAGTGACAGTATGTCTATTTTCATTGTAGTTAGCTTGGTTTACAATGACAGTATCTCTATTTTAGACATTATGTAGGTTGGGTTTACAGTGACAGTATCTCTATTTTAGTTATGTAGCTAGCTGGGTTTTACAGTGACAGTATCCTATTTTAGACATTATGTAGCTAGCTGGGTTTACAGTGACAGTGACAATATTTAGGTTCAGTGACAGTATCTCTATTTTAGACATTATGTAGCTAGCTCAATTTTAGACAGTATGTAGCTAGCTGGGTTTACAGTGACAGTATCTCTATTTTAGACATTATGTATTAGCTGGTTTACAGTGACAGTATCTCTATTTTAGACATTATGTAGCTAGCTGGGTTTACAGTGACATTATGTCTATTTTCATTCCTAAAGTCAAGAGGCATAAGTCCGCAGTGCCACTCGTGTCACTCCATGCATCACCCATCTGAGTGTGAACCGGCTTTACGCTGACAATATTTAGGTTCAGCCTGACCTCAAATAGTAAAACCCTTGATTTTCTATACTTGATATTACTGGTTTGATGACAATACGAGTCGTCACCGAACCAAACTTGGTTCAGCCAATATTCTGTGTGTGTGTGTGTGTGTGTGTGTGTGTGTGTGTGTGTGTGATTTGTTGGAGAAACCACCGACACATAACAGTATCCTGTCCTGTCTCTATTCGATAAGACTTGTTTTACTGAAATTGGATAAGAATTTAGGGGACGGTTTTTCCTACAGCATTCTGTTTTTCCCATTCCTGACTATTGTGCTCATCGTAGACATGATTGTCTTTTATGACTTCTTTTCGTTTCAAATTATTTATTTTTTTCAGAAATGTTGACAGTTTTCTTTAATGGGCCTTTTTTACTTTCATTTCTACGGGAATTATATCACACAGAACTTAATTTATCAAACTGTATGTAACCAAAATTTATTGTGCTAAAATGTTGTGGTTATTGGTGGGGATGTTGAGAAGCTGTTAACATTTATAATCGTTCCGGGGTTTTTTTTCCTTCTGAAACGTGTACATAATATTAATTTTGTCTCTCATTGTGAGAAAGTTATACTCTTTTTTGTTATTGTCTCTCATTGGGAGAAACTTATACTCTTTTTGTTTTTGTCTCTCATTGGGAG
>JAXRKP010000256.1:92500-185000 GCA_037039925.1 Doris montereyensis | reverse complement strand
CCTGGTGTAGGGCAATAAATAAACAGTGGTGTTGATAAAGATTTAGCTACTAATTCCCAATCTGGAATGAGACAGACTCTGTCGAGAGCTTGTCAAGATCAAGAAAGATATCCAAATATTACCGTCATCATGCAGATGCCCTATACCAACCAAATGATCGAATGGCCGCGTCCTGCCACAAAACCTAAATCTAGCTAGATCCTATATAGAGTCATGTAACGTCAACACGGTTATAACATCAATACAACTGGTGAATTCTGTTTGGTACATCTGTTAAAAGTTCTCTTTATTTCAATAAAACTCTCATTTCAATAAAAGTAAATGTTGTTTGCTCCATACAATAACTAAAAAGAATTTATTATGATTGCCTTTTGTCTTCAAGTGGGTGTTTGTTTAGCTGTTAAATGTTGCTAAGCTGATGTTACAGGGGCTGTGATGATGTTATAAGGGAAATTTGGACATTTCTTGGCATCAACAACCAAAATGCACAGTTTATACAAACTTGTGATATTTATTACAAGATGGGCTTTGTTTAGATATCTTCCAACGCCATGGGATGACATATTGACACAAATAGGTTCCTTTATTTACATGACCTCTATTTCCTGTCCCCTAATCTAGATTCTATATCTAGAATCTGTCAATACATAGAATATATGTCTATGAGAATACAAACATCAAGTTAAGCTTTTTGCAAGATGGAAAGTCAAGAAAAAATGAAAATACAGTGGCTAGATACATATATTTAGATCTAGTATTCCCTTGAGTACTTGCTGCTTTATCTTCTGACTTGAGTTTAGATTCAAATGTGCCCATTTACAAATTTCTTGGAGGCACTCTTCCTTGCTATCAACAATATCAACAGAGTTTTACAGTAGTGTTTTTTTAAGCTTAAGTCTATCAAGTTTGTTTTGGGGCTTTTTTTTTATTAGAGGCCTTTTGATAAAATGTAAAGGTTCTCCCCTGTCTCCCCCTCCTTTAAAGATTATCAGTGAGATAAGTACCACCAGCATAGGGTCACTTATATAAGGGAGAGAAATAGAGAGAGAGAGACTTGAAAGCAAAAAGCAGACATAAAGAGAGACAGTAGATTACCCCCCCTTACCAACTCTGTAGGCTCCGCTGCATATGACTTTACAATGTGTTTTATGCAATATGTTAATGACCTTCGTTGTGTTATATAGAAGTTATCTTCAAGGTTATAAGGGTCCTAATATTTCCTCATGATCACCTTGTAAACATCAGCAGAATCGTTCATGATGGATACAACAAAAATTACATATCATTGCTTCATCAGTAAATTATTCAAATCTTCATCAATTCTCCTGCATACTAATTTTGCCTCTTACTTTATAGATCCAAGGGAAGCAATCAAAAAATTGTTGCCAACTCAAACAATGTTGCTGAGACAGAGGACCGTATCCAGGCTATGGTGGAGCATCTAAAGAATGTCCGTCAAGAGCTCCAACACACTCAGGTAAAATATTTTCCTCATGGAAATTTCTTTTAAATTAGAATACAGTTTTTTTCTTTGGTTATACGGTGTTATCATATCATATGCCAAGGGGGCATGTACTGAAATAAGAATGCATTTATTCAATATTTTCATAACATATCGAAAATATTTGGTTCTATGTACAACAAGCACTGACTAAAATGTTACGCTTGGCCAATTTACGGTTTGTTTCTAAGTCACTTTAAATATAGATCTCTTTCTTTTGTTTCGTTTGTTCTCAATACTTTTGTCCTTGAATTTCAGAATTGTTTTTGAAGGTTTTTCTACATTGAAGAATAATAATGTCAAAGTCATGTCTTGCAATGTTTTTGATTACTTTCCCACAGGGTTTGGTCAACGCCCGTGGAAATGAAGCTGAGAGTGAAGGTCATCTGCTCAAAATTGCTGAAAGAGAAGAAGGTCGGTTGAAACAGGAAATAGCTCGTCTCAAGAAAGAGAATGATGAACTCAAGGAAAAAAGAACTCTTTTGAGGTAATATGATAAAACTATTTTGTTTCATTCATATTTATAAAGAAGAAAGGGTCTGGGTTTGTTCCACGATATTTGGGTTTGTTCCTCGATATCTTGCTTTATTCTTCTGTAGTCTTTAAAAGTCATCTAAAAAGACAATGAGTTAATCGAAAATTGTGTGACATACAATCTGAAATAAACAGTGACTTATTCTTTCACAATTGATTGATAACACTTTTAATTTTTCATTCTGTTTAAATTTATTCAAAATAAAACCACTTTTAGCACAAATTTACATTGATTGTTGATCCTTTCTTTCTTAGAACACAATTTTCAAGCAGACCCAAAAGTTGGAGGAACTGAAGTCACAGATGAACTGGGACCAGCAGGCCCTGGAAGCTTGGCTAGAAGAGTCGGCCCGCAAAGACGAGGACGCAATGACAATCCAGAAATACACTCGGCAGGATGAAAGTAAAATCAAGGTATGGTTCTTCGATGTATCCGCTCTTTGTTGTATCTGTAATGGCACTTGTTCTGTCATCTGTTGTTCTTGTCGTTTCTCTAGTTGTTGACACTAATATTGTTACTGTTGTAGTTGCTGTTGTTAGGAGTGATGATGGGGGTTGCTGTGTTTTATTTTGTAGTCTTCATTTTTCTTGTCTCTTCCTTTGAAGTTTTATTTTATTTTGCTGAGGGAGATGAGGCGGGGATGGTTGGTAGTTTGCTGTATTGTAGGTTGTTTCAGGAAAATTAGGGTAAAGGCTTTAGCTGGAGAGAATGAGAGTATGGTGCTAGTGTCCGTGTGTCTGCGTTGGATATCTGAGGTTTACTTGCAGCTTTTCATTTATATGTTTATTCAAGTAAAAGAAATGAAAACCCATCGTTCTTTTGTTTTTTTCTGGTGTGACATGAAATTGATCTTTAATCAACATTGCTTTATAAGGGTTAATTTTATATTTATGTACATAAATTATTCCCTGTGATAATTTAATGACCCAGGGATTTAAAACTCATCAAAACTACTATTGCCTCTGTCCGAAATGTAACTGCATTTGTTGTAGACTTTACTTAGTTATAATAGTCTCAATAAAATGTAGTCTACCTTATATTTTGTTGTACTGCTCATGGTTTTATCATACAGTTAAAGTAAAGTAAAGTTCCCACAAGGTCGATGCATCCCATAGAGCCGGAGCTTAGCTCGGTTTCTATAAGGTGGAGCAGAACATGCGATAATAATCACCTCCTGGACAGGACGTTAGTCTTACGCATGTTTCTTTTAATCCCAAGCTAGTGCTTGTATCCATTTGCACCTGGATAGAGGGGGAGAATGTGTATCAAGTGCCTTTCTGGGGAACACAATGTCACGCCTAGCTTTTCCAGGTTTCGAACCCGGGACCTCATGATCTATATATCTGGCAGCTTAATCACTCAGCCACTGACGCCACTTTATCATACAGGACAGAGCACTATTTGTATCTTTGTTTGTAGATGCTATTATAATATGTTGTAACATTTTCCTGTCACTTTCGCCACAGGAGCTTTCTCTCCGTATGGAAAAGCTGATGAGTGACGCATTAGAGAAGAAACACACCTTGGATAATGAGGTGACCCAAACTCTCACGTCTCAGGTACGTAACTTTCCAAACTGGAAACATCAATTGTTTTTTCCAGATAAATCTTGTAAGTTTGTTGGTGTGTGGACGTCGGGGATGATAACTTGATCTGATTGAATTATGCAATGTGTCAAAAAGCTGCAGCGTTATGGCGTCAATGGTTGTGAGTATACATTAGATGCTCATGTTTTTAGAATATCCTACGTCACTTCTGTTTATGTGCCATACATTGAAACTCCATTATAAATGAAAGTAGATGTGTTCAAATATCATCCCCAAACTGTGTCACTCAGATATTTTATATACAATCCTGCTTGTTATGACCACTACTCCTATGTGCTATTGATTTGTCACAATCTTCTTCTTAAGACTAAAGTAAAGTTCTTCAAGGCCATTATGGTCCATAAAGCCGGAGAGAGGGGGGGGGGACTCGATAGTCCAGATGCAAGGTGTCGGCCTCTCAACCAAAAGGTGGTGGGTTCGAGCCCCGCCAAAGGGTGACAAATTTTCGTAATTTTTTTCAAGCGAAATCTACCCTCCTGGTCCAGGTAGGGTGGATCGACACCTAGTCCCATCGGAGACGGATGATAAAAATGAGGTCCCGTGTGCAGATCACAACACTCTGTGCATGTTAAAGATCCCTTGGTTATTTATAGGCAGTCCGGGGCAAAATTAAAAATCCTACCAAAAAAACCCCGAGATCACCTTAGTTGTGGATGTCAGTAAATCAAATCAAATCGAATAAAAGCCGGAGCTTATCCCATTTTCTATGATCTAAAGATATGCCAACATTTATGTGTTTTGCAAAAATATGTTACCGTATATTTAAAGCATCAGCACCCTTTTCTACTCATATATTTTAAACATGTTCCTTACACTCTTTTAGCCTCTACATGTATGTAGTGGTCACGATGTGACTCTCAGGTAAAACTTTTATATTGCGATTTTATGTAACTCATCATTGTCTTTTTGGATGATTTGGTTTTTGATTCTCTTAGATTGAGCTGGATAAAATTGCAGAGGATTTCCGCAAAGCCCACGAAGAAAGAGAAGAGCTGCTGTCACAATGGGAGAACACGATTGAGCAAATGCAGAAGAGAGACAGAGAAATGGATATTCTAGCTGCTGTATGATATTTTTTGTGATATGTTTATCTTTTGCAGACATACACTATTATGTCTTTTCCTTTCATTCTGATGTGCTAAGATTACTAAGAATCAATGTTTGTCCCAATGGCCTTCATTTGATAGGGAAACTTTTATGTGAAACAAATTTAAATTTTGAGAATATAGGTCAACCATTTATCTTTTTAATGTAATTTTTTTAATTGAGATAAGTTAAAATAATATTTCTCTGAATAGCGATACAAAACAAGAAACAATTTAGAATAACCATTCTTTTAGAAATTAATATTAGTCAGAAGAATAAATAAGTAATTAAACAATTATGCTCTTACAGTGTACTAGTTAAATAAGCTGATGAGGTTTCCACAAAATAAAAACTATTAACTCATTGAGACGTTTGTCATTAACAGAAACTGGCCCGTGCCAAACAGGAAGTCAGACGGCACAACGGCATGATACAAGAAAAGCAACTGTTTCTTGAAAATGAATTGGAAAACAATGCAGAGCAAGAAAAGAAAATTTCTATGGCAGAAAGAAGCAGTGCTAGGATCCGATCAGACCTTCAAGATGCAGAACTACTAAAAACACAATTTGAAGATGAGGTGAGATTTTCAAAAGGTTGTCACATAGGAAATATCTAACTCAGTACAGCACAGGGGTCTTTTGTCGTCGTTGTAAACTTAGGAAAGGCACTTCACCCTGCTTTTCCGAATTGACTTAGATGTACATGAGAATCCAGGTCTAGACTAAAAAAGGATGTGGTTGAGGTGTTAGTATGAAGCACCCAACAGACAGGTGTACAGAGAGTTGAGAATGATTTTTGAATGAAATGGCTTGCTAGGGGATACATGATGTACAGTTAGTGATCTCACACCTGTACCATCTTTATCTTTTGTTATGTCTCCTGAATACTCCTTTGTGTAAATTATTTTCCCATGATAAATCTGTGTTTAAGCATCACTTGATTTGTGTGTATTCGATTTGATTCAATGGAGATCAACAACGGAAAGAGATTCTACATTCATAATCCAGCACATTATGTATTTCCATATATACTAAGATGCTCTTCCATCTAATGTACTTTCAGCTAAGTACATTGAAACGTACAGTTGATAGAACAGCGGTTGACCTGGAATCTACTAGAGCGTCTGTCACTGTTTTGAGGAAAGAAATTTCGGACAAATCCATGAGGTAAGTTGATCTCACATTTTTTTAATTCTTTTTTTTTTTAAATGTTTTTATTCATATTTCTTTATAATTTTGGCACCATAGTAAACAGGATACTCTCATTTTGGCACCATATTTATATTATAATGCTCTTTTAGTGTTGAGGGGGACTTGAAATAAATTCCCTATTTTAATCCCCGTCTTATGTCCTCCCATGTTCTGAAATCAATGTCTTCATTTTTCACTTGGGTTTTTAGAACTGCAAATGTCACTTGGGATTTTTAGCGCTGCAAATGTCACTTGAGTTATTTAGTACTACAAGTGTTACTTGGTTTATTTTGGGTTATTTAGTACTACAAATGTCACTTGGGTTATTTAGTACTACAAATGCCAGGCAGTCGACAGGTAAGCACCTGTACGGGGAGTAGATAATCCCATCCTCCACGAATCTCCTGCTGCCTTGCAGGTCGGTCTTGGCTGACCAAAGGCTAATGGAGTTAACTCTGACAGAAAGGAACCTGCTGCCTTGCATGCCGGTTTTGACTGACCAAGGGCTAAGAGAGTTAACCATGACAGAAAATAACAACCTGCTGCCTTGCAGGCTGGTCTTGAATGACCAAAGGCTAAGAGAGTTAACCATGACATAAAATAACAAGGCCTGGTAGGGGCCTCAAGGTGGCAGCCCAACCATCTACCTAGGGTACAGTGGGCTAATTACCTGCTTATCCGAAACCTAATGATGCAGAGAAATAAATATATTATAACCGGCTTGACCTTTCAACAACGAAAATGGAAAATGAACACAGATTGTGATTTTTGGAACATGAAACGTTAGGGCAATAAATGGAAAAAAGTTAGAATTAGTTGAAAAATGGAAAGATTCAAAGTAGACATTTTGGCTATTACAGAAACAAAGAAAAAAGGACAAGGAATAGAAAATGTAGGACCAAATCACATTTTAATCTTCTCAAGGAGTAGATGTCAAAGATAGAGCTAAAGCAGAAGTAGGTCTCCTAGTGCATAAAAGGCATGAAAACCTACTAGAAAGCTGGAAATTTATAAGCCCACGGCTATTAGAGGTAAATATTAAACCAAAAGGAAGAGAAATTAAATTATTAATAGCTTATGGACCAAGAGAAGACGCCACTAAAGAAGAAAAAGATACCTTTGAAAACGATTTACAAATAGATGCAGAGAATCTTAAACACAAAAGGAACTCATGTTTTTAGGAGACTTAAACGCTAGAGTAGACAACAATATAGAAACATAAGGAGGAGTAATAGGTAAAGAAGGGAGAGACAACAACTTCTCCAAATGGAGAGAGACTAATAGATTTTTGCCTAAAGAATAACATGAAAATAGCCAACACCTTTTTTTTCCTCATAAAGATATCCACAAATATACAAGAGAAAATGAAGACAGATGTGAAAAATCAATGATAGACTACATAATAGTTAGCAGCTCCTTTTTTACAGTACATTGGATGCAAGAGTAAACAGAGGAGCAGAAATATTTAGTGATCATCACCTAGTGATTGCCAAAATGAGATTACTGACTGAAGAAAACAAACAGAAAAGGAAAGAGAAGAAAGCTACTAAACTCAAAATAAAGGAACTAAATAAACCAATAGTAAAACAGATATACCAATCTAGGATAAAAAGATTTATCAGTGAAAGGCAGATGGATCTGAATGATAACACAATAGAAGAAAAGTGGCAATTGTATAAAGAAACACTCCTCATTTGTACTGAAGATGTCTGTGGTAGGAAACAAATTAAAGGAGATGGGAAAAGAACAGCATGGTGGAAAGAGAATATCAAAACTAAGATCAAAGAAAAGAAGGATGCCTGGAAGAAATACTTGCAAACAAAGAGACCAGAGGATAGCATAGATTACGTGAATAAAAGAACTATTGCTAAAGAAGAAGTTATGAAAGCAGAACAGGAGCAATGGAAAGAGTTTAGACAAAGACTTCAAGAAAGCTATCAAAGGAAATCAAAAGCTGTTCTGTGGGCAATGAAGAGCATGAGAAAGACCAAAGCATGCCCAATACGACAAATTAAGAATGCCAAAGGAGAAATAATGAAAGAAGACAGCCAAATCATGGAAGCGTGGAGAAAGTATTTTCAACAATTACGTAATCCCTCAAGAACATATGAAACAAGGGAGTAAAGATCAATTAGTTAAGAGTAACAAGTAATCCAGAGCAGACAGCTGAAGATGTAGATATATCAATGGAAGAAATCCAAACAGCTATAAGAAAAGTGAAATTAGGAAAAGTCCCAGGAGCAGATCAAGTTTATCCAGAAATGATTAAAAACCAAGGGAGAGAGGCAGACAAACTACTACATGCAATATGCCAACAAGCATGGAAATCCAAACAGGTGCCAGACGACTGGGAAAAGGGAATGGTACCAACACATAAGAAAGGATCAACTATGGAATGCTCAAACTATAGAGATATATCACTACTTAGCATTCCAGGAAAAGTGTATGCCAGGATACTAGAAATGAGACTAAGGAAAAGAGTAGAGGATCAGATTGAAGAGCATCAGAGTGGATTTAGACCAGGAAGAAGTGTACAAGACCACATATTTACAATTAGACAAATAATAGAAAAATTCCTTGAGAGAAACATTGACCTGCAGCTGCGTTTTATTGACTTAGAAAAGGCATTTGACAATGTGAGGAGGGACGAACTATGGCATTCCTTAAAAGAACACAAATGTAGAGCAAAATTTAATAGAAGCCATTAAAAGTTTTTACAATAAACCAACATGTGCAGTGACAGTAGCTGGAAACACATCTGCAGAATTTGATGTAGATATAGGGGTAAGACAGGGTTGTATCCTAAGTCCTCTTTTGTTTATCACATTTATGGATTCCATCGCAAAGGCATTCTCAAAAATGAAGAAAATGAATGTAGGTATGTGGTAGCTCAAACCAGTAAATATATCAATGCTTTCATTTGTCCATGATTTAGTTATGTTTGGAAAATCAGAAAGTGACCTTCAGTCGAATATCAACATTATGAACAATGAACTAAATAAAAGAGGAATGAGAGTAAATGCAAAGAAAACCAAAACAATGCTAGTAACTTGGGAAGCTAAAACACAAAATCTTAAATTGGGCAGGAGAATTTAGAACAAGTTCACAGCTACAATTACCTAGGAGTAATGATTAACTCTGAGGGAAAACTAAGAGAAGAAATCAGCCAGAGAATCCAAAATGCAAGTGCAATATATAACCATCTAAGAAAGGCATTTGTAGGTAAACAAAAATTGTCAACAAAAACGAAAATGGCAGTATACAACACAGTTTATTTTCCTACTCTCCTCATGGCAGTGATACATGGACCTTAGACAGTAGAGAATACAGTAGAGTACAGGCAGCTGAAATGAAATATCTAAGAACATTAGTAGGGAAAACTAAAAGAGACAAAATCAGAAACACAACAATAAGAGATCAAACCAAAGCAGATGGCATAAAAACTAAGATAGAAATAAATCAATTGAGATGGTTTGAGCATGTAAACAGAATGAATGACAATAGAATAGCTAAGTCAGTATACAGTGCTAAAGCCCAAGGTAAAAGACCAAAAGGCAGACCTCGGAGAAAGTGGGAAGAAGATATAAATGAGGCATTGAAGAATAGAAATTTAACATTTTTGGAAGGAAACAGAAAATGCCAGGACAGGGCATCCTGGAGAAAGATCATCTCGAGCATCTGAACCCATACACCGAAAGGTAGAAATGGGAACTGATAAAGAAAGAAAGAAAGTACTACAAATGTCACTTGTTGTTTTTTAGCACTACAAATGTCACTTGGATTCTTTAGCATCGCAAATGTCACTTGTTGTTTTTTAGCACTACAAATGTCACTTGGATTCTTTGCACTACAAATGTCACTTGGATTCTTTAGCATCGCAAATGCCATTATAACTTGTCTGGTGTGTACATTACATTCTTTTCAAAGCCCCGTAACATGTCCTTATGTCACGGATTATTTTGTCTCTTCTTCCTCTCGGGGTTTTTTTGTTTGTTTTTGTTTTTGGCTCCATTTGAGTAAAATTTTCTTTTCACAGCTCAGCTTTCCTCCAGTTTTATAAACGTTTGTGTCACATCTGATTCTGCTTTACACATAACGGATGTTTTGCTGCTACTTTTTTTTTCTTAGTGGGTGATTAGCTAGAACTGCAGATAGGTTCTACTTCTTTCCTTTCTCTCTTTCTCCTATCTTTCTTCTTGCTATTTCTTCTTAATTCACCTTGAGATCATCACATATGGTGGATCAGGGTAAATTTCAACGAAACAAAAGCCATTGTTTTTTTTTAAAGGATACCCCAGTGTTGTTTTAATTGATTTCATTACTTAATAGTTCTTCTGTCAGTTGTTTGATCTTAACTGGAAAACTATTTTTTCCAAGTCAGAAATGCTTCACATTGTTTTGGTTTTTCTTTTTCTTTCTTTCTAATAATTATTTATGATTTGTACTTTTTTTTTCTTTCTTTTTTTCCTTTCCCAGATTACAGCAAGCAAAAGAGCTGCGTGAAATTCTTCTCGGAAAGCTTAAAGTTGCCATTGAATCGATGCTGAGCGCAGAATCCCGTACACTTCGGCTTGAGGAAATTCTGAACGATGAGGAGAAACACCAAGATGAGATGATGCAAGAGCTGAAACTGTTGGGAGACTCATTGTTCAAGAAAGAAAAAGAGAAGGGCGAAGCGAAGACAGAGGAGAAGATGACCGAAGCTTCCATCAATGTGAGTACAAGACGCTAAAATATATCTTCATTCACAATTGTAGTCCAAGTGCAAAAATGAATTCGTTTAGTCCAAGAACTCACTGAAATTGTCTTAAGCTTGCTGACTAAAATTTCTATTGCTGTCTTTACTGCTAGCTGATGTGGTCACATTTTTTCCATTTTTTTTTTTTTTTTTTTTTTTTTAAACTGAAATGAAAGTAACTTGTAATGGTGCTTTTTCAGTTGTCTCTCCATCTGCGGGTGATTGGTGGGTGTTGCTGGTAGGTCCCACTTCTTTCCTTTCCTTCTTTCATTTATCTCTCATCATGCTGTTTCCTCTTGATTCACTCTGAGATCAACGCACAAAAATGGTGGACAAGGTACATTTCAATGCAACAAATCAATGTCTCTCCATCTACTATTCCAAACGTAAAACAGCAGAATCTGAAATATTGTCATTAAAACTAATAGTCTATTTTATGTGAGAAATTGAAAAGATACTCATTGTTTCTCATTTCAAAGGGCATGGAATGTTTTAAAAAAAATAATTTTCTCTTTCGTTTATTTTCACAGGGGGCTCACAACGCCATAAAAAATTTGAACAGCAAAATATCCAAGTTGGATACAGATGCGTTGAAGCAGCAGGAGATTTTGTATAGCCAGGTATGCATTAAGTTTTCAGTCCAAGCAATTCGTCCATTGTTTTCTTACTACGTGGCCTGTGATTTTGATATGGCCTTAAGTGTAAAAATAAAGCAAAGTTCCTTCAAGTAGTTCAAGACCCTTTCAGCCTGTAGAGTCGGAAGCATATCCGGGTTTCTATAACATGAAGTGGAACAGGTAATAAAAATGACCTCCTTGATAGGACGCTAGTCTGGCACAAATTTTTGCTTCCAAGCTGGTACTGGTACCCATTTGCGCTTGAGTCGAGTGGGAAAATAAGTTTTACTTGTCTTTCCCAAGGAACAGAACTTGGGATCTAACATTACTAGGAATTGACCCCACAACTTCATGATCCCAAGTCTGGCAACCTAACTACTAGTCCACGGAAACCACTAGATATATGACCTTATTAAATAGCTTCTCTTGTTTTTAAAATTCAAGATATTAATAGTTGAAACTATAAAAAAGAGAAAAAAAAACCGTCTTCCTTCAGTGACACCTTTGAAAAGCATATTTTGCGGATAACTATATTTACCTAAGGGTTTTTGCAAGTTGCACATGCTGTTTGACTCATTGCTTTCGTCTAACTTTTCATTGGCAGGACTTACCCTTCAACAACTGGAACGCCGCTGTGTGCATGCAGGAGAATCCAATACCTTTGAGAAGGAGATTCTGGAAAGCAAAGTGACAGAACTTCAGACAGAGTTGATGAAAAAACACTGACGATACGTTGTTGACAACACAGCTCAAGCGCGTACAGGTATGTACAAATCAAATAAATGATTGCGTTATTTTCAAAAATGAAGTTTATTTTAAAGTTTCTATTCTTAATTCGGGACATTATTAATCCTTAACTAACAATTTGATCAAATTGGTTGTCTCACACAATCTGTAAGTAGATATAACTAACAAGAATCGAATTGGTTGTCTCACACAAACTGTAAGTAGATATAACTAACAAGGTTCAAATTGGTTGTCTCACACAATCTGTAAGTAGATATAACTAACAATTTGATCAAATTGGTTGTCCCACACAATCTGTAAGTAGATGTAACTGACAAGGATCAAATTGGTTGTCTCACACAATCTGTAAGTAGATATAACTAACAAGAATCGAATTGGTTGTCTCACACAAACTGTAAGTAGATGTAACTAACAAGGATCAAATTGGTTGTCTCACACAATCTGTAAGTAGATGTAACTAACAATTTGATCAAATTGGTTGTCTCACACAATCTGTAAGTAGATATAACTAACAAGGATCAAATTGGTTGTCCCACATCTAAGTGTAACTGACAAATTGGTTGTCTCATAGATCTGTGAGTAGATGTAACTAACAAGGATCAAATTGGTTGTCCCACACAATCTGTAAGTAGATGTAACCCGACAAGGATCAAATTGGTTGTCTCACACAATCTGTAAGTAGATATAACTAACAAGAATCAAATTGGTTGTCTCACACAATCTGTAAGTAGATATAACTAACAAGAATCAAATTGGTTGTCTCACACAATCTGTAAGTAGATGTAACTGACAAGGATCAAATTGGTTGTCCCACACAATCTGTAAGTAGATATAACTAACAAGGATCAAATTGGTTGTCCCACACAATCTGTAAGTAGATATAACTAACAAGAATCAAATTGGTTGTCTCACACAATCTGTAAGTAGATATAACTAACAAGAATCAAATTGGTTGTCTCACACAATCTGTAAGTAGATATAACTAACAAGAATCAAATTGGTTGTCTCACACAATCTGTAAGTAGATATAACTAACAAGAATCAAATTGGTTGTCTCACACAATCTGTAAGTAGATATAACTAACAATTTGATCAAATTGGTTGTCACACACAATCTGTGAGTAGATATAACTAACAAGGATCAAATTGGTTGTCTCACACAATCTGTAAGTAGATATAACTAACAAGAATCAAATTGTAAGTTGTCACACAAATCTGTAAGTAGATATAACTAACAATTTGATCAAATTGGTTGTCTCACACAATCTGTGAGTAGATATAACTAACAAGGATCAAATTGGTTGTCTTGCACAATCTGTAAGTAGATATAACTAACAATTTGATCAAATTGGTTGTCTCACACAATCTGTGAGTAGATATAACTAACAATGATCAAATTGGTTGTCTCACACAATCTGTAAGTAGATATAACTAACAAGGATCAAATTGGTTGTCTCACACAATCTGTGAGTAGATATAACTAACAAGGATCAAATTGGTTGTCCCACACAATCTGTGAGTAGATATAACTAACAAGGATCAAATTGGTTGTCTCACACAATCTGTGAGTAGATATAACTAACAAGGATCAAATTGGTTGTCCCACACAATCTGTGAGTAGATATAACTAAAAAGGATCAAATTGGTTGTCCCACACAATCTGTGAGTAGATATAACTAACAAGGATCAAATTGGTTGTCCCACACAATCTGTGAGTAGATATAACTAACAAGGATCAAATTGGTTGTCCCACACAATCTGTGAGTAGATATAACTAACAAGGATCAAATTGGTTGTCCCACACAATCTGTGAGTAGATATAACTGACAAGGATCAAATTGGTTGTCTCACACAATCTGTGAGTAGATATAACTAACAAGGATCAAATTGGTTGTCCCACACAATCTGTGAGTAGATATAACTAACAAGGATCAAATTGGTTGTCCCACACAATCTGTGAGTAGATATAACTGACAAGGATCAAATTGGTTGTCCCACACAATCTGTGAGTAGATGTACAGACGCACATTTTGCTTTACTGCATTGTAAATTGTGGAAGCCATAATTTAACAAGACGCATAATTAAGGAGGTGGCCTTGAAAATGTATTTCTATAACGTCACTTTAAAGGCTCTTTCAACTCTTTGTTGATATCAATTTCTCGAAACAGAAACTTAAGCTTTCCCGTTGTCTTCACATTGTCGTTGGCAATGGGAAGTTTTGTGGAGAGTATTTATCATGATCCAATGAACACGAACCGTTTCACTGTAAGTCTATAACTCTTTGAAATCTAAGTCAGATCTCAAATTAATGTTATGCAGAATATTGTGGAAATTAAAAGCTGAATAAAATTGACGGATTAAATTAACGAAGTGAAGCAATGGAATGAATGCATTCTTTTGTATCACTTATTCATTTCTTGCTTTTCTGAAAAGGTATAGCATGGCAGCCTTTCCACCCCTCCCTCCTCCCCCTCTCCCTGCACCCTCCCTTCTGTGTGTATTTAATGGGGTTTTTTCGTGGTGTTTAAAGCCTTCTATTGTGATATATCTATGCATTTATAAAGTTTATTTCTCATTCACTTCACGCAGGATGACCTCCGCCATGTGAACAGAGAACTGGACCAGAGCAACGTCCACAAGGCCGACCTGACGGTTAAAATTGAGGAGCTGAATTTGTACAACGACAATTCCGAGACTGAGCTTAGGAGAATTATCAAGTCAAAACAGGTTTGTTCTGGCACAAATTTGGAAGTCTAAAAGAAATAAACTAATAAATAGCCTCTATGTTTTTTTTTTAAAAAGCTATTAGATTAGCTATAAGCTATTATAAGTTTTATGCTGCTTGAAGCTAAATATATGAAATGTAGGGATGTGTTCTTTCTCTTAATATGTGAAATGTAGGGATGCGTTCTTTCTCTAAATATGTGAAATGTAGGGATGAGTTCTTTCTCTTAATATGTGAAATGTAGGGATGTGTTCTTTCTCTAAATATGTGAAATGTAGGCATGTGTTCTTTCTCTAAATATGTGAAATGTAGGGATGCGTTCTTTCTCTAAATATGTGAAATGTAGGGATGCGTTCTTTCTCTAAATATGTGAAATGTATGGATGAGTTCTTTCTCTAAATATGTGAAATGTAGGGATGTGTTCTTTCTCTAAATATGTGAAATGTAGGGATGCGTTCTTTCTCTAAATATGTGAAATGTAGGGATGCGTTTTCTCTAAATATGGGAAATGTAGGAATGCGTTCTTTCTCTAAATATGTGAAATGTAGGGATGCGTTCTTTCTCTAAATATGTGAAATGAAGGGATGTGTTCTTTCTCTAAATATGTAAAATGTAGGGATGAGTTCTTTCTCTAAATATGTGAAATGTAGGGATGCATTCTTTCTCTAAATATGTGAAATGTAGGGATGTGTTCTTTCTCTAAATATGTGAAATGTAGGGATGTGTTCTTTCTCTAAATATGTGAAATGTAGGGATGTGTTCTTTCTCTAAATATGTGAAATGTAGGGATACGTTCTTTCTCTAAATATGTGAAATGTAGGGATGCGTTCTTTCTCTAAATATGTGAAATGTAGGGATGTTTCTTTCTCTAAATATGTCAAATGTAGGGATGCGTTCTTTCTCTAAATATGTGAAATGTAGGGATGCGTTCTTTCAGGACTTTTGAATCAGTCAAACAACCTCAATTGATGTAAAATATTTTATTCAAGTCGTTTTACTATTAAATGTTTTTTATGTATTATTTTTATCTTCTCTTTTTTAAATCTTCAACAAGTTAACAATTTTACGAAAAGTTTGTTTTATAGCAACTAATAGTTACAGGGAATGTTATCTTACTGGTATTTGATTTTGTTCTCTGTTGTCTTAGCAAGTGTACGGAGGCTGAAAGGGGACCTTTCTGTTTCCATTCACTGATGTTTCCTCTTTTACATATTTCTATTCTAGAGATTCATGGTAGATGAAAATCTACTAAAATTGGAGATAAAGAAACTGCGGGACAACCTGAACTCCCGTGCGGATGAAGTATTGACTCTGGAGAAGCGGAAATTACAGCTAGACACGGTAACTATCACTTTTATTTGGTGTGAAAGATTTATTTCCAAACTCGTTGTAATGTATCCAAACGTCATTGAACAGTGTGTGTGAAAACGTAATAATATACCCCCTTTGTGTACAATGCAAGGATTTATGCATATCTAATATGTATTTATATAAGTATCTATATATATCTATATATATATGTATATGTATATATCTATATGCGCGTGAAAGAACCAAATATACAAATTGTGTAGGCGTACATGACATTAGAAATCTCAATTTTTTTAATGTCTTGCTTAGCTAAGCTTGCCACAAGGCATTTTTCCTTTAATGAAAAGAAAAGCAAATTATGAAGAATTTTGTTCAATGACCTTCATCAATCTTATCCTTATGATATTATACTTATCTTTCATATTTTCCCTTCTCATAGTCACTTTGCCATACTGATGTTTATCTGTTTTGGGTTTTTTTATTCTTCCTACCATCTACACAATAACAACTAGGCTATGAAAGAACGGCACCAAGAAATCAAAATCCACAAGGAAATGCTGACGGCACAAGTGAAAGCGTCAGACGAAGAAAGGCAGCAAATAAGTGCAGAGCTTCATGAGAGAATCTCAAAGATTGACAAGCTGAA
The DNA here is from genome assembly GCA_037039925.1 of Doris montereyensis. Lineage (NCBI taxonomy): Eukaryota > Metazoa > Mollusca > Gastropoda > Nudibranchia > Dorididae > Doris > Doris montereyensis. Next base: position 168,296 of record JAXRKP010000256.1, on the reverse strand, counting down.
AAAGAGGTGAAAATGTGAAATGAAAAAAGAAAAATGAAAAAGATGACTGGAATGAAGATAAATAAATTTACAAACTGAAATATGTTTAACGATATGATGACCTGTGCCCATAACTTGTAATACAAACTGAAATATGTTTAACGATATGATGACCTGTGCCCATAACTTGTAATACAAACTGAAATATGTTTAACGATATGATGACCTGTGCCCATAACTTGTAATACAAACTGAAATATGTTTAACGATATGATGACCTGTGCCCATAACTTGTAATACAAACTGAAATATGTTTAACGATATGATGACCTGTGCCCATAACTTGTAATACAAACTGAAATATGTTTAACGATATGATGACCTGTGCCCATAACTTGTAATACAAACTGAAATATGTTTAACGATATGATGACCTGTGCCCATAACTTGTAATACAAACTGAAATATGTTTAACGATATGATGACCTGTGCCCATAACTTGTAATAATTTGATTTCTTGTTTGGGTCTTCTTTTCTTTTTCTTTTCTTTTTTTTCTTCTTTTTCTTCTTTTTGTCTTCTTTTTTCTTCTTTTTTTTGTTGTTGGGGGGAGGGGGACTTTCAAGACTTTAATCAACATTTATAAGGAACTGATAAAACTTGGCTTGATAACCTAAGATTTAAGGAACTGATAAAACTTGACTTGATAACCTAGGATTTAAGGAATTGATAAAACTTGGCTTGATAACCTAAGATTTAAGGAACTGATAAAACTTGGCTTGATAACCTAAGATTTAAGGAACTGATAAAACCTAGCTTGATAACCTAGGATTTAAGGAATTGATAAAACTTGGCTTGATAACCTAGGATTTAAGGAACTGATAAAACTTGGCTTGATAACCTAGGATTTAAGGAACTGATAAAACTTGGCTTGATAACCTAGGATTTAAGGAACTGATAAAACTTGGCTTGATAACCTAAAATTTAAGCTTTTTGCCCTCTCCATACTATGTTCATATTTTTCAGCAGTCAATATCAATCAATTTTGTTTCTGGATGTATCTTTCACTCCCCCCACCCCTTTGCCCCTTTTCTCCCCATGCATCCCTCTCCTAATCACCCTGAGTTCAGCCTTTTTCTTCCATTTTTTGTTTTCAAATGTTTTGAATCTTTATTTTTCACCTGTGCTCCAGATTTGAAATCCTGATGGTATCAATGGCACCACCAGAAGGTGAAGAGGAAAATCACAGGCCTACTACGTCATCAAGGCAGCTCAGGAAAAGGAAGAGTTGCAGGTGAGTGTGTGACACACACATGTAACACACACATGTAACACACACATAACACACACATGTAACACATACATGTAACACACACACGTAACACACACATGTAACACACACATGTAATACACACACATGTAACACAGACATGTAATACACACACGTAAACACACACATGTAACACACACATGTAATACACACATGTAACACAGACATGTAACACAGACATGTAACACACACACGTAACACACACATGTAACACACTCATGTAACACACACGTAACACACACATGTAACACGTAACACACACATGTAACACACACGTAACACACACATGTAACACACACACATAACACACACATGTAATACACACATGTAACATAGACATGTAACACACACATGTAATACAGACATAACACAGACATGTAACACACACATGTAACATAGACATGTAACACAGACATGTAACACAGACATGTAACACACACATGTAACACAGACATGTAACACACACATGTAACATAGACATGTAACACAGACATGTAACACAGACATGTAACACACACACGTAACACACGCATGTAACACACACGTAACACACACATGTAACACACACATGTAACACACACATGTAACACAGACATGTAACACACACATGTAATACACACATGTAACACAGACACGTAACACAGACATGTAACACAGATACGTAACACAGAAGATAGTTAGAAAAAATAAATTCAAACCCTTGTAAACCATGCACTTTTTTTCTAAAGTGTCGTATATTTTTTTTCTCTTCTATCACCTCCCAGAGAGAGGTGATGATCTAGATGCCAGAATCCGCAAGGCGGAGAAAGAAATCCGTGCTCTGGAGAATACTCTCAAGTTGATGAATGGACGGAATGAACAATACAGAAAGAGCTTCAACAAGGTCACCGAGTCAAGTGAGTTTGATAGAATGCTTACTTGTTTTGTTTTTTTATGTTTTTTTGTTACTCTGTTGTAATTCACACTTCATTGAATGAGGTTGATAAATTTAAGTCTTATTATATTCATTTGAGGTTCAGCCAAAGAAAAACCAAAACTCATTGCATCTGTACAGGCCTCAAAAGCAAACGGGAAATTCTGAAGGCATTCTTTCAATAAAAGCAAACGGGAAATTCTGAAGGCATTCTTTCAATAAAAGCAAACGGGAAATTCTGAAGGCATTCTTTCAATAAAAGCAAACGGAAATTCTGAAGGCATTCTTTCAATAAAAGCAAACGGGAAATTCTGAAGGCATTCTTTCAATAAAAGCAAACGGGAAATTCTGAAGGCATTCTTTCAATAAAAGCAAAGGCGTAATTCTGAAGGCATTCTTTCAATATTTGTTATATTGTGTTTTGTCAGCATTGCATTGTAAAGAGAATGGATTAGGTTCGGGTTGGGGTTTTTTTGGTACTTCATGATACACGTTTTATATATATCTGAAACGTTGACATTTGAAATTAAATGTGTTGGATCATATTTTCAAACAAGATACTTGTAATGCCAAGCATACCCAAGGCTATGAATGGTTACATAACAGCTTTCTCATTTTCTTCAACACCTTGTTAATTGATTAAGGTTACTAACTCTTTAACTTTCTTTCATCCTTCCCTTATCAGTTTCCATTCTACTTTCCGGTGTATGGGTTTAGATGCCTGAAATGATCTTTCCCTTATCAGTTTCCATTCTACTTTCCGGTGTATGGGTTTAGATGCCTGAAATGATCTTTCCCCTTATCAGTTTCCATTCTACTTTCCGGTGTATGGGTTTAGATGCCTGAAATGATCTTTCCCCTTATCAGTTTCCATTCTACTTTCCGGTGTATGGGTTTAGATGCCTGAAATGATCTTTCTCCTTATCAGTTTCCATTCTACTTTTTTCCGGTGTATGGGTTTAGATGCCTGAAATGATCTTTCTCCTTATCAGTTTCCATTCTACTTTCCGAAAAATGAGTTTAGATGCCTGAAATGATCTTTCTCCGGGCTACCCTGTCCCGACATTTTCTATTTTCCTTCCATGACGGTTAAATTTCTTTGCTTTAGTGCCTCTTCTTTTACCTTCTTTCCACTTTCTAACTTTCTAACAAGATGAATAATGACAGGAAGTGAATATTGAAGCTCCATAAGATTAAGGACGAAACAAATGCAAAGGACGAGTAGACAATAAAATATCTCTGGGCACCGGAGAGAAGGAAACATGCTAACTCACTACACCCCTGACTTTGCTCCTTAACTTTCTTACACACCTTTTTGCAGGTGATGAAATGGATGAGAAACGGCAACTAGATGAGCAGATGAGAGCAGTGATGGACAAGTTCAAATACAAGAGGAGACAGATCCGTGAACTGCAAGATGATTTACATGTAAGCCCTGTTGCCCCCCCCCTTGTTTTTAACAAACCTGTGCAGTAGATCATAATAGTAATAAAATATAAAGCACCTCATGAATCACAATTCCGCATTTTGAAACGACTGGCTGTGAAGGCCTTCATAGCTTGAGATATTAATGAAAACATTCTGAGGTTTATGGTGTTGTGTTTTTTACATTCATGAAGAAAAAAAGGAGACATTTTGACAGTGATTTTCAACTGTTTGTTTCTATCTTTGCGGCAATTTCCAGACTATGAGTTCAACACTTGACAACTTGACACGGGATGAAGATGCTTACGTCGGTCTGATTGAAGAGAAAAAGGTAGCTTGCCATATCACATATATGTATTCTTGCTAGGCTTTTTACAGAAAAATATGTCGTGTAAATGACCATGTAACATAAAGTCGTTATTTGTGTAATGATTTTGTCAATTTCAGATTTCTTTCCATTACTGGTTTGATTTCTTTGATTTTGCATAATAAGTCTCATTAGCTCTATGAAATATAAAAGATTCATTCATTTACGTTTTATAAAAAGTTTGGACCACTTTAAAATAGACATGAATCACTACAATACTGTTACTAATAGTGTTACTGATATCGACATTGAGTACCGGTACTTTCTTAAGAATTTTCGTCGTAAAAGATGGCCTTGTGAAATCACAAGTATGGTATGATAGGATAAAAACAAAATAACAGATGGCCTTGTGAAATCACAAGTATGATATGATAGGATAAAAACAAAATAACAGATGGCCTTGTGAAATCACAAGTATGATATGATAGGATAAAAACAAAATAAAAGATGGCCTTGGGAAATCACAAGCATGATATGATGGGATAAAAAACAAGGTCAAGGGGGCTCTGCGATGGCTCTTTGGACAAGTTGAGTTTGAAGACAAACACGCTGTGTTTATTTATTGGTAATATGACATTTGGATTTGGATTTAGTGTGCATGTGTGTTCATTTCTGTGGAATTCAGTTTTAGACGACTTATTTTAATTATATTAAAACAGACAGTTTTTTAAATTTCAAATGCAAATAAGTAAAAATGCAAGGTAATTACTTCCCCTTTGTTTATATTTTCTTCCTGTGAACAGAACAAAGTACTTCAACTCAACAAGGAGCTAGACGACCAGCGTAACAAGTTAGAAAGAGTTGCAAAACAGGTGAGAGAAATGATTCCTTTATGACTTTATTTTGGATTCGTTTACCTGTTCTTTCTCTTCATCTCATTTTTTCTGACACTCCCTCCCTCCGTCTATATTTTTGTCTTTTTATCCAGGGTTGTATTGTCTATCTGTCTCTGTCTCTATTTTTGGTCTCTCTCTCACTTTCGCCATGTCTGTCTGTCTATTTATCTATCTCTCGATTTCTTTCTCTCTGTCTCTGTCTGTCTGTCTCTGTCTCTCCTGTTTCTGTGTCTGTCTGTTTGTCTGTCTGTCTGTCTGTCTGTCTGTCTGTCTGTCTGTCTGTCTGTCTGTCTGTCTCTCTCTCTCTCTCTCTCTCTCTCTCTCTCTCTCTCTCTCTCTCTCTCTCTCTCTCTCTCTCTCTCTCTCTCTCTCTCTCTCTCTCTCTCTCTCTCTCTCTCTCTCTCTCTCTCTCTCTCTCTCTCTCTCTCTCTCTCTCTCTCTCTCTCTCTCTCTCTCTCTCTCTCTCTCTCTCTCTCTCTCTCTCTCTCTCTCTCTCTCTCTCTGAGTCTCTCTGGGCTGTAGGTGGGCATTGCTGAAATTTCCTACTTCTTTCCCTATGATCATTCACTTATCTTTTATCTTGCTTCCTCTTAATAAAATCACCGCCTATCATGACAGGGGAAATTTCATTTAAAAAACAAAACAAACTCCTTCCTCACTTGCTCATTTTTCTCCTACTCAACTTTTTTCAATCATCTCAAGTGAATTTGTTACTCATGTCACTCATAATATTAACGACCAGTGGCTTGTGATACAAATTTTCTGGTTCTGCTGAGGGATCACAGTGGTCCAGAGATAAGATGCCGGCTTCTCAACGATGAGGTTTGAGGTGTCCCTTACAGGTGGAAACATTTTGTTGAGTTTTTTCCAGGTAACCCCCCCCACCCCCTGGCTCTAGTTTGTAGATCGACACCTAGTTCCATTGGAGATGGACGATAAAAAGGGGTCCCGTGTTCATATCACAACACTCTTTGCACAATAAATATCCCTTGGCTGTTTACAGGGCAGTCCTAGGTCCCGTGTTCATATCACAACACTCTGTGCACGCTAAAGATCCCCTGGCTGTTTACAGGGCAGTCCTAGGTCCCGTATTCATATCACAACACTCTTTGCACAATAGATAATAGATATCCCTTGGCTGTTTACAGGGCAGTCCTAGCAACAACAACAAATTTAAACCCTACCTTAAACTCCGTGATCACCTTAGTTGTGGATGTGGGTAAATTAAATCAAATCAAATCAAAGTTTTGTTTTGCTGGTCGTATGAATGATGCCAAGCTTTGGTCCCCTCCTTTTTGTTGTCTTCTTACGAATTGCGTCTGCTTTCTGTTTAGAATGTCCGCTACTCTCGTGAGCTGAGATCAGCCAGGAAGGTGAAGGATGAGCTTCCAGAGGAGGTGACAGTTGTTTTTTCTTCCTTTCTATTAAGCGTCAGTGTTTGGCAAGTGTTGCAGCTAAAGCTTTTTCTTTTTTTTTCCATATACAGAAGTGCAACTACTTTTCTAGAGAGTATTTTAAGAATGCCTAAATTGTATCCAATTGCAATGAAAACGATGGTGTATTTAGTCCTGTCGTATGCTTTTGTTGTTTTTTTATAGTTTTGTATTGGGTTTTTTCTGCATTTGTTTGGAGTTGTTTTGTGATATGATTTTTTATTTGTTTTCTGATATGATTTTTTTATCTGTTTTGTGATATGATTTTTTGTTTGTTTTGTGATATGACTTTTTATCTGTTTTGTGATATGATTTTTTTATTTGTTTTGTGATATGATTTTTATTTGTTTTGTGATGTGATTTTTTATTTGTTTTGTGATATGATTTTTTTTATTTGTTTTGTGATATGATTTTTATTTGTTTTGTGATATTTTATTCTTTTGTGATATGATTTTTATTTGTTTTGTGATATGATTCTTTATTTGTTTTGTGATATGATTTTTTATCTGTTTTGTGATATGATTTTTTATTTGTTTTGTGATATTTTTATTTGTTTTGATTTTTTTATTTTGTGATGTGATTTTTTATTTGTTTTGTGATATGATTCTTTATTTGTTTTGTGATATGATTTTTTATCTGTTTTGTGATATGATTCTTTATTTGTTTTGTGATATGATTCTTTTATTTGTTTTGTGATATGATTTTTATTTGTTTTGTGATATGATTTTTATTTGTTTTGTGATGTGATTTTTTTATTTGTTTTGTGATATGATTTTTATTTGTTTTGTGATATGATTTTTTATTTGTTTTGTGATATGATTTTTTATTTGTTTTGTGATTTGATTTTTATTTGTTTTGTGATGTGATTTTTATTTTTTTTGTGATGTAATTTTTGATTTGTTTTGTGATGTGATTTTTATTTGTTTTGTGATATGATTTTTATTTGTTTTGTGATGATTTTTTATTTGTTTTGTGATATGATTTTTTATTTGTTTTGTGGTTTGATTTTTATTTGTTTTGTGATTTTTGATTTTTATTTGTTTTGTGATGTGATTTTTATTTGTTTTGTGATGTGATTTTTATTTGTTTTGTGATGTGATTTTTATTTGTTTTGTGATTTGATTTTGATTTTTTTGTGATTTGTTTTGTGGTTTGATTTTATTTGTTTTGTGATATGATTTTTATTTGTTTTGTGATGTGATTTTTATTTGTTTTGTGATGTGATTTTTATTTGTTTTGTGATGTGATTTTTATTTGTTTTGTGATGTGATTTTTTATTTGTTTTGTGATGTGATTTTTATTTGTTTTGTGATTTTATTTGTTTTGTGGGTTTTGTGATGTGATTTTTATTTGTTTTGTGATGTGATTTTTTATTTTTGGGGGAGATTTTTATTTGTTTTGTGATGTGATTTTTATTTGTTTTGGAGTGTGGTGGGATGCTTTGAATTTTTTTGTTTTGTGACGTTTTGAATGACAAAAAGTCAGAGGCCTGGGTTTTGGACATTTTTACATGTGATTTTTTATTTTTGCTGTTAATCTACTTGGAGATTGAGGGTGCTGTTAATCTCTTGGAGATTGAGGGTGGGGGGGGGGTAGATATTACGTGAAGCGTGTTTTTTATGTTTTTGAATATAATCAGATTCACAAAGAAAAGAAAACTAAAATGTAAACAAACAAAATTAATGTCTTACAACTTATTTCGTGTCTTTTCTGTATTTTCATTTTCTTGCACTTTCAGAAAGATTTTGAGGTTCAGGAATTGCGGGAATTCAACAAAAACATCATGAGAATGGTTGGCGAGGCCTCTGGTCACTATCCTGACATGCGGGAGGCTGTCTCTATGTACTTTTCACAGGTATTGTATACAGAACGTCTTTTTATCAGCAGTCTTCATCAGTTTTCTCCTTTTATATATTCAGAGTGTGAAGATTTGACATTTGATGAGCAGAGAAAAGCAGCAAGAAAAATATTGTTGTAACAGGAGTGTGTGGGGAAAGTTCTGGTGGAGGTGAAATAGTGAAGGATGGGAAGAAAACTTCAATTTATACAATAGATAATATAAAGAAAATTTGTGCTCTAATTCTCATAAAAAAAACAAGTTCTTGGCGTTACATGGCATGTCTAGCCTTCTTTTGATTGTTATTCTTTCAGATTGGAAAAGTTGTTTATGCTTTATTTCTCTTTGCTTGTTAGTTTACGGGTTTTGGGGGATTAAGAGAGAGAGAGAGAGAGAGAGAGAGAGAGAGAGAGAGAGAGAGAGAGAGAGAGAGAGAGAAAGAGAGATATTGAGAGAGGGAAGGAGAGAGAAGAGGGGGAAAGAGATAGAGAGAGAAGAGGAACAAGGGAAAGAAAGAAAGAGAGAGGGAATGAGGGAAAGAGAAAAAGAGAGGGAACGAGGGAAAGAATGAAAGACAGAGAGAGAGAGATTTATCCCCTTCAATTTCCCTCTTTTTGCTTACTTATTCATCCTTTACGTTATTTATATTCAACAACGCGACAGGCTGACTTGCCAGCGCCGTCTATGAGCGGTCTACCAGGCAGCGGCCACAGCAGCGCTAGAAGTAGTGCCAGAGCAAGCGTTGCGTCCCAGCGCCAAAAGGGGACAGGCCCCATGCCAGTCAACATTGGGGCCGGCTTTGAAGGTCAGTGACTTAGACTAATACGACATGTACGTACAGAGTTTTTAATTGCATGATAATCATAAACTAATTAACTCAATTTTCTATTGATTTCATGTCAGAATGAGAATGAGAAGGAGACAGTAGGTTTGTCATCTGTTTTTACAGTATTACTTTTACAACAGGAGTCTGTGTCCTTCTGTTTGTAAGAGAGAGAGAGAGAGAGGGGGAGAGAGACACATAGAAAGAGACACAGAGAGACACACACACAGAAAGAGAGAGAGAGAGAGAGAGAGAGAAAAGAGAGAGGGAGGGAGAGAGAGAGAGAGAGAGAGAGAGAGAGAGAGAGAGAGAGAGAGGGAGGGAGAGAGAGAGAGAGAGAGAGTTGGCATGTGATCACAATATTGAATAAATCAGGACATTTTTATTTTCCCAGTAATGTTATACTGTTATTATTAAAGGAACTGTTTAAAACAGGGATACAATCCTAGTCCTAGTGGCAGCAGTTATATATATATATATATATATATATATACATACAGATATTACAATGGATATTAATTAGTGATGTTAATATAGGTACCACAAGTTGTCCGCCACCCGCGGTTGAAACCGCCGACCGCGGCGTGAAGTAAGGAAAATTGCCGATTTTCAACAAGTTAAAACTCAAAAACGTTATTATCGATACCAATAAAAATTACACACACGAAAACATCGTCGAGACTCAACTTTGTAAAAAATGGTGCGTGTGTTTTATTTCTGAATGTTTTTATTATCCCGTCAAAAAGCGTATCCTTTTGACAAACTTCGCGTCGAGCAGCCATGAGTGATATCGTCCTCTTTTAAGTGCTTGGTACTCAAGTTGCTACCGTTCTGCCAAGAATAAATGTATCCGCATAATTTTTCCAATACCATGCACGGGAGATAACTGCCGTTATTGTAAAGCCACTCTCTACGATGCAGGCAATGAGAAAGGCAGTGTGAATATCGATTGAGAAGTTTGATAGCTTAGGAGAGTCCCTTGCCCAAATTTGTAAAACTCGAAAGTGATACGGTTAAAAAGCTCATTATTTGCACTTTAACAGAGCATAATTTCAAAACCATACCTGTTTTCTTGGTGAGACGGTTCTTTATCAAACAAACCAAGTGGCGCGACCAGTCCTCCACCACAGTGGTGTCGGCTTGAACGGGAGTAGGTCATGGCTCTGCTGGTGACCAGCGATCCCGGCAAACACCCCACACACACACACACACACACACACACACGCACCCACCCACCTCCGATAGCTTACTCCGAAATGGAAAGCCAAAATTCTTTATATGAAACTCATTTAAAATCTTCAATCAATGAGTATTTTATAATTATTTTAAAACACAATGTACTGTTACTATACATATTCGATGTAAAAGAAAGAGATAGTAATGGCGTTGCAAACTCTTATCGCAGGTAGATCTAGTGTTTAGTACCGGCAACATGTCAAAATACTAGAGTTCGATAGGCCTAGAAATAGTAAGTAGAATAGATTCTACATCTATACGACTGAGCATGATGAGGGTGCATACAAAAGTAATACCATACTATGAATGAATATGATGAGGGTGTATACTAAAGTAATACCATACTGTGAATGAATATGATGAGGGTGTATACTAAAATAATACCATACTGTGAATGAATATGATGAGGGTGCATACTAAAGTAATACCATACTATGATGAATGAATATGATGAGGGTGCATACTAAAGTAATATCATACTATGAATGAATATGATGAGGGTGCATACTAAAGTAATACCATACTATGAATGAATATGATGAGGGTGCATACTAAAGTAATACTCTAATACCATACTATGAATGAATATGATGAGGGTGCATACTAAAGTAATACCATACTGTGAATGAATATGATGAGGGTGTATACTAAAGTAATACCATACTATGAATGAATATGATGAGGGTGTATACTAAAGTAATACCATACTGTGAATGAATATGATGAGGGTGTATACTAAAGTAATACCATACTGTGAATGAATATGATGAGGGTGTATACTAAAGTAATACCATACTATGAATGAATATGATGAGGGTGTATGTAATACATACTAAATGAATAATGAGGGTGCATACTAAAGTAATACCATACTGTGAATGAATATGATAAGGGTGTATACTAAAGTAATACTCTAATACCATACTGTGAATGAATATGATGAGGGTGTATACTAAAGTAATACCATACTGTGAATGAATATGATAAGGGTGTATACTAAAGTAATACTCTAATACCATACTATGAATGAATATGATGAGGGTGCATACTAAAGTAATACCATACTATGAATGAATATGATGAGGGTGCATACTAAAGTAATACCATACTATGAATGAATATGATGAGGGTGTATACTAAAGTAATACCATACTGTGAATGAATATGATGAGGGTGTATACTAAAGTAATACCATACTGTGAATGAGTATGATGAGGGTGTATACTAAAGTAATACCATACTGTGAATGAGTATGATGAGGGTGTATACTAAAGTAATACCATACTGTGAATGAATATGCAGTGTAGTGTCAGAAGGAAAGCAATGACAATAATAATATAGTATTGATAGTAATAATAAAAATGTTACTGATAAAAATAATAATAATAATAATAATGTCATGATGATGATAAATAAGTTATTGTTAATAATAATACTAGAGGCAAGGCCTACACGTTAAATATCCGGAGAGACTGGATACAGATCTAGATCTATGTGTACTGTCAGCCTAGTCTAGATCTAGATTGAGATCTTGTCAAGATCAGCTACAGAAAGTTTTGTCTAGGCGAAAACATTCAAGTGACAGGCAATATAAAGACTATCTACGCACGTTTATTAAAAGTTATTTAATAGTTCAAATCGACCGAAATTGTTCAGGAAAACGGACTTAAAACATTACGTCCAAATAAAACTTCAAAAATTCATATCTTGGTTATTTATTATTAGATTTTGTTGAAGTAAAGTGTGTTGTTCTTGTATTTACAATGTCTGTCTGAATATATCACTGGATTTACTCTCTGAGCATTTTGAAAAGTTGGCTTGTGGTACCTTCTATCATCACTAATTAATATCCATTGTAATATCTGAGACGCTATGCTCCTCTTTTGAGCCATGAGATGCCGGTAGCTGAGTCAGTAGAGCATCTGGTCAGCCTTCCACAGACAAGAGTTAAAAGTTTGATTGATTACCAATCTTGGCAAACTTTTCATGGCCTTCTTGTTGAACCAGCAATGAAATAAAATATCTTAGTCATCTCAGACTTGGTGAAAGTAAATAGCAATTAGTATAAAATATTAAATTACCGCACTGTGTGGTGTAGCATGCTAAGAAAAATCTGGGCCCAACTCGACTCAGATTTTCCCTCATTCAAGGATGAGTATGGCTAGCTCACCTTTTTTGTATGGGGCCATCTGATATACATATTATATTATTATAACAAGCTTGTCATACCTAGGGCAATATTATCAGATACAATTAAAATTATTAGATGGAGTCACTACTCAATACTGAGGTTATGCAGGCAGGCATAAACAATATTATTCCTACTTTTGAATTATAAAACCTGTTTAAAAGCGGTTGAAAATTCTGTACAAAGACGGGGAAACAAATAAAATTTCCCCATTAAGCGTCTTTTTGTGGTAAAAGAATTTATCAAAAGAAATTGATCTTGGAATCATTTAGAACCCAAATGCAAAATATGTTTAATCTCAATGGACTGGTGACAGAGCTTTTGATGTTCAAAGAACGACCAACTCAGAATTATATGTGTGTGTATATATATATAATGTAATGATAGATATTGTTGTAACAGTTAACAAAGCAGTTTTTTTCCTTTCTCCAGGTCCCGGTTCTGCCCGTAGTTCAATTTCAAGTCAAGGAAGCCATGCCTCCTCTAGAGCCTCCTCCAGACGCTAGAGAAAACTTAAGTTTAGTTTACATTTAGCTTCACATCCAGGATTGATTTAAATCTAGCAACAGTGACGTGTCACGTTTTCCTTATGAAATTCGTATTTTTGGTATTTGTTAATCCGTATCAAGATAAACAAACACATCCCCCCCCCACCCCAAAAAAAAAAAACCACATCGAATTTAGGAAATTTAGATCCGACATTGTTGTCAAAGACAAAACGAATAGTTTTTTTTAAAAGATGAATGTTTTGCAAGACCTTTGCTTTCATCCGACTTGCCTTTGTTGGTACCGTAGCATCGTTATATAACTAAATTAACTAAATTCCCTAAATACATTGTAAATGCCACAATCAATTACTTCCTGTTTGCAATCTCTATAAAATAATAACATAAAATAAAGTATTATTTATAAAAAGCAGGAGGAGGCTGTTAGAGTTTTAATACAATGATTATGAAATAGATGGCTTTGAAGTAAGCTTTAAAATTCCTCTGCGTTGTGTTAGAAACGGAAGGGAACATTCAATCCTTCGTTTTTTGCCAAATTAAATTTATATTTTTTTCCATAAAGATTTCAAGAGCTGTGATATATTTCTGTAATGCCAACCCTTCTTCTGAGACTTTCCTTCATCTTATTCTTTTTCTTATTGTTTCTTTTGCCTGTCTGCGACTGTCAGTTTTTGTTGTTTTGTTTTATAATGCCTTGTTATGTCTCACAAGTTACATAGAATGTGATTATTACGTGCAAACAACATGATGATATTAGCAACATGACCCATTTACAAATTTCAAGACTAGTGTTTTTGCTACTCTCATATTATGATTATGAGAAAACGAGCAAACAAAAATTCTTAAAAATTGACATTAAGAGCAAAATAAAGGGCAAATAAATAAGGGGATGTCAGCTGAGGGGGAATTTGCTGTCTCCATGAATGTTTCAAACTTTATGATAGCCTGTTTCAATGTTGCTGCTAGCTTACTACAACCAAATCTATGATTGTCTGTTAAACGTATGAGCAGAAGAAGGAACAAAAATTTACAAAAAAAATAAAATTAGAGAACGGAATTGTTAACAAAAGAATAGATTGGTTTCTTTTTTTTTAAGTATCAAATCAAATTTCCTGTGAGGAGGATAAAAAAAATCTTGAATTAATGATTCTATTGATGTTTTGCCTCAAGGTCAGATAATTGCCTGAAATTGCATCATGTAATTTTTCAAATTGTCTTTTTTATCATTTATCTTTCTTTCGGTATCAGTTATTCCAGTTAGTTTTAGTTTTATTTATACAAACGTAATGCATGAGGCACTGATCCTGTGTCACCCATCCTGCTCAATTTCAGTGTCCTGGCAATTAGGGCATATTATATTAATATCATATATTCATCTAAAGTCTGGCACCATAGGCATAAGTCTCAGTCTCAAGGCTATAATTCCTTTGATTGGGAAGAAATTATACACTGACTTACATTTACATTCCGTTCTCTTACAAAGAAAGAAATTCTAATTATCCTCGGTTTGTTTTTTGCTATTTGGTTTATTGTATTTTTAACATAAAAGAATAACACATTATGTTTCAGAACAAGACACCACTTATGTACATTATGGACTACATGTATTTGACTTGAATAAATGAATGAAAACAAACCCATTTTGATAGCTCCTTTTGTACTGGTCATGTGCTCCCTCACTCTTACTAGTCTTACTCTCTTCGTGTGTCTCTCTCTCTTTTTCTTTCCTAGTCACTGCACTGTCTTTCACTCTTTCTCTCTCTCTCTCTCTCTGAGTCTCTTTTCCTTACTTTATCACTATCAGTGTCTCTTGCTCTCTTTTTCTCTCCTACTCTTGCTCCTCACTCTTTTTCTTTATCTCTCTCTCTAGTCTCAGTCTCACTGTCTATCACTCTCTTTCTCTCTGTCTGTCTGTCTGTCTGTTTCTTCTCTCTCTCCCTCCCTCCCTCTCCCTCCCTCTCTCTCTCTCTCTCTCTCTCTCTCTCTCTCTCTCTCTCTCTCTCTCTCTCTCTCTCTCTCTCTCTCTCTCTCTCTCTCTCTCTCTCTCTCTCTCTCTCTCTCTCTCTCTCTCTCTCTCTCTCTCTCTCTCTCTCTCTCTCTCTCTCTCTCTCTCTCTTACTCGTTTTCCTTTCTATTTCTCCTCTTCATGTCACTTCTAACATTAACATACAATTCATTCAAGACATTTATCTTTCCTGTTTGCTCTTAAGAATGTAAACCAACTTAACTCTGCTTTTCTCACATGACTCACGTGTGAATGTGCACTCAGCTTAATAAAAAAAAGGTAGAGGACAAATTTTGTCAAAAAGTTTGCCTGGCGCACTTAACTAAGGGGAGGTAAGCATACTAAAAGGAAATTTCTTTTCCAAAACATGTTATTCATGTTTTTTCTCATCATATGAAAGAACTGATGTTATAAATATAATGTTGAAAAAAGACTTAATCGAGTTTATTTCATACTGATCATTCCCTCCACAGGTAAATTTTGACACGACATATTGTGACAAGAATTTTTCCACATAGGACAAAGCTAGAAGCATCATACTTACTAGGATTATCATTATAACATATATCAACAACATCAATAAGGGATTTTACAGTACCGTAAAAAAAATGAAATTAACATATAAAATTCTGAAATACGAGCTGGTACTTATAAAAACCTCGTCAAATTGACTTTTCTCAAGATTTTGATGGCTTTTTTATAACTTGTAAATGAAAGTAAGTTGATACAAGATATTCTATGTAGTTGTGCATCTACTTGCTATGAATCATTACAACAAATTTCTAATGAATTTTTTGAATAATTAAGAAAGAAGAAAAAATCGATAAAATTCTTGATATTTATGTAAAAAACAAAAAAACCGGATTTTTCAGAACTCCAGTCTCTTATCACAACAATAAACTGAGTGACAAAAAAAGTACACCCGGCAGTGAACGGAAGGCAACTACGGGGAGTAGATGATCCCGCTTTCAACGAGTCTGCTGCTGCCTTGCAGGCAGATCTTGGCTGACCAAAGGCTAAGGGGTTAACCCTGAAAGAAAACAACCTGCTGTCTTGCAGGCCGGTTTTCACTTACCAAAGGCTAAGGGAGTAAGCCCTGACAGAAAATAACAACCTGCTGCCTTCCAGGCTGGTCTTGAATGACTAAATGCTGAGGGAGTTAACCCTGACAGAAAATAACAAGGCCTGGTAGGGGACTTCAAGGTGGCAGCCCCACAGATTCAAAAAATATAACCGGCTTGATCTTTTGAAGACGAACTTGGAAATGCATATGGACTGATTTTTGGAACATGGAACTTTAGGGCAATAAATGGAAAAGAGTTCAAATTAGCTGAAGAAATGGAAAAATTCAAAGTAGATATTTTGGCCATTACAGAAACAAAGAAAAAAGGACAAGGAATAGAAAATGTAGGACCGAATCATATTTTAATCTTCTCAGGAGTAGATATCAACAGAGCTAGAGCAGGAGTAGGCCTCCTAGTGCATAAAAGACATGAAGAGCTACTAGAAAGTTGGAAATTTATACGCCCAGAGCTATTAAAAGTAAATATTAAACCAAAAGGACGAGAAATTAAATTATTAATAGCTTACGGACCAAACGAAGACGCAACTAAAGAAGAAAAAGATATCTTCAAAATTGATTTACAAATTGCTGCAGAGAATCTTAAACTCAAACAGGAACTCATGTTTTTAGGAGATTTAAATGCTAGAGTAGGCAACAATGTAGAAATGTCAGGAGGAGTAATAGGTAAAGAAGGAGAGACAACAACTTCTCCAAATGGAGAGTGGAGAGAGACTAATAGATTTTTACCTAAAGAATAACATGAAAATAGCCAACACCTTTTTTTGCTCATGAAGATATCCACAAATATACAAGAGTAAATGAAGACAGGTGTGAAAAGTCAATGATAGACTACATAATAGTTAACAGCTCCCTTTTTACAGTACATTGGATGCAAGAGTAAACAGAGAAGCAGAAATATTTATTGATCATCACTTGGTGATTGCCAAAATGAGATTACTGACTGAAGAAAAAAAAACAGAAAAGGAAAGAGAAGAAAGCTATTAAATTCAAAATAGAGGAACTAAATAAACCAGTAGTAAAACAGGTATATCAATCTAGGATAAAACGATTTATCAGTGAAAGACAGGTGGATCTGAATGATAGCACAGTAGAAGAAAAGTGGCAGATGACTCATTCTCAAAAGGTGGATTATCCTTTGGGTGTCTACTTTATCTCTATACATTTATGGTTTCTAACGCATCAAGATAAAGAAGCTTGGTGTCATCTGAAAGCTAAGGAAGTCAAGAGATAGTATTGATAAAATCAAGATGCTTGGTGCCATCTGAAAGCTAAGGACGTAAAGAGATAGCATTGATAAAATCAGGATGCTTGGTTCAATTTTGTTTTTGCTGTCTATTGCTCATGTATACATTTGTTGTCTATTACTTAGGTATACATTTGTTGTCTATTACTTAGGTATACATTTGTTGTCTATTACTTAGGTATACATTTGTTGTCTATTACTTAGGTATAAGTTTGTTGTCTATTACTTAGGTATACATTTGTTGTCTATTACTTAGGTATATGTTTGTTGTCTATTACTTAGGTATACATTTGTTGTCTATTACTTAGGTATACATTTGTTGTCTATTACTTAGGTATATGTTTGTTGTCTATTACTTAGGTATACATTTGTTGTCTATTACTTAGGTATACATTTGTTGTCTATTACTTAGGTATATGTTTGTTGTCTATTACTTAGGTATATGTTTGTTGTCTATTACTTAGGTATACATTTGTTGTCTATTACTTAGGTATATGTTTGTTGTCTATTACTTAGGTATACATTTGTTGTCTATTACTTAGGTATACATTTGTTGTCTATTACTTAGGTATACATTTTTGTCTATTACTTAGGTATACATTTGTTGTCTATTACTTAGGTATTCATTTGTTGTCTATTACTTAGGTATACATTTGTTGTCTATTACTTAGGTATATGTTTGTTGTCTATTACTTAGGTATACATTTGTTGTCTATTACGTAGGTATATGTTTGCTGTCTATTACTTAGACATATGTTTGTTGTCTATTACTTGGGTATATGTTTGTTGTCTATTACTTAGGTATATGTTTGTTGTCTATTACTTAGGTATACATTTGTTGTCTATTACTTAGGTATATGTTTGCTGTCTATTACTTAGGTATACATTTGTTGTCTATTACTTAGACATATGATTGTTGTCTATTACTTAGGTATACATTTGTTGTCTATTACTTAGACATATGTTTGTTGTCTATTACTTAGATATACATTTGTTGTCTATTACTTAGGTATACATTTGTTGTCTATTACTTAGGTATATGTTTGTTGTCTATTACTTAGGTATATGTTTGTTGTCTATTACTTAGGTGTATGTTTGTTGTCTATTACTTAGGTATATGTTTGTTGTCTATTACTTAGGTATACATTTGTTGTCTATTACTTAGGTATTGTTTGTCTATTACTTAGGTATACATTTGTTGTCTATTACTTAGGTATATGTTTGTTGTCTATTACTTAGGTATACATTTGTTTGTATGTCTATTACTTAGGTATACATTTGTTGTCTATTACTTAGGTATATGTTTGTTGTCTATTACTTAGGTATATGTTTGTTGTCTATTACTTAGGTATACATTTGTTGTCTATTACTTAGGTATATGTTTGTTGTCTATTACTTAGGTATACATTTGTTGTCTATTACTTAGACATATGTTTGTTGTCTATTACTTAGGTATACATTTGTTGTCTATTACTTAGGTATATGTTTGTTGTCTATTACTTAGGTATACATTTGTTGTCTATTACTTAGGTATATGTTTGTCTATTACTTAGGTATATGTTTGTTGTCTATTACATTTGTTGTATATGTTTGTTGTCTATTACTTAGACATACATTTGTTGTCTATTACTTAGACATATGTTTGTTGTCTATTACTTAGGTATATGTTTGTTGTCTATTACTTAGGTATATGTTTGTTGTCTATTACTTAGGTATATGTTTGTTGTCTATTACTTAGGTATATGTTTGTTGTCTATTACTTAGGTATATGTTTGTTGTCTATTACTTAGGTATATGTTTGTTGTCTATTACTTAGGTATACATTTGTTGTCTATTACTTAGGTATATGTTTGTTGTCTATTACTTAGGTATATGTTTGTTGTCTATTACTTAGGTATATATTTTGTTGTCTATTACTTAGGTATACATTTGTTGTCTATTACTTAGGTATACATTTGTTGTCTATTACTTAGGTATATGTTTGTTGTCTATTACTTAGGTATATGTTTGTTGTCTATTACTTAGGTATACATTTGTTGTCTATTACTTAGACATATGTTTGTTGTCTATTACTTAGGTATATGTTTGTTGTCTATTACTTAGGTATATGTTTGTTGTCTATTACTTAGGTATACATTTGTTGTCTATTACTTAGGTATACATTTGTTCTCTATTACTTAGGTATATGTTTGTTGTCTATTACTTAGGTATACATTTGTTGTCTATTACTTAGGTATATGTTTGTTGTCTATTACTTAGGTATACATTTGTTGTCTATTACTTAGACATACATTTGTTGTCTATTACTTAGGTATATGTTTGTTGTCTATTACTTAGGTATATGTTTGCTGTCTATTACTTAGGTATACATTTGTTGTCTATTACTTAGGTATACATTTGTTGTCTATTACTTAGGTATATGTTTGTTGTCTATTACTTAGACATACATTTGTTGTCTATTACTTAGGTATACATTTGTTGTCTATTACTTAGACATATGTTTGTTGTCTATTACTTAGGTATATGTTTTTGTCTATTACTTAGGTATATGTTTGTTGTCTATAACTTAGGTATACATTTGTTGTCTATTACTTAGGTATATGTTTGTTGTCTATTACTTAGGTATATGTTTGTTGTCTATTACTTAGGTATACATTTGTTGTCTATTACTTAGGTATACATTTGTTGTCTATTACTTAGGTATATGTTTGTTGTCTATTACTTAGACATACATTTGTTGTCTATTACTTAGGTATACATTTGTTGTCTATTACTTAGACATACATTTGTTGTCTATTACTTAGACATACATTTGTTGTCTATTACTTAGGTATATGTTTGTTGTCTATTACTTAGACATACATTTGTTGTCTATTACTTAGACATACATTTGTTGTCTATTACTTAGGTATACATTTGTTGTCTATTACATTACTTATTTAGACATACATTTGTTGTTTATTACTTAGGTATATGTTTGTTGTCTATTACTTAGGTATATGTTTGTTGTCTATTACTATAGGTTGTCATATGTTTGTTGTCTGTTACTTAGGTATATGTTTGTTGTCTATTACTTAGGTATACATTTGTTGTCTATTACTTAGGCATATGTTTGTTGTATGTCAGCCGAATGAAGAGTAGCATCGTTGTTGGCCCAGATCGCGTCATCCTGACAATACTTTGGTGGGGCAGACATGGCTATGATTGGGTTCAATTGAGTTGCGAAAAGTGCAGTGAAACAAATATTCACTAATCTGACTAATCAACTAATCAATGTGTGTTTTTACGATCTGCTGTCCTTCTTTGCCAACGAACGCTGTGTCATTGTCACCCGAAAACGTTTATGTCTTACCCTGCTACTGTTAGTTGCATATGTACTTAGGGCCTCTTTGAATTCACTTAGGGTATAATTGTATTCTCGATCGACTTTGTTGAGTACTACATGTAGTAACTAGTAACTAGCTAGGCAGCCCATCACAGTGCTTGGTGGGCAGGGTTTTAAAACAGTTTGATTTGATTTACCCACATCCACAACTAAGGTGATTTTGGGGGTTTTGGTAGGGATTTTAAATTTTGCCCGGACTGCCCTGTAGTGTAAACAGCCAATCAACATTTATTTAACGTGCGCCGCATGTGTTATGATCTGCACACAGGACCTCCTTTTATCGTCTGTCTCCGATGGGACTAGACATCGAGCGAGCCGCCTACCTGGACCAGGGAAGTAGATTGCTCGAAAACAAGTTGAGAAAATTTGTCAACAGTCGGTGGAGCCCGAACCCACTACTCTTTGGTTGAGAGGCTGACACCTTGATCTGTTAGTATTCTGTAAACCTACATCTCATGATTCTATTGACACCTTGATCTGTTAGTACTCTTGTAAACCTACATCTCATGATTCTATTGACACCTTGATCTGTTAGTACTCTGTAAACCTACATCTCATGATTCTATTGACACCTTGATCTATTAGTATTCTGTAAACCTACATCTCATGATTCTATTGACACCTTCATCTGTTAGTATTCTGTAAACCTACATCTCATGATTCTATTGACACCTTCATCTGTTAGTACTCTGTAAACCTACATCTCATGATTCTATTGACACCTTGATCTGTTAGTACTCTGTAAACCTACATCTCATGATTCTATTGACACCTTGATCTGTTAGTATTCTGTAAACCTACATCTCATGATTCTATTGACACCTTCATCTGTTAGTATTCTGTAAACCTACATCTCATGATTCTATTGACACCTTCATCTGTTAGTATTCTGTAAACCTACATCTCATGATTCTATTGACACCTTCATCTGTTAGTACTCTGTAAACCTACATCTCATGATTCTATTGACACCTTCATCTGTTAGTATTCTGTAAACCTACATCTCATGATTCTATTGACACCTTCATCTGTTAGTACTCTGTAAACCTACATCTCATGATTCTATTGACACCTTCATCTGTTAGTATTCTGTAAACCTACATCTCATGATTCTACTGACACCTTGATCTGTTAGTACTCTGTAAACCTACATCTCATGATTGATTCTACTGACACCTTGATCTGTTAGTATTCTGTAAACCTACATCTCATGATTCTACTGACACCTTGATCTGTTAGTATTCTGTAAACCCTACATCTCATGATTGATTCTACTGACACCTTGATCTGTTAGTATTCTGTAAACCTACATCTCATGATTCTACTGACACCTTGATCTGTTAGTATTCTGTAAACCTACATCTCATGATTGATTCTACTGACACCTTGATCTGTTAGTATTCTGTAAACCTACATCTCATGATTCTACTGACACCTTGATCTGTTAGTACTCTGTAAACCTACATCTCATGATTCTACTGACACCTTGATCTGTTAGTATTCTGTAAACCTACATCTCATGATTCTATTGACAGCTTGATCTGTTAGTACTCTGTAAACCTACATCTCATGATTCTATTGACAGCTTGATCTGTTAGTACTCTGTAAACCTACATCTCATGATTCTACTGACAGCTTGATCTGTTAGTACTCTGTAAACCTACATCTCATGATTCTACTGACACCTTGATCTGTTTGTATTCTGTAAACCTACATCTCATGATTCTACTGACACCTTGATCTGTTAGTATTCTGTAAACCTACATCTCATGATTCTACTGACACCTTGATCTGTTAGTATTCTGTAAACCTGATTGATTCTACTGACACCTTGATTCTATTGACACCTTGATCTGTTATCTGTATTCTGTAAACCTACATCTCATGATTGATTCTACTGACACCTTGATCTGTTAGTATTCTGTAAACCTACATCTCATGATTGATTCTACTGACACCTTGATCTGTTAGTATTCTGTAAACCTACATCTCATGATTGATTCTACTGACACCTTGATCTGTTAGTATTCTGTAAACCTACATCTCATGATTCTATTGACACCTTGATCTGTTAGTATTCTGTAAACCTACATCTCATGATTCTATTGACACCTTGATCTGTTAGTATTCTGTAAACCTACATCTCATGATTGATTCTACTGACACCTTGATCTGTTAGTACTCTGTAAACCTACATCTCATGATTCTACTGACACTCGTCAAAGCCTTGCTGGTATCTTTTGTTTAATTGTCTCGGTCTCTCAGAGACGTCCTATTTGTATCTCCCAGGTATGAATGACAATCATACAGCTGTAGTTGTAATACTAATATTAGTATATAAATTCTAAACACCTTCATTCCGTGTTTACTTTTGAAATCAAGAGTTTTCGGCTTCGTTTGTTTTCTTATACTACGAAGGGATAAGCCACAGATTTGTGGATTGATGATAATAATATATGTCTATTAATACATGTACAAATAATACAGTATTTAATATTAATATAATATCTGTTCCCTTTGTGTTTCCAGATGTTCAAACCGCGGGTTGGGGCTTTAACTTTTTGGCCCTTTAAATATTAAATATGTGGACCTTGCAAAGGGTGTGTTTCCTGTCGTTTGTAAAACAGACCTGAAGGGTGTGTTCTATGTTGTTTATAAAACAGACCTGAAGGGTGTGTTCTATGTTGTTTGTAAAACAGACCTGAAGGGTGTGTTCCATGTTGTTTATAAAACAGACCTGAAGGGTGTGTTCTATGTTGTTTGTAAAACAGACCTGAAGGGTATGTTCTATGTTGTTTGTAAAACAGACCTGAAGGGTATGTTCTATGTTGTTTGTAAACAGACCTGAAGGGTATGTTCTATGTTGTTTGTAAAACAGACCTGAAGGGTGTGTTCTATGTTGTTTTAAAACAGACCTGAAGGGTGTGTTCTATGTTGTTTGTAAAACAGACCTGAAGGGTGTGTTCTATGTTGTTTATAAAACAGACCTGAAGGGTAGGACTTACCTGACTGTTTATAAACAGACCTGAAGGGTAGGACTACAAACAGGCCTGAAGGGTAGGACTACAAACAGACCCTGAAGGGGTAGGACTACAAACAGACCTGAAGGGTAGGACTACAAACAGACCCGAAGGGTAGGACTACAAACAGGCCTGAAGGGTAGGACTACAAACATACCTGAAGGGTAGGACTACAAACATACCTGAAGGGTAGGACTACAAACATACCTGAAGGGTAGGACTACCTGAAGGGGTAGGACTACAAACATACCTGAAGGGTAGGACTACAAACATACCTGAAGGGTAGGACTACAAACACACCTGAAGGGTAGGACTACAAACAGACCTGAAGGGTAGGACTACAAACAGACCTGAAGGGTAGGACTACAAACAGACCTGAAGGGTAGGACTACAAACAGACCTTAAGGGTAGGACTACAAACAGACCCGAAGGGTAGGACTACAAACATACCTGAAGGGGTAGGACTACAAACAGACCTGAAGGGTAGGACTACAAACAGACCTGAAGGGTAGGACTACAAAATACCTGAAGGGTAGGACTAAAAACATACCTGAAGGGTAGGACTACAAACATACCTGAAGGGTAGGACTACAAACATACCTGTAGGACTACAAACATACCTGAAGGGTAGGACTACAAACATACCTACAAACATACCTGAAGGGTAGGACTACAAACATACCTGAAGGGTAGGACCAAACATACCCGAAGGGTAACTAAAACATACCCGAAGGGTAGGACTACAAACAGACCTGAAGGGTAGACTATACCTGAAGGGTAGGACTACAAACAGACCTGAAGGGTAGGACTACAAACATACCTGAAGGGTAGGACTACAAACAGACCTGAAGGGTAGGACTACAAACATACCCGAAGGGTAGAACTATAAACATACCTGAAGGGTAGGACTACAAACAGACCTGGAGGGTAGGACGACAAACATACCTGAAGGTTGGGACTACACGACATTGTCGTAGAAGTAGAAGAATGGCTGTTCGTTTCTCTGTCCCGAAGCAACGCTTTTATTTATGTCACTGAAATTGGGTTGATGAACCACCTACATTACTGTGGCCACATGTAAAAAACTAACATTGGCACAGCCATGAATGAATGAAACAAATCGCTTTGATAGCTCTTTTTAATGTTCATGTGGTCTCTCGGTCACTCATTCTAACTCTTTTTTTAATGTTCATGTGGTCTCTCAGTCACTCATTCTCACTCTTTTTTTAATGTTCATGTGGTCTCTCAGTCACTCATTCTCACTCTTTTTTTTTAATGTTCATGTGGTCTCTCAGTCACTCACTCTCACTCATTCTTTTAATGTTCATGTGGTCTCTCAGTCACTCACTCTCACTCATTCTTTTAATGTTCATGTGGTCTCTCAGTCACTCATTCTCATTCTTTTTTCCTGCCATTAGCAGAGACACACTACACACACCTGAACAAAATATCATTTCCTGGTAGCGACACTGTCAGACCCTTTTTTCGAACATTAACAAAATGTAACTTAAAAATGTCTCCTGTGCCATAGTAGACTGATTACAGTGACGAAACAATTATTTTAAAGGTTCTTAAAAATGAAAAAAAGGAATAGCGAGTTGGCAAATATGATATCTCCAGAAATATTATTATGAAATATTATTATGAAATATCATTATGAAATATTATTATGAAATTATTATATTATGAAAATATTATTCGGAAATTGAAACATTTACAAACTTTTTCGGAATATTGATCCAGAAATCATTTTTGAAAGAAACCGGAGTATATCGGCACAACTTGACTATATATATATATATATATATATATATTATATTTACAAATATTTACGGAAGCTTTCGATTTTTTTAAGTGGTTTATTTTCTACCTGGGTTACAGAAACATTATCAGCTACGGTGAACAGGTCATTATCTACAACAGGACATTATCTACGAACAGGACATTATCTACGTGAACAGGACATTATCTACGGTGAACAGGACATTATCTACAGTGAACAGGACATTATCTGAACAGGACATTATCTACGGTGAACAGGACATTATCTACGGTGAACAGGACATTATCTACAGTGAACAGGACATTATCTACGGTGAACAGGACATTATCTACAGTGAACAGGACATTATCTACAGTGAACAGGTCATTATCTACGGTGAACAGGACATTATCTACAGTGAACAGGACATTATCTACGGTGAACAGGGTATCATCTACGGTGAACAGGACATTATCTACAGTGAACAGGACATTATCTACAGTGAACAGGAACATTATCTACAGTGAACAGGACATTATCTACAGTGAACAGGACATTATCTACAGTGAACAGGACATTATCTACAGTGAACAGGGTATCATCTACGGTGAACAGGACATTATCTACAGTGAACAGGGTATTATCTACAGTGAACAGGACATTATCTACAGGTGAACAGGACATTATCTACAGTGAACAGGACATTATCTACAGTGAACAGGACATTATCTACAGTGAACAGGACATTATCTACAGTGAACAGGGTATTATCTACAGTGAACAGGACATTATCTACGGTGAACGGGACATTATCTACAGTGAACAGGACATTATCTACGGTGAACAGGGTATTATCTACAGTGAACAGGACATTATCTACGGTGAACAGGTATCATCTACGGTGAACAGGACATTATCTACAGTGAACAGGGTATCATCTACAGTGAACAGGACATTATCTACGGTGAACAGGGTATCATCTACGGTGAACAGGACATTAGCTACGGTGAACAGGGTATCATCTACAGTGAACAGGACATTATCTACGGTGAACAGGGTATCATCTACAGTGAACAGGACATTAGCTCTAACAGGGTATCATCTACAGTGAACAGGACATTATCCACGGTGAACAGGGTATCATATACAGTGAACAGGACATTAGCTCTGCAGGGTATCATCTACAGTGAACAGGACATTATCTACGGTGAACAGGGTATCATATAAGGTGAACAGGAAATTAGCTACGGTGAACAGGGTATCATCTACGGTGAACAGGACATTATCTACGGTGAACAGGGTATCATCTACGGTGAACAGAACATTAGCTACGGTGAACAGGGTATCATCTACGGTGAACAGGACATTAGCTACGGTGAACAGGGTATCATCTACGGTGAACAGGACATTATCTACGGTGAACAGGGTATCATCTACAGTAAACAGGACATTATCTACGGTGAACAGGGTATCATCTAAGGTGAATAGGACATTATCTACGGTGAACAGGGTATCATCTACAGTGAACAGGACATTATCTGAACAGGTATCAACAACAGGACATTATCTACGGTGAACAGGGTATCATCTACAAACAGGTGAACAGGACATTAGGTACGGTGAACAGAGTATCATCTACAGTGAACAGGACATTAGCTACGGTGAACAGGGTATCATCTAAGGCAAACAGGGAACAGGACATTATCTAATGTGAACAGGTGAATCTAAGGTGAATAGGGTATCATCTACAGTGAACAGGACATTAGCTACGGTGAACAGGTATCATCTGCAGTGAACAGGACATTATCTACGGTGAACAGGGTATCATCTAAGGTGAACAGAACATTAGCTACTGTGAACAGGGTATCATCTAAGGTGAACAGGACATTATCTACGGTGAACAGGGTATCATCTAAGGTGAACAGGAGAATATTAGAAGAGGGTATCATCTACAGTGAACAGGATATCTACGGTAAACAGGACATCATCTACAGCGAACAGGGTATCATCTACAGTGAACAGGGTATCATCTAAGATGAACAGGGTATCATCTAAGGTCAACAGGGTATTATCTAAGGTGAACAGGGTATCATCTAAGGTGAACAGGGTATCATCTAAGGTGAATAGGGTACATCTACAGATAACAGGGTATCATCTACAGTAAACATGGAATCATCTACAGTGAACATGGTATCATCTACAGTGTGAGGGTATCATCTAAGGAACAGGGTATTATCTAAGGTGAACAGGGTATCATCTAACAGGGTATTATCTAAGGTCAACAGTATTATCTAAGGTGAACAGGGTATTATCTAAGGTCAACAGGGTATCATCTAAGGTGAACAGGGTATTATCTAAGGTGAACAGGGTACATCTAAGGTACAGGTGAACAACAGGGTATCATCTAAGGTCAACAGTGTAATCTAAGTGACAGGGTATCATCTAAGGTGAACAGGGTATTATCTAAGTGAACATCATCTAAGGTGAACAGGGTATCATCTATGAATAGCTTAGCTATGGTGAACAGGGTATCATCTAAGGTGAACATGGTATTATCTAAGGCCAACAGGGTATCATCTACAGTCAACAGGGTATCATCTACAGTGAACAGGGTATCATCTACGGTGAACAGGGTATCATCTACAGTGAACAGGGTATCATCTACGGTGAACAGGGTATCATCTACAGTGAACAGGGTATCATCTACAGTGAACAGGGTATTATCTAAGGTGAACAGGGTATCATGTAAGGTGAACAGGGTATTATCTAAGGTGAATAGGGTATCATCTAAGGTGAACAGTGTATCATCTAAGGTGAACAGGGTATTATCTAAGGTCAACAGGGTATCATCTAAGGTGAACAGGGTATTATCTAAGGTGAACAGGGTATCATCTACAGTGAACAGGGTATCATCTAAGGTGAATAGGGTATCATCTAAGGTGAACAGGGTATCATCTAAGGTGAATAGGGTATCATCTACAGTGAACAGGGTATCATCTACAGTGAACAGGGTATCATCTAAGGGGAACAGGGTATCATCTACAGTGAACAGGGTATCATCTACAGTGAACAGGGTATCAATCATCTAAGGCGAACAGGGTATCTAAGGTGAACAGGGTATCATCTAAGGTGAACAGGGTATCATCTAAGGTGAACAGGGTATCACCTAAGGGGGTATCATCTAAGGTGAATAGGGTATCATCTAAGGAACAGGGTATCTCTAAGGTGAACAGGGTATCATCTAAGGTGAACAGGGTATTATCTAAGGTGAACAGGGTATCATCTAAGGTGAACAGGGTATCATCTACAGAACAGGGAACAGGGGGTATCATCTAAGACGAACAGGGTATCATCTAAGGTCAACAGGGTATTATCTAAGGCAAACAGGGTATCATCTAAGGTGAACAGGGTATCATCTAAGGTGAACAGGGTATTATCTAAGGTGAACAGGGTATCATCTAAGGTGAACAGGGTATCATCTAAGGTGAACAGGGTATTATCTAAGGTGAACAGGGTATCATCTAAGGTGAACAGGGTATTATCTAAGGTGAACAGGGTATCATCTAAGGTGAACAGGGTATCATCTAAGGTGAAAAGGGTATTATCTAAGGTGAACAGGGTATCATCTAAGGTGAACAGGGTATCATCTAAGGTGAACAGGGTATTATCTAAGGTGAACAGGGTATCATCTAAGGTGAACAGGGTATCATCTACAGGATATTATCTAAGAACAGGGTATCATCTAAGGTGAACAGGGTATTATCTACAGTGAACAGGGTATCATCTACAGAACAGGGTATCATCTACAGGGTATCATCTACAGTGAACAGGGTATCATCTACGGTGAACAGGGTATCATCTACAGTGAACAGGGTATCATCTACGGTGAACAGGGTATCATCTAAGGTGAACAGGGTATCATCTAAGGTGAATAGGGTATCATCTAAGGTGAACAGGGTCATCTATGAATAAGGTGAACAGGGTATCATCTAAGGTGAACAGGGTATCATCTAAGGTGAACAGGGTATCATCTACAATGAACAGGGTATCATCTAAGGTGAACAGGGTATCATCTACAGTGAACAGGGTATCATCTAAATGAACAGGGTATCATCTAAGGTGAATAGGGTATCATCTAAGGTGAACAGGTATCATCTAAGGTGAACAGGGTATCATCTACAGTGAACAG
This sequence comes from Doris montereyensis, assembly GCA_037039925.1. NCBI lineage: Eukaryota > Metazoa > Mollusca > Gastropoda > Nudibranchia > Dorididae > Doris > Doris montereyensis. The sequence continues at coordinate 138,737 of JAXRKP010000256.1, read as the reverse complement.
GGTATCATCTACAGTGAACAGGGTATCATCTAAGGTAAACAGGGTATCATCTACAGTGAACAGGGTATCATCTAAGGCGAACAGGGTATCATCTAAGGTGAACAGGGTATCATCTACAGTGAACAGGGTATCATCTACAGTGAACATGGTATCATCTACAGTGAACAGGGTATCATCTACAGTGAACAGGGTATCATCATCTAAGGCTAACAGGGTATCATCTCAAAGGTGAACAGGGTATCATCTAAGGCGAACAGGGTATCATCTAAGGTGAACAGGGTATCATCTAAGGTGAACAGGTTATCATCTACAGTGAACAGGGTATCATCTAAGGTGAACAGGGTATCATCTAAGGTGAACAGGGTATCATCTACAGTGAACAGGGTATCATGTACAGTGATCATCTACAGAACATCCAAGGTGAACAGGGTCTAAGGTGAACAGTGAACAGGGTATTATCTAAGGTGAACAGGGTATCATCTAAAGTGAACAGGGTATCATGTACAGTGAACAGGGTATCATCCAAGGTGAACAGGGTATTATCTAAGGTGAACAGGGTATCATGTACAGTGAACAGGGTATCATCTAAGGTGAACAGGGTATTATCTAAGGTGAACAGGACATCATCTAAAGTGAACAGGGTATCATCTAAGGTGAACAGGTATTATCTATGAACAGGGTATCATCTATGGTGAACAGGACATTAGCTACGATAAACAGGGTATCATCTGCGGTGAACAGGACATTATCTCCGGTGAACAGGGTATCATCTAAGGTGAACAGGGGTATCATCTAAGGTGAACAGGGTATTATCTAAGGTGAACAGGGTATCATCTAAGGTGAACAGGGTATCATCTAAGGTAAACAGGGTATCATCTAAGGTGAACAGGGTATTATCTAAGGTGAACAGGGTATCATCTAAGGTGAACAGGGTATTATCTAAGGTGAACAGGGTATTATCTAAGGCGAACAGGGTATTATCTAAGGCCAACAGGGTATCATTTAAGGTGAACAGGGTATCATTTAAGGTGAACAGGGTATCATCTACAGTGAACAAGGTATTATCTACAGTCAACAGGGTATCATCTAAGGTGAACAGGGTATTATCTAAGGGGAACAGGGTATCATCTAAGGTGAACAGGTATCATCTAGAGTGAACAAGGTATTATCTACAGTGACCAGGGTATCATTTAAGGTGAACAGTGTATCATCTAAGGTGAACAGGGTATTATCTAAGGTGAACAGGGTATCATCTAAGGTGAACAGGGTATCATCTAAGGTGAATAGAGTATCATCTAAGGTGAACAGGGTATCATCTAAAGTGAACAGGGTATCATCTAAAGTGAACAGGGTATCGTCTACAGTGAACAGGATATCATCTACAGTGAACAGGGAATCATCTACAGTGAACAGGGTATCATCTAAAGTGAACGGGGTATCATCTAAAGTGAACAGGGTATCATCTACAGTAAACAGGGTATCATCTAAGGGGAACAGGGTATCATCTACGTTGAACAGGGTATCATCTAAGTTGAACAGGGTATCATCTTAGTTGAACAGGACATTAGATATGGTGAACAGGATATCATCTAAGTTGAACAGGACATTATCTACGGTGAACAGGATATCATCTTAGTTGAACAGGACATTATCTACGGTGAACAGGGTATCATCTGAGGTGAACAGGACATTATCTACGGTCAACAGGACATTATCTACGGTGAACAGGACATTATCTACGGTGAACGGACATTATCTACGGTGAACAGGGTATTATCTACAGTAAGGTGATAAAAAAAGTTAATCGATTTTTCCGAAATATAACATTACATGATAATAAACATCTTCTCATTGTGGTGTAGTTTTTTCAACACAAATAAATTCATACAGTAGTAGCTGGATAAACGCACGACCTTTGGATGTCGGAAAGAATTGCCATGTAACTTATGTCTACTGAAATAATTACCATGTAACTTATGTCTACTGAAATAATTACCATGTAACTTATGTCTACTGAAAGAATTGCCATGTAACTTATTTCTACTGAAAGAATTGCCATGTAACTTATGTCTACTGAAATAATTGCCATGTAACTTATGTCTACTGAAATAATAGCCATGTAACGTATGTCTACTGAAAGAAAGAATTGCCATGTAACTTATGTCTACTGAAATAATTGCCATGTAACTTATGTCTACTGAAATAATTGCCATGTAACGTATGTCTACTGAAATAATTGCCATGTAACTTATGTCTACTGAAATAATTGCCATGTAACTTATGTCTACTGAAATAATTACCATGTAACTTATGTCTACTGAAATAATTACCATGTAACTCCTTGCCATGTAACTGAAATAATTGCCATGTAACTTATGTCTACTGAAATAATTACCATGTAACTTATGTCTACTGAAATAATTGCCATGTAACTTATGTCTACTGAAAGAATTGCCATGTAACGTATGTCTACTGAAAGAATTGCCATGTAACTTATGTCTACTGAAATAATTACCATGTAACTTATGTCTACTGAAATAATTACCATGTAACTTATGTCTACTGAAAGAATTGTCACGTAACTTACTGTAATTGCTAACTGAAATAATTGTCTACTGAAAGAATTGCCATGTAACTTATGTCTACTGAAAGAATTGCCATGTAACTTATGTCTACTGAAATAATTACCATGTAACTTATGTCTACTGAAAGAATTGTCATGTAACTTATGTCTACTGAAAGAATTGCCATGTAACTTATGTCTACTGAAATAATTGCCATGAAATAATTGCCAAACTTATGTCTACTGAAATAATTGCCATGTAACTTATGTCTACTGAAAGAATTGCCATGTAACTTATGTCTGCTGAAATAATTGCAATTTAACTTATGTCTACTGAAATAATTGTCATGTAACTTATGTCTACTGAAAGAATTGTCATGTAACTTTTGTCTACTGAAAAAATTGTCATGCAACTTATGTCTACTGAAAGAATTGTCATGTAACTTTTGTCTACTGAAAGAATTGTCACGTAACTTATGTCTACTGAAAAATTGTCACGTAACTTATATCTAGTGAAAGAATTGTCATGTAACTTTTGTCTACTGAAAGAATTGTCATGTTTAATGATAGAATTGTCATGTAACTTTTGTCTACTGAAAGAATTGTCATGTAACTTTTGTTTAATGATAGAATTGTCATGTAACTTTTGTTTACTGGAAGAATTGTCTTGTCATTTTTGTTTACTGGAAGAATTCTGATGGTGATTTGTCTACTGGAAGAATTGTGATGTAACTTTTTTGTTTACTGGAAGAAGTCTTGTAACTTTTGTCTACTGGAAGGAGTCTTGTAACTTTTGTCTACTGGAAGAATTGTCTTGTAACTTTTGTTTTCTGCAAGAATTGTCATGTAACTTTTGTTTATTGGAAGAATCGTCATGTAACTTTTGTGTATTGGAAGAATTGTCATGTAACTTTTGTTTACTGAAAGAATTATCATGTAACTTTTGTCTACTGGAAGAATTGTCATGTAATTTTTGTTTACTGGAACTGGAAGAATTCTTATGGCAATTTGTCTACTGGAAGAATTGTCCTGTAACTTTTGTTTACTGAAAGAATTGTCATGTAGTTTTTGTCTACTGAAAGATGTCTTGTAACTTTTGTTTAGTGGAAGAATTGTCAGAATTGTCATGTAACTTTTGTCTACCGGAAGAATTGTCATGTAACTTTTGTTTACTGGAAGAATTGTCTTGTAACGTTTGTTTACTGCAAGAATTGTCATGTAACTTTTGTTTACTGGAAGAAGTCTTGTAACTTTTGTCTACTGGAAAAGTCTTGTAACTTTTGTCTACTGGAAAAAGTCTTGTAACTTTTTGTCTACTGGAAAAAGTCTTGTAACTTTTGTCTACTGGAAAAAATTGTCTTGTAACTTTTGTCTACTGGAAAAAGTCTTGTAACTTTTGTCTACTGGAAGAATTGTCATGTAACTTTTGTTTACTGCAAGAATTGTCATGTAACTTTTGTCTACTAGAAGAATTGTCATGTAACTTTTGTTTTTGTAACTTTTGTCTACTGGAAGAATTCTCATGTAACTTCTGTTTACTGGAAGAAGTCTTGTACCTTTTGTCTACTGGAAGAATTGGCATGTAACTTTTGTCTACTGGAAGAATTGTCATGTAACTTTTGTCTCCTGGATGAAGCCATGTAACTTTTTTGTCTACTGGAAGAATTGTCATGTAACTTTTGTTTACTGCAAGAATTGTCATGTAACTTTTGTCTACTGGAAGAATTGTCATGTAACTTTTGTCTACTGGAAGAAGTCATGTCACTTTTGTCTACTGGAAGAATTTTCATGTAACTTTTGTCTACTGGAAGAATTGTTATGTAATTTTTGTTTACTGCAAGAATTGGCATGTAACTTTTGTCTACTGAAAAAATTGTCATGTAACTTTTGTTTTCTGCAAGAACTGTCATGCAACTTTTGTTTATTGGAAGAATTGTCATGTAACTTTTGTTTACTGGAAGAATTGTCATGTAACTTTTGTTTACTGCAAGAATTGTCATGTAACTTTTGTTTACTGGAAGAATTGTCATGTAACTTTTGTTTACTGGAAGAATTGTCATGTAACTTTTGTTTACTGCAAGAATTATCATGTAACTTTTGTCTACTGGAAGAATTGTCATGTAACTTTTGTCTACTGGAAGAATTGTCTTGCACCTTTTGTTTACTGGAAGAATTGTCATGTAATTCTTGTTTACTGCAAGAATTGTCATGTAACTTTTGTCTACTGAAAGAATTGTCATGTAACTTTTGTTTACTGGAAGAATTGTCATGTAGTTTGTGTATACTGGAAGAATTGTCATGTAACTTTTGTTTGCTGGTAAAATTGGCATGTAACTTGTCTACTGGTACTGGTAGTGTAGAATTGTCATGTAACTTTTGTGTACTGGAAGAATTGTCATGTAACTTTTGTGTATTGGACTGGAAGAATTGTCATGTAAGTGTAAGTTTTGTTTTCTGGAAGAATTGTCATTTAACTTTTGTTTTCTGGAAGAATTGTCATATAACTTTTGTCTATTGGACTGGAAGAATTGTCATGTAACTTTTGTTTTCTGGAAGAATTGTCATGTAACTTTTGTATACTGGAAGAAATATCATGTGACATTTGTCTACTGGAAGAATTGTCATGTAAATTTTGTTTACTGGCTAGAAGAACTGGAAGAATTATCATGTGACATTTGTCTACTGGAAGAATTGTCATGTAAATTTTGTTTACTGGAAGAATTCTTATGTAACTTTTCTTTACTGGAAGAATGTCATTTGTCATACTTTGATTGTCATCCACAAACTGCTGATGCTGTCAATTGTTGGTTAGTTTGTTTTATGGAAGTCTACCCCATCCCGATTAGTGATCTCAGCAATCAATTCTGAGGAAACAGCAAGATGAAAAATAAGTAAAGGAAGGAAAGGAAAGAATACTTAGATTTGAAAGCAAATCAATTCATTAAACTTGAACCCGCAGTGATCTCAATCTCACTGTTCTCAGGGTGAATTAAAGAGGAAACAGTAAGTTGATTTTGATTTCATTTACCCACATCCACTACTAAGGTGATCTTGAGGGTTTTCGTAGGATTTGTAATTTTGCCCCGTCTGCCCTGTAATTTAAACAGCCATGGGATCTTTAATTAGTTTAATGTGCACAGAATGTTGTAATCTTCACACGGGACCTCCTTGTAATCGTCCATCTCCGATGAAACTAGGTGTCGATACACCTACCTGGACCAGGGAGGTAGGTTTTGCTTTAAAAAAAAATAATTTTAAAGTGAGAACATTTTTCACCTTCAACCGTTGGTGGGCTCGAACCCACTACATTTTGGCTGAGAGGCCGAGACCTTGCCTCTGGAAGTACCCAACACAGCAAGTTGAAAGATAATTGAAAGAGAGAAAAAAGAAAGAAGTAGAACCTACCAGAAGCACTCGCCAACTGTCCACAAACAGCCCTGAAAACTGAAATCTTATCGGCTAACACTTTACCAAAGCCAACTGTCCACAAACAGCCCTGAAAACTGAAATCTTATCGGCTAACACTTTACCAAAGCCAACTGTCCACAAACAGCCCTGAAAACTGAAATCTTATCGGCTAACACTTTACCAAAGCCAACTGTCCACAAACAGCCCTGAAAACCGAAATCTTATCGGCTAACACTTTACCAAAGCCAACTGTCCACAAACAGCCCTGAAAACTGAAATCTTATCGGCTAAGACTTTACCAAAGCCAACTGTCCACAAACAGCCCTGAAAACTGAAATCTTATCGGCTAACACTTTACAAAAACCAACATGGTGGGACAAGGACTGATTCAATTTTTAAAAACAAATAATAAATCATATTTAATGTTATAAAACTTTTATTATTTCCATCAGGCAAAGTAATGAATGGCTACAATATAGACAATCAGAGCATCACTTGTGTCAGCGTCATCCTACTAGTACTGGGCTCTTCTACTGCCAGAAAGTTGAAAATCAATTTATGAACAGTCATTTTTAGAAATAGTATAATCAAAACCCTAGTCTTAATGCCTTTTCTCTGTTTAATTTTTTTGTCGTTATTCGTACAAAATTAACAGTTACAATCTTTTCACTTTCCCTCATTATAGTACAGAAAAACTTTTTTTTTAAACTTAAAACAGGGGATGTCAGGATGTTTATGGCATATAAGTGGGGTTTTTTTTTATTTTTAATAATCTGTACCCCCCCCCCCTCACCCCACTCCCAAAGTTAAATTGGCACATGAAAGCGTGCAACTTTCAGACATCCAGTGGCAAGAGGATAATAAAAATAATAATATTAAAATATGCGGATGACGCAGTCTGCTGGTACACAACAAATAATAAAAAAGATACATTTCATTAATTTTATCAATTTCATTTCATTGAATAAAAATTACACAATGATGACAAGCTTAAAAAACTTGTAATGAAAACAAACACGCGAGGAACCAATGAAAATGTTACTACATAATAAAATATCATGTGAGAAAGTCGATGATTGATTTGTCTATGGCAAAATCTACCAAGTAGAACAGAGAAGAATATAATTTTTTAAAATTCAATTTTCTTATCCTCTCTTTCCCTTGACACACATGATAATGACATGAACTGAACCAAGCTAAATGTGGCAAATGGAGAAAATATTCAGTCTGTTTATAAAGTTAAAGTGCGTGTCATGATAATATAGAAATAGAAGATTATATTTATAATCTAAAAAGTGCTGTTGACATCACAATGACAGTGGTGATGATGATGATGATACATGTCATGTAGTTTCTTTCCTTTTTTTCATTTAAAATCAAGCCTCGAAAGTCACAAGCACACCTCCACCCCCTTGTTTAGAATGAGGAAAGCAGGTGCTATAAGTGCTAAATAAAACACTCCTCTGACCTGGAAAGTAATAATAAATTTGGACAAATTCACACAGCTTGTAGTGTACATGAAACCCATCAACATGTACGTGTAGTCTACACCTTACAAAACAAAACAAAACTAAACAAAACAAAGACTAATTTTTTCAAGAATGTTGTAGCCATACATCTCCCCTAAATAAATCATCCTACGTGTCAATTATCAAAGACTAATTTTTCAAGAATGTTGTAGCCATGCATCTCCCCTAAATAAATCATCCTACGTGTCAAATATCAAACACTAAATTTAGAACAGTGTACTTGGTTACACAACTCACATGCAAACCTATAATAATAGTAATAATAATAATAATAATAGTAATAGCATGAAGATGGAAAGCATTCAGGAAACTAGCTTTATGGCAACTTTATAAAACAAAAACAATAGAAGTGACACAAAAAATCCAAACAAAAATGAGATATAAAAAACTAACCTACCCCCTTTTTTTTGTCAGGGACAAAATAAAAACAGAAAAGCTCTCATACCCTCACCACAGCCACGGACAGACCTGCCAACCAACAACACGTTTTTTTCTTTGATTTTCATAATCAATTTCAACCCCTTAAACACTTTGCATTTGCATTGCGTTATTCATTTATTTACACTGTGTACGCCAAAAGAACTATAAGAAGTGAACATAAATGTATTTCTTTAAACAAACAAACAAAAATTAAAAATTAAAAAACAGAAGGAAACATTCCACAAACCCCGTTCAAAATTATTATTTTTTCAAACGTTTTCCGTTCGGCAGATCTGTCATAATATCATTCAAATGAAAGCACAGTGGTTACAATAGTATCTTACTTATGTCTCTTTATATGTGTGTGTGTGTGTGTGTGTGTGTATGCAAAGATGGTAGGAGGAGGATGGCTGAATGTACAGTGTGTGGTGTGTATTGCCTCTCTGCTTCACATATCCAAACATAAATGTTTATTTACATCAAATATATATATATATGCCTTCCTCTTCAATAATCTAAATGCAACCATTCTTCACATCATATTTGTTGCTGTTATCATTAGTATATTTGTAAGATAGGCTCTTTAACTAGGTTACACAATTTTATAATCAACACAATGACCCTGAAAACAAAACCGTGTACAAACGGATCCTACAACAAGATTGATCATTCTGTCGGTTATTACATTACAGATTTACTTTTCTTCTAGCTAAAACATTCTACACAGGGTGTCCAGCAAAAAGTCAACTGAAAATTTCCTACCTCAACACAAAAAATCCTACCTGACCCAGAAAATGAAATACTCTCTCGACGCCAGAAACGGAGAACAGCGTAAATATTTCCAATTTCAATGCATTATTATAAATTGTTGATTCAAATCATAAGTGAATGACTTTCTAGTGCATCTCAATGAAATAAAAAGTGATCACACATTTCTTTAATGTTTCACTTTGGATTAATATTTCAGCCCCTTTCTGAAAAATAAATAATTTTGATAGCTGATAGATCTAGTAGTGATGGATCTACCCCTATCATGTCACAAAACATGCAAACAGTGCAAAAATATATCATTTCCCCTCTCGACTGGGAAACATGTTTTTCGTTGTTAAGGACTTCCCTAATGCATGGGAACCCTATTTTTACTACCTGAGCCCCATTTCCTACTTGTTTTCCTACCCAAGACATCAATTTTCGACCTTTCCGAGCTGAGTATGAAAAATCCGACATATTTCCAATTTTCTGACCTTGCTGGACACCCTGTCTACATCAACTTTGAAAGAAAATCTACACAAACGGAATCTTAGGTGCAGGATGTTATAGTTCATTGTTCCTTCCCAGGACCATTTTTTTTCACTTCTTCGCAGCAAATAGTCTGTTCAATGCAGGTAATGTGAGTAAATTGCTGCTCAATGCAAAATTCTTTTCCTGTTTTCATTTTACCTCAGTGATGTACAGTCGGTGAGCCTGCACTTGTGCGGGGATACAGCCTCTAATTCCATCTTTTCTCTTTACCTGGAATCACAAAGTCTTTACAACTTAATTCTGGTGATCCGAGTTTTTTTGTTGTCTCTCAACTTTGTCAAATTTTCAATCACCGAGTATCTAACCTTTAAGGCTCCTTACAACGATTAAAATTGAAAATATTTACATTTGTTTCTTTTTTTTTTTGTAAATGACCTAGTTCAAATTTGAAGAACTCGGCAGAAACAGGCACAAAAATATATAAAATTTTAAAATTAGAAGATAATCCATCAACATTGACATCAATTCCAATGTTAAAAATATCATTAGCATAAAAAAGATAACATGTCAATAAAACATGTAGAAAAAAGGGTTGTGAGAAATGTACACAAAAGCTTTCTAACCTAAAAATTGATTGAGGCACACACAAAAGAAAACAAAGGAAATTGTGTTAAAAAGTAGCCCTCCTGTTAGCCTTCAGTGAAGGTGCATGGTGGCAACAGACAACCCAAAAGACCACAGCGTTCCTTTGAGAGGTCAATGGAGGGGTTCTCTTACTTACTCTGTACCCCTATGCCACACGTCACTACAAAAGGAGCCATACTCCTACACCAGAAATATAACATGATGATGCCTCAAACAAACAAAAAAACAAAAGGGCAAGCATATCTTACATCAAATAAATGATATTTTAGAAGATATGACAAATTCTTCTGCGATAACTTCATCACATGCTTTATAATGACGTGATTTGCTGACATCACATTTAAAACTGACACAATGAAGCAAGCCCCTTGAAGACAGAAGAAACTTCTTTTTTTTTTTTTTAAACCACTCACCCATCACGGAAAGGCACTCCCTTGGACAAGGATAAATATTGTAGAAGAAAAGTGGGAAAGCTGAGCCTATACAACGTGATAGGGAATCCTAAAAGAAAGAAATCTATTGTGGTACAGAGGGGGAAAAAATGTGTACCCTGCCCCCTTTATCGTCTTTGGTATCATAATCGAAGAAGCCAGTATTTTCAAGATTACTTTTCTTAAAACAGAAATCGATCAAAATTACAACATGTACATTAAAAAGGAAGAAAAACATTTCTGTAAAAAAACAAAAGAATGACGCCTAGAAACAAAAGATTTACAAAAAAACTATTTCATGAAAAAAATGTGTGATAGAAATGTATGTGATAAGCTTCACACGCATGGAGGAAGAATAGAAATACATTAAATCAACCGCATTAAATCAACCGCATTAAAACAACTGCATTAAAACTGCTTTCTACTCAAGAGATGACAAAAATAAGATAAGAATAAACAAAGCAAAAAATTTATGATTTAAATTTGGTTTTGCGTCCATCACTGGAATAATTGTCATTTTTTAAAAATAGTATACAACTAATACAACATAAAAAAATTCAATAAATATACACATATATATGGGAACATCCGTGTAAGATTGATAAATTAAACGTAATATATATCCAGTGAGTGAGGAAACATTCGCACATCCCAGTCGTTATTTCACTTCATGCCTCACATCTTACACCATTCTCCAAGAGAAATTCATTGTTGTATGTGAGAATGATCAAAAACAAGGGGAGGATACTAATACACTCCCCAATAGACAAAATACCCATATAAAAAAGGATGCTTTTCTAAATGAGCACAAATTTTGGGGGAAAACATCCAAGGTGTGGACACCATGCCATTTAGAGAACCACAATGATTGATAGTAAGACTCAGGAAATCCTTAGAGGATAACTTCATCTCTGGCGACTCTATCATCTCTGACGGCTTAATGTGGACAGTCAAAAAGATGTGCTGCCCTGATTTTATTTGTCCTCAATAACGTAAAAGCAAGAGTGGCGTTAAACTTGAACGTTTACAGAATTACAATACGCTTTGTTCAAAGATCATAATGTTATCCTACATCTTTTTTTGATTGTTTTTGGAACAGTCGTCGATATGAAAAGAAAAGAAGAAAAGAGAGTGCTCGTACTCTTACCCAAAACCAATCAACCGTCGTCTACTCTAAGCAGTCCCTATACAACCTCATTCATTTCCCGTTTTTCGCCAAAGCCTGGCACGACTACTTCTTGACTCTCAGAGTAACTGGGGTTGATGTAACCCTCTGCAGCAGCCTCAGCGATTGCGTCTGCATCCGCGTCTGGCCGGACCTCAGCATCAGTCTCAATGGCAATGGTGGACGCCTGTTGGTCGCCCTCCTCCACCTGACTGGCGAGAAGGTGGCCGCTCTCCTCGGCTTCTGTTTCATGTCTCTTTGCCCGTCTCTCTTCCCGTTTCTTCTCCTTCTTCCTCTTTCGCTTTTCTCGGCGCTCTGCCTTGCGATCGTCCAAGATTTCCTCTGAATTGGCGCCGCTTCCCTCGGGACGTTCCTCTCGCCTTTCCTTGCGTGGACGTCTAGCTTCCTTGCTCTCCACCGTCGATTTCCTGTTCCACTCTCACTTGCGTCAGGCCAGAAATTCCAGCTCCACCAACAGCACCCTGCGTTTCGTCGAGGTCAAGCAGTCTGCCTGGAATGGTAAAATGGACACAAAGTTGTTTAAACAATAATACAGATGATAAATATAGGAACAGTGGACGTGTAAAGCTGCAAAAGAACCATTGTCACATTATCCTACACATCCATTATCAGCTATCGCTCCGAAGAGAAGGAAGCGACATTGAATAATTTCAAATCGCCATAGGAGACACAAGACAAATACAAGAAATGGACAGAAGACAAAAAATCTGGCCACCTTGAGGATCGAACCCGTGATCTCTGTGTCAGCACCCATCGCCTCACCATGAAAAGAAAATGTGCTACCAACCGAGCTAACAACGGTTGTATTATAAATTTTTTCACTGTCGTTTCCTTCACTTTCGACAAGCCCTTGCCCCACCGTTTGTCTTTATGTAGCACTCTGTGAATAAAGCCACAAAACAAACAATATAGAAGTAAGAAGACAGGCCACCTAACTCCATGCCCTTTTTGGCTCCATGGGATCTAAACAACACTATTTACCCTCCGCTTCAATCTACTCTAAAGACAAGTCACTAAGTGACACAATCGATAGCCGTGTTTGTAATCAGCTGTTCCAAACGCTGAGCAGCTATATATGGGAGGGGGGAGGGGAATGATATATCGCCCAGGAGTCAACACTCAAACGGGGATACGGTCTATAAATTTGTCTATATCTTTATAAACCCTCAAGTCCTTCAAAAAGTCTTTGAAACACCAAAGCAGTTTTACATGCATTGTTAATAAATAGCTTAAAGGGGGGTGGCCGGTCCTGAGAAGGCACTTTTACCACAAATGGGACAAAACTCTTTTATTTTTCTACTGGATGGAGTAGGACATTCATACCATAAGAAAGGCTCAGTATCGATTCTTTCATGTTATACGATTTTAAAAAAAAATGAAACCTAACCTTCAACACATCGGCTGTCAATAAAAGCCAGAACTTTTGTCTAAAGTATACCAAGTTGATACTCGTTTTAATTACCCCAAAGTACGCTATCTGAAGAATCTACTTTTGATTAACTTATTGTCAATATTATTTAAGATCGGTAGAATATTACGGAAAATATTCCACGCACCTGTTATAAGAAAAATGTCATCCCGACATGAGTATAAGGGATCTGGAGCAGTTGAAATAGGGTCGAAATGAAGTATTTGATAGCCTTTCATGATAGCATGATGTTTCAAGGTATTATATTATTCTATTATAGGTTTATATGCGAAAAAACATTAAAAATAATGGAATAAGTTAGTAAAAAATGCGTCTTTTTCATAATGTGACTTTTCGACAGTGATATGCGATCTCCTTTTTAATTTATCGTCCAGTTGCCCCAAAATTTGGTATATAACATCTATGAAATAAAATAAAATTCATCCGAGTTTTTTTTCCGATATGTCTTCAAATTCTTGCAAAAACATTTTTTTTTGTGATTAAATTTGCATTTTAAAAATTTAATAAAATGAAAACCATTTCATTTATCCAAAAAGCTACTGGGTGTAGCTTGATATTGAACCAAATGTGTGCCAAGTTATAGCCAATTTTGTTTATAACTGAAGAAGCCTATTTGAAATGAAGATATTTTCGCAATGAAAATCAAGATGGCGGTGTTCCCAAGGCAACCACGATAAAAAAAAAATGTAATATCCGTTTCAGCTAATTTAGACATGCCAAGTACAACGGTAGTGGTTAAAATCATCTATATCAAATTAAAAAATGTTTAATGCTCAGGATCCCCCCTCCAAAGTTCTATACATGTAACGATATCTTATGTTTGTACTTAACCCCTCTTGTAAGTTATTTGAATTTGTTTATTTCCATATGCACTACATACTTTTCTAATGTTCTTGTATTGAAATCATATTCTATTTCATTGACGTTCTTTATTTTTTGTATTTGTACAATAACATGTCACTGTAAAGCGCTCAGATGTTGATCTAGTATTGTTGATACACGCTATAGAAATGTATTTTATTATTATTACTATAATTATTATTAGCATTAAAAACGAGAGCAAACGCAAGAAAGAGAGAAAAGTTAACGGAACCTGATGGCTCTGAGGATGAGGAGTCGGCTCCACGGTTGATGCTTCCGTGATTTTGCTGGGTTGAGGCATGCAACAGGGCGCCCTCTCGCGGCTGCTCCTGTCGTCGTCAGAGTCCGAGTCTGAGTTGGGGTCTCTCCCTGGTATAACTCGGCGCTTGCACACGGGACAGGTCTTCTTGTTCTGGGTCAGCCACGGATCAATGCACTTCATGTGGTAAGCTGTCGGCGGAAGGCCAAAAATTTTAAAAGTTAATAAATAATAATAAAAAACAAAACAAAACCAAAAAAAGCTGAACTATAGATGCTTACTTCTGACCATAGTCAGTGAAGGTCTTCCTCATTAATGCTATCATTATTCTTGTCATTTTATTCACTTACAATTATTACCATCTTTATAATTATCATCATAAATTGTTATCATTATTGTTGCTATCATTACCATTGAATTTGTCATAACAATTCTCGTAAATTTTTAAATTCATTTTCATCTCATTGCCACTGCTACTATTTCTTATTGTTACAAATTTTATCCTTACCAGAAACATCAGCTTATAAATCATCATCCCCAGTCTATTTCCCCTTCTTGTCCTTCAAAATACTATAAAAAAAGGAAAAGATGAGAGCCTACCGTGATCGCAGGGCAAAATCCTGATCTTCTCACCGTCCTCATACTCGTCCAAGCAAATAGCACAGGTGTCGTAATACTGGCCTGAAACAAACAGGGAAATATATATACAGTAGTGACCACCTAAATGCCAGCCGTCTATGTGTATGTTTCGCCTAAATGCCCACCATCTCAATGAAACCAAATTTTTTCTATATAAATTGCACTTCTAAATGCCCATTTGAAAACCAAGATTTTCGCCTAAATACCCGGTCTCAACGATAACTGCAGGTAGCTTTTTCTCTTAAGTATCATAAAATATGTCCGTAATTGATTAAATGCTCTGTCTTTCTGTATCATACATGCAATGCGATTGCTAATCTAATAGGGCTTATGCCCGTCAACAATGTGCCATGCATTGCAACCACCCTTCATTACCTATCCATTGTAGGCCCTAATGTACTAAACGTTGACCAATCTTCTCTTCATAACTCCACCCAATGTACAGTACATCCTTTGTCCCATTGGATCACTGGTTGGTCATCGGCCAATTAGAATTGAACAGTCTTCCGGACTCCACCTACATCTCTTTCTCGATGTCGTAAGTGGCATGCAATCACCTGGCGTCTGACGCTCATCGCAACTGAAGGACAAGGTGTGAACAGTTTTATTGGCGTATTGGCCGTATCCAAAGTGACTTCCGGTCTTCGTGGCGAGAGACGCGGTCAACCCATCTGTGCACCCACTACCTCAGTGTTAAAAGCGTAATGGTTTCCAGGTTTCCCTTTTTCTCGCAATAAATTTTTCAGTACAGCTGATGACTTTTCCAAACACAAACGATCTGGCTATGAACCTTTCTCCGTGTCTGTCTGTTGTCTTAATTTTAACGTGAGGATTATGAATCGAAGGAGTTGTAAGATATTCACACATTGGCCCCATTGGTTGAGGCTTTTCTTTATCCAGTTTTTCTCATCCAAATTTGTATAATTACTTAAGTCATAGGTGTCGTGATTAAATAAGTTGCGTGATTATAGTGTGGGTTATGCCGGGTTATGCCAGTTAATGAGGAAGCAAACATTGGATCAGGTCCTTTTTCTACAGATCTACATCTTGAATTTTGCACAGCTACATACAGATCTACAACTTGAATTTTGCACAGCTACATACAGATCTACGTCTTGAAAAAAGAAAAGAATAAACCAGGAAATGATTTACAAAAGAAACGGGCAAGTCACTAAGGAAACCAATCTCACAGAAACAGGCCCACCCTCAAATTGTTGCCCCGACCTACTTTCACCTAAATGCCCATTTTGTCTGCTTTCCAAGCACCAGGCATTTAGACGGTCACTACCGTACCAGGTAAGATGTGATTTTATTGATCTCGGATGAGAAAATAGACGTGGTCACATGATTCAATTTTTACAAAAGCTACAACCACAAATTTCTATCTAAACATTAAAACATTCTATCTAACATCACATAAATGCCGGTGGATATATGACAAACATTGTCATCATCTGTGCTCATTTTGCAACAGTCTTCATAGAGAATTATGACACTATTTCAGCTAATACAAATTACAAAAAATAAGGCTCTATGAAAATATGTTTTATAGAGAAATGTACACAATCTTGGTAGTAGGAACCATAACTCAAATGTTATCACATTTATATTTATAAAGGAAAATAATTTTCTTTTGAAAGCACTGTCTTACCTTTCTTGAACTTTTTGATGGGGATTTTCTTCAGGTGCTTCTTGGACAAACGGGTTACAGTAGTCCTTAGGTGGTCCCTCAGACATTTGATCACCTGTGAATCAGTCATGTACATCATGAAAATCAGTTCGTTTAATCAAATTACCCCGTCCACCCTCGTAGTGATCTCAGGGTGAATTAAGAGGAAGTAGCAAGAAAAAAGAGAATTGAAATATTAAAAAGAAAGAAGTAGGACCTACCAGCAGCACCTGCGAACTGAAAACCGGGCATTTCTCTCTGTATTATCAAATAACCTACATGGTGGTAAATCAGGCATTTCTCTCTGTATTATCAAATAACCTACATGGTGGTAAATCAGGCATTTCTCTCTGTATTATCAAATAACCTACATGGTGGTAAATCAGACATTTCTCACTGTATTATCAAATAACCTACATGGTGGTAAATCAGGCATTTCTCTCTGTATTATCAAATGTATTATCAAATAATCAAATAACTACATGGTGGTAAATCAGACATTTCTCTCTGTATTATCTGTATTATCAATCAAATAATCTACATGGTGGTAAATCAGACATTTCTCTCTGTATTATCAAATAACCTACATCAAATAACCCTACATGGTGGTAAATCAGACATTTCTCACTGTATTTAACCTCAAAATCAGGCATTTCTCTCTGTATTATCAAATAACCTACATGGTGGTAAATCAGACATTTCTCTCTGTATTATCAAATAACCTACATGGTGGTAAATCAGACATTTCTTTCTGTATTATCAAATAACCTACATGGTGGTAAATCAGGCATTTCTCACTGTATTATCAAATAACCTACATGGTGGTAAATCAGACATTTCTCTCTGTATTATCAAATAACCTACATGGTGGTAAATCAGGCATTTCTCACTGTATTATCAAATGTATTATCAAATAACCTACATGGTGGTAAATCAGGCATTTCTCACTGTATTATCAAATAACCTACATGGTGGTAAATCAGACATTTCTCTCTGTATTATCAAATAACCTACATGGTGGTAAATCAGGCATTTCTCACTGTATTATCAAATAACCTACATGGTGGTAAATCAGACATTTCTCACTGTATTATCAAATAACCTACATGGTGGTAAATCAGGCATTTCTCACTGTATTATCAAATAACCTACATGGTGGTAAATCAGACATTTCTCTCTGTATTATCAAATAACCTACATGGTGGTAAATTTCTCACTGTATTATCAAATAACCTACATGGTGGTAAATCATTTCTCTCTGTATTATCAAATAACCTACATGGTGGTAAATCAGACATTTCTCACTGTATTATCAAATAACCTACATGGTGGTAAATCAGACATTTCTCACTGTATTATCAAATAACCTACATGGTGGTAAATCAGGCATTTCTCACTGTATTATCAAATAACCTACATGGTGGTAAATCAGACATTTCTCACTGTATTATCAAATAACCTACATGGTATAAATCAGACATTTCAAATAACCTACATGGTGGTAAATCAGACATTTCTCACTCTGTATTATCAAATAACCTACATGGTGGTAAATGGTGTATAAATAACCTACATGGTGGTAAATCAGACATTTCTCTCTGTATTATCAAATAACCTACATGGTGGTAAATCAAATTTCTCAGGCAACCTTGGTGGTAAATCTTTCTCACTGTATTCAGATTTCAAATAACCTACATGGTGGTAAATCAGACATTTCTCTCTGTATTATCAAATAACCTACATGGTGGTAAATCAGACATTTCTCTGTATTATCAAATAACCTACATGGTGGTAAATCAGGCATTTCTCACTGTATTATCAAATAACCTACATGGTGGTAAATCAGGCATTTCTCACTGTATTATCAAATAACCTACATGGTGGTAAATCAGACATTTCTCACTGTATTATCAAATAACCTACATGGTGGTAAATCAGACATTTCTCACTGTATTATCAAATAACCTACATGGTGGTAAATCAGACATTTCTCACTGTATTATCAAATAACCTCAAATTTCTCACTGTACAAATAACCTACATGGTGGTAAATCAGACATTTCTCACTGTATTATCAAATAACCTACATGGTGGTAAATCAGACATTTCTCACTGTATTATCAAATAACCTACATGGTGGTAAATCAGGCATTTCTCACTGTATTATCAAATAACCTACATGGTGGTAAATCAGGCATTTCTCACTGTATTATCAAATAACCTACATGGTGGTAAATCAGACATTTCTCTCTGTATTATCAAATAACCTACATGGTGGTAAATCAGGCATTTCTCACTGTATTATCAAATAACCTACATGGTGGTAAATCAGACATTTCTCACTGTATTATCAAATAACCTACATGGTGGTAAATCAGACATTTCTCTGTATTATCAAATAACCTGTATTGGTAAATCAGACATTTCTCTGTGTATTATCAAATAACCTACATGGTGGTAAATCAGACATTTCTTTCACTGTATTATCAAATAACCTACATGGTGGTAAATCAGACATTTCTCACTGTATTATCAAATAACCTACATGGTGGTAAATCAGACATTTCTCAATTATCAAATAACCTACATGGTGGTAAATCAGACATTTCTCACTGTATTATCAAATAACCTACATGGTGGTAAATCAGACATTTCTCACTGTATTATCAAATAACCTACATGGTGGTAAATCAGGCATTTCTCTCTGTATTATCAAATAACCTACATGGTGGTAAATCAGGCATTTCTCACTGTATTATCAAATAACCTACATGGTGGTAAATCAGGCATTTCTCACTGTATTATCAAATAACCTACATGGTGGTAAATCAGACATTTCTCACTGTATTATCAAATAATCCTACATGGTGGTAAATCAGGCATTTCTCACTGTATTATCAAATAATCTGCATGGTGGTAAATCAGGCATTGCTCTACATATATTGTGTCATAATCATTGATGCAATATATTAAATCGTAAATCAGCTTCTCTCTGAAATATCGCCTTCTATACTATCTGATAACTACACTGCTAAATCAGCATTTCTCACTGTATTATCAAATTAGTATTGAAATCAGAAATCAAATAACCTACAATCCCAGGCATTTCTCACTGTATTATCAAATAATCTAGATAAATCAGCATTGCTCTGATGGCAAATCATTGATTATTTAAATTTTTTATTTCTGAAACTTGAAATTTGACATCAGAAATAAAGCCAATCCCACCAGATAAAGCAAAGAGAGCTCAGGGTGAATTGAGAACAAACAGCAAGATGGAACATATGTATGAAAGAGTGAAAGAGAAGAAATAGAATCTACCAGTAGCTCTCGGCAGCCGTCTACACAGGAACCATGGTGAAATACAAAGTAAAGCAGGCAAAAGCATGGACAAAGAATACCCCCCTCCCCCTGTCAAAAACAAAACCAGCACAAATGATGACCAGACCTTCCATTGACCCTTGACAAAATTGCCTGAAACATTTCCCCGTGCCAAATTTTATGCAATATTATACAAAACATACTGTTACATAATATGACTAACAATGCTGAGACATCCAGACAATTACCTTATTAGTTTGCATTTCAAATACTTATAAATAATATTAGAGAAATATATATATTTATTATGACTCACACTGTCAGAATGCTGTTTGATGTGCGATTTTCCTTTCTGACTGTAGTCAACTTCAGTTTTACAATACGTGCAGAATACCAGGCCTGGATTAGCGAGTTGCCTAACGTAAACAGACAGGAAATCTCCGTTTCCATCCTTCTCCCTCTAACCAATTCCATCGAAATTTATTTCTCATACCATTTTCTATAGATTTATTGTCTGAATTCCTAACAACAAAGTCAAGAATTTCCGACATGATGAAAGTTTCACAAGGTAGAGATTTAGATAAACATGTAGTTGTTAACAAAGCAAAGCGCTAAATCGAACTGAGACTAAGACTGAACAATGCCTGAAACTCATTCAAATCGCAAATGTCCGAACAAAATTCTTTTTCTTTTCGGTGAAAATGTTGGAAATGTCGGCAAATGATAAAATTGCCGGCATTCTGCCTTAAGGCGAAGAAATGGAAGGTCTGGATAACAACATCGAGTGAGGTACAACAGCAACGAATCACAGGCCTTGACCTTTGACCCATTGTCAAAACTTACCAGGAAGAGAATGACCATGAAGAAACAGACGCCCACCACGATGGCAAAGGGCCACAAGTACATGCGGTAGTCGATGTTCTCCTGCTCCAAGATTTGCGCAATGTATTCCCTGAAAGGCCATAAGACAACAAAAAAATGTTTTACTTTTTTTACTGTCAAAACATTGACGAGTATTAACTTCAGCTTCTTTAAGCGGTGTCTTCATACATTGAGATCACCGACATGGTGGGCATGGTTAACTTCAAACAAATAAATGAGGTCGTCATATATACGGCTGGGGTAAGCAGAATGCAGAAGTATGGGAACAATGAGACTGCCAACGAAAAAATGTGTCATCCCTGCTAAGTGTTTTTTTAATATTTGTCAAATTTTTTTAAAATATTTAATTCGATTATACCCGTTTTTGATGGGATTCTTTTTCTTTTTTTAATTCTGCCCAGCCACAGGATTTTTAACGTGCATTGAGTGTTGTGATGTGTATACAGGACCTCCGTTTTATAGGTGTCAATCGACCTAACTGGACCAGACTAAATGGACCTAAAAAATAGTACACACATTCTGCGTCAACCTCCTGCTATCTTCTTCTTCTTTAAGGGGGTGGATTACGTTTTGAGCTGCCTTAGCAGACCTGCCAACTTTCTCAAAATGAAAATAGGGACACCTCCAAAATCATGAATTTTACAAGCACAAGCGAACAACCGTCAAGTCAGCCATAAATAAGACATTGGCGCACAAATTTCCCAAACATTGCACTATAAAGGATACAAAACTAAAACACACTGCATTTATCCAAATGTTATGGTTTTACAGTAAAAAAAAGATGATTAATACTTACAGCAGTTATATTATATGTACAAGTTGTCTATTTACAGAACAGAACTTCTGTATTTGTTTTGATGTGTTTATTCAGATCATCTCTATCACCAGTAGAAATGTTTAAATTTGTCCTAGTATTCACAAAGACAAAGTTTTCTCTCTCCTGCTGGGTCTAAGAAATGGAAATTCTTCAGAATATTCTGGCCGATAACGACACATCGTTTTTTTCTTTTTGGGGAGGCTCATCAGTACAAGTTACTTTCTGATTGGGTCTACAAGTAGTAGAAGAAGAGCTAGATCTACTAAGATCTAGTAGTAGAAGAAGAGCTAGATCTACTAAGATCTAGTAGTAGAAGAAGAGCTAGATCTACTAAGATCTAGTAGTAGAAGAAGAGCTAGATCCACTAAGATCTAGTAGTAGAAGAAGAGCTAGATCTACTAAGATCTAGTAGTAGAAGAAGAGCTAGATCTACTAAGATCTAGTAGTAGAAGAAGAGCTAGATCTACTAAGATCTAGTAGTAGAAGAAGAGCTAGATCTACTAAGATCTAGTAGTAGAAGTACCCCTGTTCATTATTCAATGCACATTTTGATTTCACAAGAAATTTATCCATGGTAAATTCATTTGAATTAAAACTCGAGATAGCTCTAGATCTAGATTATCTAAGAGAAGGCTTTAAGGAGAGCAGTGAACAAAGAATGCTTTAACTTTGCGCAATATTAAATAATTAAGGAACAATCAACCGGTGCAGTAGCATTCAAGCAACAACATTTCAGTCGTCGCTCAATAACTTCCGGTATACCGTATAGGAACCATCAATCGGTACAATAGCATTTAAGCGGGGGAAAATATGTCAACGCAATTTCTTTCCTTCTTCTTATAAATAAAAAAATTGAGTTTTCAATATCGGGAC
Organism: Doris montereyensis; assembly: GCA_037039925.1. Classification (NCBI taxonomy): domain Eukaryota; kingdom Metazoa; phylum Mollusca; class Gastropoda; order Nudibranchia; family Dorididae; genus Doris; species Doris montereyensis. The sequence goes on along the minus strand of JAXRKP010000256.1, from coordinate 116,563 downwards.
TGTCTCGATAGAATCGGGATGGTTGGCAGGTCTGCTTTAGAGAACCCTTGAAACTGAGACTCAAAGCTTACGGCCTCAAATGGATTGGGGCCAGTTGCGGGTCACTGCGGCTTAACCAGTCCATCGGCGATCAAGTTGGCTCCACTGTGTTACATTGGGCAGTAAGGGAAGCCACCCTTTCAATGCCGAGGCTCGCTTAACTGCCTCACGGAGCAGGTTTACTCTTGGTCATTGAGGGCATTTTGGGAAACTTTGCCCATTTTTGGGCTGAGCTCTCATGAAAATACCTTATATCTTCGGCGATCGAGGGCAGGCGGACCCAGGAGGCCATTGGTTTTCCCCAGCTTTGTCCCTAAGATCCTATCAACCCCTCCCAAGTAGTCGGATAGCCTGCTATCAATCTGTTTATCTTTTTGCTCAGACTGGAAATAAAACTTTATCAAAACATATATACCCAAACAGCCAAAAAAAAAGACCACATTTTTTATATGGCATTTAGTTTTTAAGCTACGGTATCAGTGTCTTTGTATCACGAGGACAACTGAATTTCTCAATTTTGGCCAGGTGGGTTGGGTTTTTTCTGTAATCATTGGCACAGCACCACAAGTTCACCAGATTGGTCATGCCATGACACGCCGTACTCTAACCGGAGAAGTTGCTAAACACAAACATCAATTCTTCAGCAGCTATACACTGAGAACGAGGTCTAACAACGGGCACAACCTCCAACGATACCAACCTAGGTGTAACATCCACAAATATTCCTTCACGCAACGCAGTTCAAAATGGAATGAGCTTCCAGCTAGCATTACAAACGCTCAGACCACTGAACAATCTAAACTGCGTCCACACGATTTTCATATCAAACTGTAAAACCATCTGCGGGCTATTCCAATAGGCCTTTTACAGATTAATGAACAGAAATGGACACAACTTACCTGTGGCCTTTGAACATTTTGACTAGCGTCCTGCCATTGCTGTAGCCAACAAAGGTGGATGGGATTGCAACCTTGGAGCTATCTGTGTTACAGAAAGAATGAGAATGGGAATATGTTAGTGACACATTTCATATAGATATAGGTTTTATTGTCATTTACCCCATCCACCGCATCTATGGTGAAAGTCGCAAACCGTGGACGCCCAATTTTGGGTGTTTTGAGAAAATCAAAGAAAATGGCGCTGCGCTTTTTAATCTCCCTTCCCAGACACACATGGTTTGCGAGTGTCAAAACCTAGACCCGAATAGGAATAGGACACACGGAATTGCTCATGTGATTATGATACCGGTCTCCATTGGTTCTTATGGCACAGAATCCAAACTAGACGAAGACGGGGGCTTCCTAATGTTTAAAAAAAGGGGGGAGGGGGGTCTAATTCTAGACTTACACGGTTTGCGACTTTAACCGTTGATGCTGTGTGTGTGATCTCAGGGTGAGTTTGTAGGAAGCGGCAAGAAAAAGGATGAGTAAAAGAGTGAAAACTATGAAGAAAGGGGAACTTACCAGCAGCACCCACCAACATTTACATATATTATATAGGCAAGAATGACATACTTGTCTCATAATTAATAGGGTAACAATGTCTACTTGTTACCTTATAATTAATAGGGTAACAATGTCTACTTGTTACCTTATAATTAATAGGGTAACAATGTCTAAGAAGAGTAGTAGGGAAAACTAAAAGAGACAAAATCAGAAACACATCAATAAGAGATCAAACCAAAGCAGATGGCATAAAAACTAAAATAGAAAAAAATCAATTGAGATGGTTTGGGCATGTAAACAGAATGAATGACAATAGAATAGCTAAATCAGTACACAGTGCTAAAGCCCAAGGTAAAAGACCAAAGGGCAGACCTCAGAGAAAGTGGGAAGAAGATATAAAAGAGGCATTGAAGCATAGAAATTTAACTTTTTTGGAAGGAAACAGAAAATGCCAGGACAGGGCATCCTGGAGAAAAGATCATCTCGGGCATCTAAAACCATACACCGAAAGGGTAGAATGGGAATTGATAAAAAAAAAAAAGAAAGAAAAGAAAGAAAAATACTCGTATCAAAATTGTTAGCATTGTAAAATATCAAATCAGACAAAAGAGGACTGGAATTGCAAATCATTGGAAGTAGAAGCGCACCCAATGACATGACAAAGAAAGCGATGAATGAAAAACAACAACAAAAAAAATGACGACTTGTGACAAAGATGACATTTCAACCTTTTAACCCTTCGTCATGCAGCACATGAATAACGTCTATAGATACACTTACATAACCATCCCACAGTGTTTGTTTCTTACATGAAATTACCCTGTCCACCATATGCAGTGATCTCACGGTGGATTCACAGGAAAAAGCAGGACGGAAAACAGGGTGAAAGAATGAAGGGGAAAGAAGTATGACGCTGCAGACTGGCATGCGACAACCACTCGCCCACATCACAAAGTCGAGAGGGGGGGGGGGGGGGGGGGGAGAAGAGAAATGAATAGTCCCAAGCAGAGGGAATGGAGCATAGAGGAAATAGGAGAGCCAGTCAAAGAAAAGAGGACAGTCGTAGTCATACGATAAGGGAGGAGGCTGAATCGGTCGCCGGGCAGGCAAGAGAAGATGTGAACACTTGTCATCAGGCATCCGAGAAATAGCCCTGCCAGCAAGTAGCAGTGACAACCAAAAGGGTGAAAGGTTTTGGATTTTGCTCACATCCATATTAGCTGATCCATCGCCATGGCAGTGTTTAAGACGAGACAATCTACAGGTTTTTGGTAAGATCTTTTTTGTTTTTTGGGAGTTTTTTTTAGCCATGAGATCTTTTTATACATGCACAGAATGTTGTGACCTGCCTTGTGGCGGGACCTCCTCTCTATCATCTTTTTCCAGTAGAATTAAGTATTGACCTAAATACCTGGACCAACGGGACCAGGGGGATAGGCTTTGCTAGAAGAAAACTCAAGAAAACGTTTCAACCTGCCGAGCACGAATCCATGACCTTGAGAGGCTGACATCTTGCCACTAGACTACTGAGTCCCCGCCCCCCAGCAAGATGTGAAGGAAGAGAAGAAGGACAAACCAGCAGCACACACAAACTACCCACAAAAGTGCAACAAGAATGGGAGGTGTGCACAAAGACAATTTCCCCGTGCAAACAACGAGTTACAGATATTACAGTGTGGGAGAAACATGACTGATTGTGAAAGAAAAAACAAGCCAGGAAACCGAAGTTTAAACCGTTTCTATGTAAAAATAATCTTGTAGCCAAATAATGGAGTAAGTCATCTAAAAATTGTTTGAATTCTGAAGCAAACAAAAAAGCAACGTGACAAGAAGGTCTGCAAGAGGAAAGGCTTCAATTATTGAAATTTGCCCATACCCACCGTAAACAGTGAATAAAGGTTGATCTCAGAGGAAACAGCGAGACGAAGAAAGAGTGGAAGGAAAGAAGCGGGAGGGCCTACCAGTAGTCCCCACAAACTGCCTACCCATGAGACTGACACTGACAAAGGATGGCGCTTTACACACAATTCACATCATCCAGGGTGGGAACAAAGACAGTAACAACACACTAGTGGTCAGACAGACAAACGTAAAATTGTGACAGGGGAATAAAAGACAAAGAAAGAGAAAGCTCACAGGTGCCATAATTAATAACATTGCACATCTTTGTTGTACAGTTTTGTTTCCCCAAGAATGATAAGGCTACGGCTATTATTATTATTACATTACGTATATATCAATATTGTTATGTATATAATAGCATTATGTTTTACATAGGAATATTATTATTATTCTATTGCTATCCTCTCTTATTTACTATTTTGGGGGACTAATAATGTGAAGCAGTCGTTTAGAAGATCTTTGTTGAGGTTCAGCTATTATTATTGCTATTATTATTATCATTACTATTATTATTACAATAATTATCATTAATATTGTAATACTTTTCTCAATATATATATGTATAATCATTTTTTATGACAATCATTATTTTGTTATATTTAACACTACTATCAAATTCATATTATTATGCCAATATCATCTTCCTATTAGTAATTACTTAGTATTACTGTTAAGTATGATGATAATCATTACCATTAATATCATGTTACAATTATAAGTACCTACAAATGTACTGCCAGCCAAAACCTCACTCTTGACATACACACTCTTGACATACACTCTTGACATACACACTCTTGACATACACACTCTTGACATACACACTCTTGACATACACACTCACTGTAACATACACATTGATTTGTTGATACAGGAAATGAGTTACACTTAATGTTTACTCAAATCAATACGATAAAATGAACATAATAGTGGTCTGCCATGAAGGATAACATAATAAATAATTGTGAAAATATGATGCTCACATGCAAGTGACAAAGATAACAGGTTTGTGAACGTTTTCGATATGAACATTGTATATGACAATTGACAATTCATTTTTATTATGGAAGAATCACTTATTACCCCAAATATTTTTATTTTTTTTATAGCTAACCTAATACTTGCCGTAAAGATGCGATTTCGCTATGCTCCAAACATCTCACTGGAAGAAGCGATGTTTAACACAATAACTACATAGCAACCGTGCAATAAATTCACCTTGATTCACTAAACATTCCCCATTCACAGACAATATCAAATCACTTCCATGAGTTTCAACTGCGTCTACTAAACAGTCTTAGTTCTCGAATAATTTTCTCTATCACTTTCATGAGATTAAGACTGATCACACCTACAAGCAAGGCACGGACACCTAGGGCCATCAATACTATTCACATAAATATTTTTTGAAATCGACAGCCTTAAGTCGAGAGATACATAATTATATGAACTACCCCAAATTTCTTCTTTTTTTTTTCTTCCATTCTATTCATTTCTTTAAACCAAAGTCTATGAAAAAAGGAGTAATACATTATGAGACTAATTTTTTCAGAAACGTGAGAGAGCATAACGTGATACATTCAATGATATACAATATGCGTATGATTATTGGTCACACAGAAGCCAGCCACAAGTATCGGGGTGGAGGGGGGGTTCACAGCGGCCCTTGCGTTACTCCCCTGTTCTATGGGAAAAGAGGAGAAAAAGAGGAAACCAAACCTCAAGGAAAAAACAAGCACATGGAGCAGAAGCATCTTTCTTCAAGTCACACCCTCTTTTACCAAGCATAGAAAAGAAAACAAACAAAAGGCACAAAAAAAGCAAGCAAGCTGGTATGGATGCCCGGTGCGATTTTGACTTACGTTTGGAATCCGCTCCCATTTTTATCAAAGAATCTTTACCGGGATAATTGTGAATAATGGCTGCGGTAAAGCCAGCACTTTGTGCTTGGACAGCCTGAGGACAAGAGAAACATGAGAGAGAGACTGTGTGGGCGGATTTCTTCCAGCAATAGGGAAGAGGACGAGGCGGTGTGAGAAAGAGATGAGAGGAAAGAGAGAAAGCAGCACTCCTGCCATGAAGGGGCATCCACGCAGGACGTCACTAGTCGTAAAAAAGTCGTGTGTTGAGACAAAGGTACCGGGGGAGACGAGTCAATGCGAGGGGAGATTTTCTTGCTACACGTAAAGACTGTAGATAGCGCAGTTCAAGGCCACCCATTCTATTTTTATGGCTGCAAAAGAAATCACAATAATAAGACACGTGACAAACTGAAAAAGGGGAGAGAGAGAGAAAGAGAGAGAGAGAGAGAGAGAGAGAGAGACAGAGAGACAGAGAGAGAGAGAGAGAGAGAGACACACACACACAGAGAGAGAGAACCAAAAATGCTATAACTGAACTTACTTCCCTTCATCAACAGCAAACCCTCCCGTGATTTAAAATTATGTATGATAGCTGCTCTAAAATTAGCATCCTGAGCACGTTCTACCTGAAAGTGAGAATAAGACTTTTAAATATGGTTTTTGGGGCAATCGGGAAAAAGTGACATAAGATCAAGTGAATAATGAATAACATGTAACTAAATAGTTCTGTCATTAACTCATTCAGCGCTGCCTCTTCCTTCCTGACCAACGTACGTCCTGCTACAGTGGATTTTGACCCTTTTTCAAAAAAATTGCTGAATGACTTTTCAAACTTCACATAAATATAGAATAGATTTATTGATAACCAACATACTATGAGGACGTTTTTATCTATTTCTATTCACACACTGAAACCTGTTATGTTTTTGAATTACGCAATTCAAACACAGAAATAATTTGTTTGCATACAAACATTAGATCTACTAGCAAAGTTGAAGAAACTATTTGAAAAGTCGCTCCATTCATTTTGATTAAAGTGTGTCCCTTTTATTATCGTCTGAATGTCTGATTTATTATCGATGACAGAATCTCTTGTTTACAACTTTTCTCACACTAGCTACTACATACATCGATTTCTCTCATTGTATGCTCAAACCATTTATAGAAACATTACAAAATTCATATTATTGTTAATTGTGCAAGTTCCTTGAATGGACTAGCAAAAATGACAGAGAAGTGGATAAACGTATCTGTGTCACATTACGACAATATTTGCAACAGGCCAAACTGTCTCTACACCCGTCTGACTCCAGGACTGAATGAGTTAACGCAAAGACTGCCCGTGTCTGCAACATCTCGCTCAAGCTAATGGCAGGTCAGACAGAAGGGAATAACATTGTGAGATAAATGGTAGAAACTAATTGGGAGACCAATTCATAAAATCATTTTTATTTTTAAAGTCAGACCAGGTTGGTCAGGTTTGTATCCTCATCAGTTGATGACCTTGAAAACAAAACATTGTTCACCATGTATGGTAATCATATGTTTTTAAGACATCCAAACACAAAACAAAAAACGACAAGAGCGTAGTTAAAAATAAAAAGCAGTGTAAATCCACCAGAAACATTTTCTGGTTGATTTCATACAAATCCACCGTAAAAGAAATGGTTTAATGAGTAGAGCTTTGGGGGGGTGCTCCAGTTTTCAATACTACCACCCTATGTATAACTTTAACATTCTCAAAAGACTGTACAAATTAGACCCAATGAGCTTTGCATCCACCTCCGATTGGAGCAAAGAGCTAGATATTCCACCACTGTAAAGAATTCAAAAGTAATCTTTTTGGTGGAAAAATCTCACCACTGAATACTAGTTCTGATTGGAAGCCAGGATAGAGACACACTTGACTTTGCTGATTGCACAACTGTCTCTTGTGGTCCTAAACTCACAGAGAGTTTTGGTGTGTTCAGTAAAGACAAGTCAATAATGCACAGTCCTTCTACAATTAAAATCATAGATAAAGTGAACATTCAAGTTTGTATTGAAATCTTTCTTATCGTATTTATTTCTCTGAAATGTTTCACAGTTGATTGCACTTTTCAGTTCTTTAATATGTCAATCTTGCTTGAATCAACTGTAGAAAGTACAAAACTTTTTAAAGCATTGCTTACAAGTGAGTAAAGAGATTTTTTAAATTTCAATTTTTTTTCTGACAAGGAGGGTGATTCTTATGTCTTGAAAGACTGTTAACCGCTAGCAACATCTGAAGGCAAAACAATAGTTTCCAGAAAAACTCAAGAAAATTTGTCAAACTGAGAGAGCATGCACTCTCTACCTTCTAGTTGAGAGGCAGACACCTTATATCTGGATCACCATGCCCCTCCCTCCCCCCCTGTCAACTAAGAAGGTGTTGTAAAAATTCTCACCTTTTCAGCAAATTCACAATTGCCTCCCCTGGCAATCATAACAACCCAACCGAACTCATCTGTCACAGGTGGGGCGGGTAAAATGGGATGGCAGGCGTTGGTTGGGAGGGCCATCACGATGCGACCTGATAGACATGAAAAGGAAGTGGAAAAGTCATCAGGCAACATGATTGAGATGACAATGACATTATTAACATTGTCACATTCTCAGAAAAAAGAAAGTTAGGCGACTCAACCCTTGCAACTTAATCTGCAATTTTTCTATGACTCTTTTTCTTTCTTTCTTTTTTTACAATTTATCATGTTTTATATATATATATATATAGACCTCATATTCTTAGACATTCTCTTAAGCTGTAGTTGTCATCTTTCTCAAGGATGAAAAAAATTTTTTTTTAAAACCAAACACTTGCCTCTGAACTACCAAGTTCCCTCTTAAGAAAGAAAAGCTAAGAAGCCTGTACAGTCAAATCTCACCTCTGCCAATTCGGTGGGTAGGGTCTATCTCCTGAACAGTTTTTATCGTACCAAAAGATAGTCAACAAATTAGAACATAACAACAGGATAAGTTTGCAACTCGAAATACAGGCTCTGACAGCGCAAACTAATTTACTTGCATACCCGTAATATTCCAGGAAACATTGATAATGTAACTTTAATTAATCAATTAATCCCCATTTAGGGAAAATAGCCAAACCTTCGCCCATCGCTAACCTTCCAGGCGAAATGCGGCAGTCGTTTTGGGCATTCAGAACGACATCTCCAGAAATTCACCCCAATCTCTGCTCTTCACTTAGGGTCCCTTTTAAAATTACAATTTACTCTCATCATATATCAAATACATCCTTCCATGCTAAATACAGACTTAAAACAGACTTCTTTTTTTTTAAATACTGGTTGGCAGTTACGTAATATAATGAAACTGAATGCATGAATGGATAGATAGATAAATAGGTAGATGGATAGATAGATAGATGGATGAATAGATAGATAGATAGATAGATAGATGAATGGACATATAGATGGAGTCATCAGTAGAGATGTCCTGCATGTAATCTGCAGAACACTTGACTCACCTCAAGGCCAAGCTCAGGGAATTCTGGGCCAAAAGAGGCTGACAAGTCGGCAAACGTGTTAATCTCATTGGACAAGAGGTCTTTCTGTTGTCGCCATGAAAAAGTTGAGAAAGAGACAGAGAGTGATTTGCATTATATACATATAATGGATTATTCAACAAAATATAATTTAAAAAAAGATGAAAATAAATGGCCTGGCCAATTAATCTATTGAAATTAAAGTTAAAACAAAACAAAATGTTACAAAACAAAGAAGAGAATTTAAAATGATCTACAGGGAAATTCCTTATGTGAAATAGTAGTGCTAAATACATATATTTATTAAAAATCAAATCAGATAGATTCTCCTTTCATTTGTTATCCAACAGTGCTGTGAAATGTTTTAAGTATTGGCTGACTGGATGCTGTGTTACTCAAACTTCAAGTTTGTGGAAGGTGTTGCTGGGCAACCAGGGAAAACTCACCACAACAATGTTGCCGAGGACATTCAAAGGGAATCCCAGGAGACTGGCCAGGATGAGGAAACCACGGCTGTGACACTCTTGGCCATGTTATCAAATTAGCGGCAAACTGAAAATAATAACAAAATCAACTTGATTCCATTTGTCAATCACAGCCACTGTGTGCAACAAGAGTTTTTACGTCACATTGTATCTATCCCACATAAGAAAAGCATGATACATTACGTAACAAACTATCAAAAACACAACATATTGTTTAATCAACATTACGCAATGTTGCCAGTGGATTCAGCGTCAAATCATTTTTTCAATTCAATTAAAAAATGTCTTTATTGTCGGTAACATTATACATTGTCATTACAAAAAGAGACATGCAGATATCACAAAGGGAAATAACTTATAAACCAGTATGGGCTTTTCACCGGCATTTCAATAGAAAATATTACCAAAATGCTATCAAAGATGGGATTAAGATCTAGTCTTTAAAAATCAACAGCCAAACAACCCCCACCCTTACGCAATCCAGTGGTTTTTCATATCTTGCCCCCACTTCTGGATGTAAGCCTCCTCCTTAGTCCTTTCTATACACAATGAAGATAGACTCTGATAGTTTCTAATGTCTATACACTTCAAATAGCCACCCTTCCTCTTGTCCAGATACCACATGTCATCATGACCATGTGAAATGGACAGAGACATGAACAAGTTATCCAAATGCCTGCAAACTAAATATATTTGGGCCGAATAATAATTCAAACGATACTCTTCTCCGAAAATGAAAAATAGACCATATGTATGCAACAGACCTGCCAACTTTCTCAGGGACAAAATAGGGAAAAGGAATATCTTTGAATCGTGACATGTCGATCGATTCACATTTGTAATAACGGACGGGCACCCTCTAAGCTATCGCAGTTGTTTTTGTGCGACCACAAGCTAAAGTCCTGAACTGATTACTAACCGAGATGCAAGTTTTTCTCAAAAATAAATCGTACATAAAACCTCTGCCCTAATCACAGAGCAATCTCTGTCTTTGCTCATGAAGCCACTGATATTCCTACTCGATAGACTGTCCTTAACTGCAGTAGCATGCTTTGCAGTTTTCACATGTTTCTGATGTCATCCTTCCCACCACTGGCAATGCTAACATTTAAACCACAAAGTACACAATGTGCAAAGCTCTCCCCTTTCACAGAAGGTTTAATACATGGCCTTCCTATATTCCTCCCGAAATTTAACACTTGGTTTAGGTTTTTTGTTTGGTTGAGAACTATCAGTATTACAACTAGATCTAGAGGTAGGTTCCACATCTTCTGAATGTTCTTTTTCCAAAGGCCTTTTTTCAGAAATCGATCCATGCCCAATTCGAAATTCGAGATAAAACGTTTATATTATCTAGATCTAAGTATTCCAATTTTAGACACGGTAAATTATAAAAACTGCAGTAAATTAATTAATAAATCAGGATTGAATAAACCCAAAACGAAGGTAAAACTAATCAAAAACAGAATCCAGGTAAGATTCAAGAAAAACCGACATAATCAATTAAGCGCGCTAGATATAGAAAACAATATGAGTCAGTTATCAGCTTCGTAAACAAAGGAAAGAGACAAACTGAGAAAGAATGATAATAGACTGTATTTAAATGATTACAATTTAAACCAAAAAGCGAAAGCAGTTTCTAGCCAAACAGCATTAATAAATGAATATAGAGTACTCAAAATCACTGAATGTAATCTACGATTACTATCAATGAAACTATTTATATTTAGTATCGAACCAAAAAGGTTTCATTGTCTTCGATTATTTCTACCAAGTATGATTATAAGCTTAATACTTAGTAGAGCTTAGTACAAATTATAATTCAAAATTTTCGTCACCAAAATAATTTTTCGATCTCAAGAACAAAATATCGGGAAAATTGCGCCCATATCGGGATGTCAGGAATGGGGATTCCAAATCGGGAATTTCCCGATAAAATCGGGAAACTTGGCAGGTCTGATGCAAGACATCCTTCTCAAAAGGAGATGGAGGTGGATAGGGCATGTTTTAAGAAAAGAAGAAGGGAGCATCACAAAGACTGCCCTACATTGGACCCCTGAAGGGAAAAGAAGACGTGGCAGGCCAAAGACAACATGGAGTAAACAGCAGAGAAAGAGGTTAAAGACTGGGGCGAAACCTGGAATTCCATAAAGACGCTTACCATGAAAAGAGAGAGGTGGAGGTCCTTCATTGCTGTCCTACATGCCAATGGCCTAATGGGCAGTAAGTAAGTAAATTATCCCCCCCCAACTGAGTTGAGAATTTGTGTTTAATTGGAATTTACTGTATCCACCATTTGCAGTGATCTCAGGATGTATTAAAAGGAAACAGCAAGATGAAAAGATATAAGTAAAAGAGTGAAAGGAAAGAAGTAGGACCTACCAGTAACACCCGCCAACCGACTACCCCAACATTGAGGAAAGAATTCACCCCAAACTAGAACAGACAGGCTGACCTCAAATGCCTACAAACCCTGTTACTGCAATGACATGGAAAAAGATCATGAATGAATTGCATCTAACTTTAAGAACTAATTTCTGTGCAGGATACACCAATGTCCACTGAGTGTCGATGTGAAGTGACGGTTAAGTGCTTTTATCTTCATTATAAGTACCTTCTTCCTCTCTCTCTCACAGGGATGTAAATGGCTGATAAAAAAAAACTGAAAGTCAGACCTTCCATTCACCCTTGACAAAATTGCCTGAAAAAATTTCCCGGACCAAATGTTATGCAATATTATACAAAACATACACTGTTACATAATACAGGGATGGGGACAAGCTCTGAAAAAAACCCTGAACTTTATCGCCCCTTTAAAATTTCAAAATAGTATTACGTAAGAGCATTGCATTTAAATACAAGAAATATAAAGAAGAGGGCCACAATATAAAAAAAAACACTGTTATCAGACATGCCAACTTTTTAGAATCAAAATTCAAGAGATCTGTATCACTATCATCATAGTCCCGTAGTAGTATGTTGCTGGACTGGCAAGACAGCATCTTGGTGTCATGTATGGTAACTACCTACTATATATCTAAGGGTTTATTTTTCAAAAGTATATCAAGTCATCAGTCTTGCAGACTATTCATCCTCTGATTCTATAAAAAAAATGAGTAAATATTTCACAGGTGCCATGTGCATGTTGTGCAAGTAACATCCCATAACAGTTATTAAAAAGGTGAGCTCCCTACCTCCCCCTGATAGGCTCTAGCCAAATAATTACACAAACACACACACAAAAAAACCCAATAAAAGATTATTTTCATTTATCTTCATTTCTTTACATTCAAATCCATCTCTTCTAAACAAACATTCTTCATCCTCTTTTATCACAGTCACTAATTTCAATCATACTTTCCCTGTTTTCTTACTCATTTTCTTCCATGGCATTTTACTTTGCAATCACTTTACTTCCTCCAAAACATTTTACTATAACTACAATATTCCCTAATGTTCTCTTCAAGTATGCCAACCCCCCCTCCATCTCTACCTATCTCAACAATGGCTACCTATAATGCAATCAAAACTCCTAATCCAAGCTAAACAATAGTAGTTTTGTATCGTTATATCAACACAATACTACAGGTACCTGTGTTGATTTGGATTGTATAGTAATCTTGCATTATAGACCCTGTGGGAGAGTGTGTACTCATATGTATGTATCTGTGTGTGAGAGAGAGAGAGAGAGAGAGAGAGAGAGAGAGAGAGAGAGAGAGAGAGAGAGAGAGAGAGAGAGAGAGAGAGAGAGAGAGAGAGAGAGAGTGAGTCTTTCTTATAAACACGGAGATGAAGCGTTCTGCCTGTATGGGCTTTAACCAACCGATTTGAAAAAGGCAAAACCAATCGTAAAATAATAAATGAGGCATAATTCTAGGAAACAAAAAAAAAAAACCGCCTGATTAAACTTGAAATCTTGAATGTTAAAGGTATGTAGATGTACTATTCCTACTACCAGTATCACTACTACTATTACTAGGCTTACCACACCAGCATTACTAATTTTAATGTCTCTCTCTCATTAAACGGCAATAAATGATACCGTAATGACTCTCTCTCTCTCTTTTGGGACATCCGTTCTAATTAGACCTTGACCCTAATTTTCCCCGGGCGGATGGTGCTTGTGTTTGTATAAAAATGAGACAAAAACACGGAGGAACTCCTCTGTGCCAAAAAACTCGGAAATCCCCATCCCTGTCCCATACGGGTTATGACAATGGCCGATGGCTATACTATTCAGCATTGAAATTAGGATAGGCCTGCAGGCAACAGGTAAGAGGTCAGTCCGGTGGAAACGGTGTCGGCTCAGGCCTTGCCTCGAGAAACGACCGTGACGCATCATTTTTCCCTGAACCATTGACTATTTTAAAAATTGGCCATTTAAAAAATCTCAGAAGTCTCATCTCGAAAGTCTCGTGTGAAAATCTTTAAAAATCTCGGAAGTCTCATCTGAAAATCCTGGAGGTCCTTTCGACGTGTCAAAAAACAGAAAATTCGGGGAAATTGGAAAATCCCCATCCCTGAAATATGATGACTGGAACAATGCCTGAATCTCAATCTCAAACGGAGGTTCCAATGCCGGAAATTGAAAATTTTTAACTTGTTTCTTCCGATATTCGTCATTTCTGCCATTCGAATCGCAAATGTCCGAAAATATTTTTTTTTAATTTGGTGGAAAAATGTCGGTAATTCGGCAAATGATAAAATGACGGCATTCCGCCTAAATGCGGAGAAATGGAAGGTCTGTGAAAGTCTCTGAATTGTGAAACTTTCAGACGCTGGACATCTCCTGTACCGTATTTAATCTCACACTTACAATAACAGCACCATGCATTGTCACCTTTCTCAACCTTCATGATATAACTAAAAAGGAATTCATCATTACAATATTATGTTGACAGCCAGAATTTGTTCTTAGACATAGAACTTAGATCTAGACCAATCACATCTTCTATTGGTGAATCCCGATCATTAAACCTAAACTTTTGACATGTCATTCCCAATTTGTTAAATTGCCCAGGTATCTACATTCTGGAGCTAACTTACATTCAACCTAGATCTAAAGTTAGTTGTTTTGAAGATTTGCTTGTTATTATAACACTTATAGCAAAATCATCAATCAATTCTGATTCTATTAACCTGGCTACGAAATAGATCTAGAAATCTAACTTTACTAAAGTTATTGAATAAAATGGGTGCCACAAATTCTAGACCTAGAAATCTAAGTCTACTCTGGTAGTTTCTATGCCTCTAAATATGTTAATAACAATTAGGCTTAGATCTAATATATCTAGATCTTATTAGATTGAATCTAGATCTATCATAAAATAGCCTGTCTGTCTAGAATTTAAATATAAGAAAAACCAATGCGCTTATTTTCAAGATCCCTCCATCTGACTAGAATCTACATTATATCTAGATCTCAATTTGTCTGGAACGCTCGAGCAAGAAATAATTTTAATATGTTAACAAGCTAGATCTAGATCAATTTATATGCTGATATATTAACCCAAGCTATGGCCTAGGGCTGTCAAGCCACAAAATAAAAATCTGGATCTAGAATCTAGGTCACTTCACTCAAACTCAAGCAGACCGATCTTAATCTTGTCTAGATACCTAGAAGATCTAGCTCAGCCTATTAAATCACAATAACCCACACATAAGACTAGATCTATTTCTATAACATAAATCGCACATAACGCAGTAGGAAATGTAAAATGACTTAACTTCGATTTTTCTGGAATGAAAGAATGAAAAACCACTGATCGCAGATCACATTCAGAACTGAAACGTACGACTGCAGAGAGGCAAGAGGTAAGTCAGAGCATCTCAACATTGTCTAACTCTATCCAAAAATTATTTGCATGAAAGGCTATTTCCACAAAGAATGTGTAGTAGATTTCAGACTTAAAATCTGAAAGGACGTAAAGAAGGTTCCGATTTTTAAATCTGAAATCTTCTCGCGAGAGTAGGGCCCCATGGATCAGTGTAGAAATTGTAGTTCCGTCTTCAAAGAAGCAAAAAATCCGTCCCAGCTCATCTGTCTGGATTATCGAGACATCCGAACTATTTACATGTGACTGTATCTCTACACAGGGTCTAATGTTTTTTACTCGCTAATATATTACAATTAGGCTAATATTTACAATAATTATAATAGTTATTAACTAAGAACAAGACCTAACAAATATAATGAGGGACAACACACTGCATGATCACTCACAATTACAACACTGCATATCAGATCAGAAGAAGGATACTGATAGATTTACATACTTGTCCATTTGACTGATCATTTCAATATATTTCAATGTGAATTTTTTATTTTTTTTGTGATACAAAAAAATACATGAGACATGAATATGTAGAGGCAACTGTCGCAAAGTATAATTTCTTCCAGACCGTTTAAATTCTTCTATCGAATACTCACATGTGCAAGTTACACAAAAGACGATGAAAACGGAATATCATCAAAAGATATCACGAAACATGTTCAACTTTTAGCGTGTAAACAATACCCAATACAAACAAGATGGCTGACGTTTTACCGGAAGTATAAACCAAGGTCGCAAAATAAACCTCGCCCCTTGGCTGGTTGGTGTAGCCAAGAGGTAACCAACTGTGGCTGGTGTCGCTGTGTGTGCTGTGTATGTGTAGAATCTATGCATTGTTGTGTTACACCATGAAAAGGTGTGTAGGTAGATCTAGATATTGTAAGAAGACCCTTCAGCTCTTGTCTGACCTGAATCTAGCAAAAGTTAAGGAAGGAGAGTGTGTTGTATGTCAATAATGTCATGCGGACTGATCATTTCCGTTAAATTAATGTCTTACACTCTCAATAAATCTAGATTTCTCTAGATCTAGATCTTTTTTCTTAAATAAAGTCAAGGAACTACGATAATGATACGATAAACAGTGTCGTGTTAGTTATGCATGAGAGAGAGGGGGGGGAGAGGAGAGAGAGAGAGAGAGAGAGAGAGAGAGAGAGAGAGAGAGAGTGAGTGCCCGGGTTTTATATTACATTACACCCGTATATCTACTTCTATTCTAGAACTGAAGACTAAACTCTAGTTGTAGATTCTATGCGTAACAAAAGGATCAATTTTCCTTTTTGGGTTTTCTTTCGTCACCGAGGATGACACTGACACTAAAACATTGCGATACAACACTACTCGAATTGCCTTCTTCAGAGCTCAGTGTATGTAGCCTCATCAAGTTAGACTAAAAGGAAAGAAGAAACAATACATATAGGTAGAACTCTCTAGCCTACTAATTTAGTTTGTGGTACTGTAGAAGTAGATCTAGACCACTGGCAGTAGTTAGAAGCAAAGCAATGGTAGACAACATTTGGTGTAGTAGTAGTAGTGGCTAGTACAGTAGTAGTAGTAGTAGTAATAGGCATCCGCATAGTATATATAATTGAAGTAGTACCAGAGCTAGTGTTAGTAATTATTTAGTAAAGTTCCCTCTAGGCCGTTACGGTTCACAGAGCCGGAACTTTTACCCGGTTTCTGTAGCGTGAAACGGAACAGGTGATTATAATCACCTCGTGGACAGAACGCTAGTCTGACGCAGGTTTATACTCCCAAGTTAGTGCCTATCTGTACCCATTTGCACCTGGGTCAAGTGGGGTAATGTTCGTTAAAAGTGGTTTTGTTTCCACGGTACGCATCGGGTCTAGCTTTGCTATGAATCGAACCCGGACTTCATGATCGTAAGTCCGTCAGCATAACCACCCGGTCACCCACGCTGCAGTAGTACCAGCGGTATACAAGTAGTAATAATAATTGGAGTTGTCGTAGAAGTATATTGGATTATAAACAGGTAGTACTTGTAGTAAGTGAAGTCCCGAACGTCGTATACGGTAATGTAATAGTGAATTGGACTAATTGGAGTAGTGGTAAGTCAGGAAGAATAGAAATATAATGATTCATTCATTGAACTGTTTGCCTTGCCGGCTGGCGTTGCCTGTCTTTTTCTCTCCAGTATTCACAATTATCTGTTGCAAGGATGGTGGCGTAAATATGATAGATATTATTCTTTTTCTTGTTACCACTTCCCAGCCATGTTGTGAGGTTGTCCAACTCTAACATTATTGGTATCCGATGTTTCTTTTTCCTTCCAAATGTCCCTGTTATCAGATGTTCAAACCCTTTCCATTTCACGTGGCCCAAAGATTTCTGACTGCTTTTTTTCATGTTCGTGATGAGTGTCCTTTCGGCTTAAGCTTTCGGTAATAGTTCTAATACATGTACCTGATAATTTGTCTTCTTTGCCATCCATAATACCCTCAGCATTCGTTTCAAACGCAAAGATCACATTTCTGTTGCCTCCAATTACCTTCTAATGTTGGCATTGATTTTATTGTTCAGGTCTCTAGACCATAATACAATCAATAGTACTGGTTTTATGTAACATGGAAATTGAAGTCACTATAAGAGGACGAAGGGGATGGGGGTGTCAGCCGAGGCGGTACCCCGGGGACCATGAGCTTTAGGTCAAACAATGGATTATATAAAGGGCTCTGAAATAAATGTAATGCCTATTAGACGTGATTTTCTAGACTTGTATACGAAATTCTTTTTTTTTAAATAGTCTAGATTTCTATGAATTTGTACCTGTGCCAGATCATTGGAATGAAAGATCCCGAAAAGCATCAATAATCAAGTCAAGTAGGAATCGTGTTTTCTATCACAATTCATTGATTCATTTTGTGCCCTACTGAGTCCTTTCTTTATGACACACAGTGCTGAAAGTTTGAATTTCATTATTTGGAGAACTAGGGGGGGGGGGGGAGGTCAAAAATCCTCTCAACGACCCTCTGTGTGTTGGTAATCATCATTTCATTTTTCTTAACCCATTCTGTATGCAGGCCTAGTCCAATAAAATGACATTATAACAACCACCACAATTAAGACGATGAGCATGATCAAACAATCACGATTATGAGAATAAACATGAAATGTCACACATTGAGAACTCCGAGGTAACGTAGGCTACCGACACAACAAAATTTCGGGAAAGAAAAAACAACACACTCATACAAACACACAGATATTATAGAATATATTACAACAATTTACATGATTATTTATAATAAAAATTGCAAAATGGCATGGACCTACACATACATTGTAGCATTGGTGTTTAAATTAAGGATCTAGATAGGAACGACCCAATATCCATCTTACCTTTATGGGACAATAATGATAATGCCTCGATTGTAGACCTAAATGAATGCTTACGACTAAGGAGGAAGAGAAAATGCCTTCACATGAGATTACTAACAATTTATTATTAAAAATAGATCCGTTGAGCGAAGAATCCAAAATTTATAATTTATTTAAGAAAGTGTTTAAAACCTCTACCTTAGTGATAACACGTGCCTACCGATCGACTTTGATTTCTTACAATTTAATACAAAAGCATCGATCGTTTGATATCATCGTCAGTCATCTCTTTGTGATGAGTTTAATTAATACAGGTGTAAAACACTTTTTGCCTAGACCAGAGATACCACCGCATTACACTTGACTACCTATTAATCCAGATCCATTATCATGACTATGCCGTTCACGACACTGATATATATAATCAGACATAGAACAATAATATTATGTGTGTACGTAAGTGTAAGCGTAAGGTTATCGTCACGACAGAGTGGCACTATACTGTCACTTTAGGGCAAGTATGTCCCAGATAGATCTAGAGGTATCTAGATAATGTTATCATCACTCATACTAATAGTGCCAGTAATTAAATCATGTCACGTTTAGCACACTCACCAAACAAAGTTGTGTCTGTTCCAAATAATTCCTCGTAAATTTTGATGTAGATCTACAGGCTAATGCTAATCTAGTTGATCTTCCCGAAAATGTGTTATCTTGAAGCAAGAAGCGAACAGCTTAACCAATTTCTGGTCTTTGTTAGCAGGGGTGGTCCAGTATGTAGATTTAGTTCTCTGTCAAACATTAACAACGCAGGTCTTCTGGTCTAGTAGAACATGTAGTGTACTACACTAGAAGATGTAGTATGTAGGAGAGGAGCTTCGTGTTGAACGAGCTAAAAAGTTGCGCGCCAAACTCCAGCCGCAGCCATGTGTTTCCGTTGATGCAACGATGGTTAGTGGGGGAGGAGGGGGGTTGAAACCGTCATTGTGACGTCATTTTTCATTATGATGCCAAATCCTTGAGGCGCTGAAGGACGTACGGCCAGTGGTCAATTTACTGTACAGCGTCTTTTAGACCCAACCATGATACCACTACACTATTACTACCCCTTTGTCCGTGTACTGGGTAGTGTGTAGTTTGAGGTAGATGGAAAGGCTCTTGTTTTATTGACCATGACGTTTACCGTTGTAAATGTATCATAATACGTTCAAGGTTCTTTGTGTTCAACTTCAACCCATCAGCATGTGTACTGCACCTAGATTTCCATTCAATTTGATTTAATAAAACTTTATTGCCCTCTTAAAGGCACATCGTCTTCATTCGAAGCGATCTAAAAGATACACATTATGTACATTGGAATAAAGAATTTACGTTATTATATAAATATTGTAGAAAAAGATAGTACTAATAGTACTAGATAGATCTAGATCTAAAGAGAAATTCATTTTTTTGGAGAATAATCAAGAAGTTGGAAAACTGAACTATACGACAAATGAAGTCATATTATGCACATCAGTATAAACTAATTAATTGACTAATAGTAGTCAATTAATTAGCTTATAATGCATAATTTGTTAATATGAATATATGACGAAAAATGCGTACATATCACAGTAAATCATGGTAAATATTTCTAAATATTTGTTTTGCAAAAAGTTCTAAGAATGGGAATGAGCTTGAAAATATAGATAGGCATATATGGTATAAATATGTAGTATAAGAATGTCCTCAACTACCAATGTGTTAAGTACTCCTTCCTTGTACGTCACATGTGTGTTCTGTCTTTATTAGTGGAGTTGTCACTTATTGTCATATTTCGCCTTCTTTGTATGTGTGTCTCGCTCTCTCTCTCTCTCTCTCTCTCTCTCTCTCTCTCTCTCTCTCTCTCTCTCTCTCTCTCTCTCTCTCTCTCTCTCTCTCTCTCTCTCTCTCTCTCTCTCTCTCTCTCTCTCTCTCTCTCTCTCTCTCTCTACTCTCTGATCTCTCTCTCTCTCTCTCTCTCTCTCTCTCTCTCTCTCTCTCTCTCTCTCTCTCTCTCTAAATATATATATATATATATATATATATCTATCTATATATATATCTATATATATATATATATCTATATTACCCCTCCCGCTCTTTGTCTCTCCCTCTACACATCGATCTAGTACTTTAGTTGCCTTCTAGTTCTAGGAACATCGCTTATTTTGACACACTAGGCGAATAGCTATGTAAAATTTTATAACTAAAACATACTCCAAAATATTGTGTTAAGAATTGGAAAGAAATCTTAAAGAATGTGGTAAAAGTGACCTTCGATAGCTCTCCTGACTACACTTTTTCAAAAGTACTCTCCCTGACCTGGATGAAAATAATATTTGTTTCTGGAATGGGTGATCTCTGTATTTCAAAATATAGTTAATTTTCTTTTTAAACACCTTTTTTGTGAAGGAGAGAGATTTTCAGAAAGTCATCTCCACACATTCTTTCTCCGGCACTCACAACACGATCCAGTCTCTTTTCATCACTTTTCTCAGATTGCCACCCCATGCTGTAATGCACCAAGATAATATAATCTCAATCATTGTTTGATAAAATAGTGTAAGGAGTTTGTTATCGATGTTTAGGCTATTGAGTTTCCTCACAAAGTGTAGACGTTGATTTGCTTTTTTGAATGTTGAGTTAAAGTGATCTGACAATGTCAATTTGTTATCAATGTGTATTTCAAAATATTTATAGCCGCTAACTATTTATACTTCTTCTCCTTTTATTGAGATTGTAGTAATTGCTTCTTTCTTGTTTCTGAAATCAATATATAAGTTCTTTTTTCTTATTTACGTTAAGAGATAAATGATGAGCTTCGCACTTATTAATAAAGTAGTCAATTTGATCTTTGTATTCTTTGTCTGATGACTCAATAAGGCCTTGGATTGTAGAGTCATCGGCAACTTTTTTTAAAATCACGTTCATTCTATCTATTCTACAGTCGTTATTGTATAAAGTGAACAGCAATGGTGAAAGTACGCATGCTTGAGGAGCGCCCGTGTTTGTAATCATGGTGTCTGATGTTGTCGTGAGTGCGTTATGTTAAAATTCTAGGATTCATAAGATGGTCTTGTTACTTATAGACATTTCTTGTAATTTTTCTATGAGGATGTGAAGTTGGATCGTGTTGAATGCCGAAGAGAATTCAACGAATAAGACTCTACAATAGCACTTTGGTGAGTCCAAATGTGAATACATATTATCTAAAAATAACAAAATAGCATCATCAGCTCCTCTGTTTAATTTGAAGGCAAATTGAAATGGATCATGAAATGATACTATGTATTCTTTTTGAGCTCTTAACATTATTCTTTGTACCCGTAGGCATTTCATGACAAGTGACGTAAGTGCTACAGGTCTGAAGTCATTCATCCCTTGACATTGATTCTTTTTCGGAACGGGAATCAGCTCAAAACATTTCCAGACATGCGGAATCGTGTGAGAATCGACGGACAGGTTAAATATTTTTGTACAAACTTCTGACAGTGTGACAGCTGTTGAGAGCATTGTTTCAAAACAAAACTTTTTAAACCATCAGGGTCACACGCCTTTTTTGGTTGATGTGGTGGCGAACTGTCGACGGACTGCAACTTGTGGTGTTTTCACGTCTTCGTCTTCTAATCTGTCTTTTAAAATTGTAGTTTCATCTCTAAAATCTGTTTCAAGGCGTGCATAAAATGTTTCCATTTTATTGAGCTGATTCGCGAATTCTTTTTTCATTTTCAACTGATAATGACTGTTTACTATTGTTAAGGCCGAGAAGTGTTTTAAGTCCCTTCACTTCCGAGTTTCCTGGGAATTGTTTTTATGGAAATATGTTTCTACCTTACGTCTATATTCTTGTTTACTTTTTCTTATTTCTCTTCTTACTAGTTTCTTTGACCATCGGGATGTCTTTTTTTGTGAAGGCGTCGTGTTTTTCTTTATGTTTAAGGATCGATCATAGATTGCCTGTCATCGATGGTTTGTCATTTGGATAGTGAGTAATTGTTTTTTTGCTACTGAGACGTTTTCAGTTGACAGAAAAGAATGTAGTAATTGGCGCTATCAGGGAGTTCGCCAATGTTGCAACATGCCACATCGAATGTATTCCAGTCAGTGTTTGTTATCGTTATCGAAACTTTTCGAAACTTTGTTCATTGAAGGACATCCCTTATCTCACTTTTAGTTTCCACAATTACACATTTCTGAGTAGGTTCTTGCTTTCAGTACTTTCACTTTTGCTTTGCACATCATGGATCTGACACTATTGTGTTATAATACTTTCCTCCCCCTGTTATGAGAATCTCACAAAAACACGCATTCTGACCCGGAGAGAGAGAGAGAGAGAGAGAGAGAGAGAGAGAGAGAGAGAGAGAGAGAGAGAGAGAGAGAGAGAGAGAGAGAGAGAGAGAGAGAGAGAGAAAGAGAGAGAGAGAGAGAGACCCACTAACAGACAGACAGACACGACAAACTCACAACACACCACACTAAAAATAATTATAATTATAATAATAATAAGAAGAAGAAAAATAGGAATAAAATAGTAAGAAGAATAATTATAATAAATAATAATTATGACAACAGCAGTAGTAATGATGATAATAATAATATAATAATAATAATAATAATAATAATAATAATAATGATAATAATTATGATTATAATAATAATAGTAATAATAATAATTCAAGTAATAATAACAATAAACTAATGTTGGTGATAATAGTGAAGGTTATGATAATAATGATAATAATAGTAATAACAATACATGTAATAATACTACTACTAATAATAATAAAATAATACTTATAATAATAATAATAATAATAATAATAATAATAATAATAATAATAATAATAATAATAATAATACGACATGTTATCTGAATTTCCTTCTTCCTTTCGACACTTTCGTCCACCCCTTCACAGGCCAGTATACTCCGTCATGTACTACAAACTCTAAATAGACATGACATCATGACGATCAACTAGGAAAACAGATCTGTATTTAGGAGAAGGGGGTGAGGGGGTACGTAGAAAAACAGATCTGTATTTAGGAGAAAGGGGGTGAGGGGGTACGTAGAAAAAACAGATCTTTATTTAGGAGAAAAGTGGTGAGGGGGTACAAAGAAAAACAGATCTGTATTTAGGAGAAAGGGGGTGAGGGGGTACGTAGAAAAAAACAGATCTTTATTTAGGAGAAAAGTGGTGAGGGGGTACAAAGAAAAAACAGATCTGTATTTAGGAGAAAGGGGGTGAGGGGTACGTAGAAAAAACAGATCTGTATTTAGGAGAAAGGGGGTGAGGGGGTACAAAGAAAAAAAGATCTGTATTTAGGAGAAAGGGGGGGTAAGGGGAGGTTCAAAGAAAAAACAGATCTGTATTTAGGAGAAAGGGGGTAAGGGGGGGTACAAAAGAAAAAAATAAATCTTGTGTCTTCTAATACTAAATAAAAATCTTTATTGTCCATCAACTGGCAATTCTTCCTCTCTCTCCATCCCGTTTGTCTGTCTGTCCGTCTCTTTCTCACTCTATCTCCTCCTTCCCTCCTCTTCCTCTCTCTCTGTCCATCTCTATCTTACCTCTCTCTCTCTCTCTCTCTCTCTCTCTCTCTCTCTCTCTCTCTCTCTCT
>JAXRKP010000256.1:70000-85000 GCA_037039925.1 Doris montereyensis | reverse complement strand
CACAGCTAGTCACAGTTAGTCACAGCTAGTCACATTAGTCACAGCTATTCACAGCTAGTCACAGTTAGCTAGTCACAGTTAGTCACAGTTAGTCACATCTATTCACAGCTAGTCACAGTTAGTCACAGTTAGTCACATCTATTCACAGCTATTCACAGCTAGTCACAGTTAGTCACAGTTAGTCACAGCTATTCTATTCACAGCTAGTCACAGTTAGTCACATCTCACAGTTCACAGCTAGTCACAGTTAGTCACAGCTATTCACAGCTAGTCACAGTTAGTCACAGCTAGTCACAGTTATTCACAGCTAGTCACAGTTAGTCACAGCTATTCACAGCTAGTCACAGTTAGTCACATCTATTCACAGCTATTCACAGTTAGTCACAGTTAGTCACATCTATTCACATCTATTCACAGCTAGTCACAGTTAGTCACATCTATTCACAGCTATTCACAGTTAGTCACAGCTAGTTCACAGTTAGTCACATCACAGCTATTCACAGCTAGTCACAGCTAGTCACAGTTAGTCATCAGCTATTCACAGTTAGTCACAGTTAATCACATCTATTCACAGCTATTCACATCTATTCAGCTAGTCACAGTTAGTCACATCTATTCACAGCTATTCACAGCTAGTCACAGTTAGTCACATCTATTCACAGCTATTCACAGCTAGTCACAGTCACATCTATTCACAGCTAGTCACAGTTAGTCACATCTATTCACAGCTATTCACACCTAGTCACAGTTAGTCACTAGTCACATCTATTCACAGCTAGTCACAGTCTAGTCACATCTATTCACAGTTAGTCACAGTTAGTCACATCTATTCACAGCTATTCACAGTTAGTCACAGTTAGTATTCACAGCTATTCACAGTTAGTCACATCTATTCACAGCTATTCACAGTAGTCACAGTTAGTCACAGCTATTCACAGTTAGTCACAGTTAGTCACATCTATTCACAGCTAGTCACATCTATTCACAGTTAGTCACAGTTAGTCACATCTATTCACAGCTATTCACAGTTAGTCACATCTATTCACAGCTATTCACAGTTAGTCACAGTTAGTCACATCTATTCACAGCTATTCACAGTTAGTCACAGTTAGTCACATCTATTCACAGCTATTCACAGTTAGTCACAGTTAGTCACATCTATTCACAGCTATTCACAGTTAGTTACATCTATTCACAGCTATTCACAGTTAGTCACAGTATTCACAGTTAGTCACATCTATTCACAGCTATTCACAGTTAGTCACATCTATTCACAGCTATTCACAGTTAGTCACAGTTAATCACATCTATCTATTCACAGCTATTCACAGTTAGTCACATCTATTCACAGCTATTCACAGTTAGTCACAGTTAGTCACATCTATTCACAGCTATTCACAGTCACAGTTAGTCACATCTATTCACAGCTATTCACAGTTAGTCACAGTTAGTCACATCTATTCACAGTTATTCACAGTTAGTCACAGTTAGTCACATCTATTCACAGTTAGTCACAGTTAGTCACATCTATTCACAGCTATTCACAGTCACAGTTAGTCACATCTATTCACAGCTATTCACAGCTAGTCACATTAGTCACATCTATTCACAGCTATTCACAGTTAGTCACATCTATTCACAGCTATTCACAGTTAGTCACATCTATTCACAGCTATTCACAGTTAGTCACAGTTAATCACATCTATTCACAGCTATTCACAGCTATTCACAGTTAGTCACATCTATTCACAGCTATTCACAGTTAGTCACAGTTAATCACATCTATTCACAGCTATTCACAGCTATTCACAGTTAGTCACATTATTCACATCTATT
The DNA here is from genome assembly GCA_037039925.1 of Doris montereyensis. Classification (NCBI taxonomy): domain Eukaryota; kingdom Metazoa; phylum Mollusca; class Gastropoda; order Nudibranchia; family Dorididae; genus Doris; species Doris montereyensis. The sequence continues at coordinate 83,164 of JAXRKP010000256.1, read as the reverse complement.
CACAGTTAGTCACAGTTAGTCACATCTATTCACAGCTATTCACAGTTAGTCACAGTTAGTCACATCTATTCACAGTTAGTCACAGTTAGTCACATCTATTCACAGCTATTCACAGTTAGTCACATCTATTCACAGTTATTCACAGTTAGTCACAGTTAGTCACATTAGTCACAGCTATTCACAGTTAGTCACATCTATTCACAGTTAGTCACAGTTAGTCACATCTATTCACAGTTAGTCACAGTTAGTCACATCTATTCACAGTTAGTCACAGTTAGTCACAGTTAGTCTATTATTCACAGTTAGTCACAGTTAGTCACAACTATTCACAGTTAGTCACAGTTAGTCACATCTATTCACAGTTAGTCACAGTTAGTCACATCTATTCCAGTTAGTCACAGTTAGTCATCTATTCACAGTTAGTCACATCTATTCACAACTATTCACAGCTAGTCACATCTATTCACAGTTATTCACAGTTAGTCACATCTATTCACAGCTCACAGCTAGTCACATCTATTCAGTTATTCACAGCTAGTCACATCTATTCACAGCTATTCACAGTTATTCACATCTATTCACAGCTATTCACAGCTATTCACAGCTATTCACATCTATTCACAGCTATTCACAGTTATTCACATCTATTCACAGCTATTCACAGCTAGTCACATCTATTCACAGCTATTCACAGCTGGTCACAGTTAGTCACAGCTATTCACAGTTAGTCACAGTTATTCACAGCTATTCAGTTAGTCACAGCTAGTCACACAACTATTCTATTCACAGTTAGTCACAGCTATTCACAGTTAGTCACAGTTAGTCACAGCTATTCACAGTTAGTCACAGTTAGTCACAGTTATTCACAGCTAGTCACAGCTATTCACAGTTAGTCACAACTAGTCACAGCTAGTCACAGCTAGTCATCTATCACAGTTAGTCACAGCTAGTCACAGCTATTCCTATCTAGTCACAGTTAGTCACAGCTAGTCACAGCTATTCATCAGTCACAGCTAGTCACAGCTATTCACATCTATTCACAGCTATTCCTATCTAGTCACAGTTAGTCACATCTAGTCACAGCTATTCCTATCTAGTCACAGTTAGTCACAGCTAGTCACAGCTATTCCTATCTAATCACAGTTAGTCACAGCTATTCCTATCTAGTCACAGTTAGTCACAGCTATTCCTATCTAGTCACAGCTAGTCACAGCTAGTCACATCTATTCACAGCTAGTCCTATTAGTCACAGCTATTCCTATCTAGTCACAGCTAGTCACAGCTATTCCTATCTAGTCACAGCTAGTCACAGCTATTCCTATCTAGTCACAGTTAGTCACAGCTATTCCTATCTAGCTTAGTCACAGTTAGTCACAGCTAGTCACAGCTATTCCTATCTAGTCACAGTTAGTCACAGCTAGTCACTAGTCACAGCTAGTCACAGCTATTCACTAGTCACAGTTAGTCACAGCTAGTCACAGCTATTCCTATCTAGTCACAGTTAGTCACAGCTAGTCATCAGCTATTCACATCTAGTCACAGCTAGTCACAGCTATTCCTATCTAGTCACAGTTAGTCACAGCTAGTCACAGCTATTCCTATCTAGTCACAGCTAGTCACAGTTATTCCTATCTAGTCACAGTTAGTCACAGTTAGTCACAGTTTCCTATCTAGTCACAGTTAGTCACAGCTAGTCACAGCTATTCCTATCTAGTCACAGTTAGTCACAGCTATTCCTATCTAGTCACAGTTAGTCACAGCTAGTCACAGCTATTCACTATCTAGTCACAGCTAGTCACAGCTATTCCTATCTAGTCACAGTTAGTCACAGCTATTCCTATCTAGTCACAGTTAGTCACAGCTATTCCTATCTAGTCACAGCTATTCCTATCTAGTCACAGTTAGTCACAGCTAGTCACAGCTATTCCTATCTAGTCACAGTTTCCTATCTAGTCACAGCTAGTCACAGCTATTCCTATCTAGTCACATCTATTCACAGCTATTCATCATCTAGTCACAGCTAGTCACAGCTAGTCACAGTTAACTACACAGCTTCTCTGTCCCCCAGTGGTCAGAGGTACGGTGTCGAGCCTCTCAGCCAAAAGGGTCTTGTGTGTGTGTGTATGCGTGCCCAGGGTAAGGTAGGTGGCTCAACACCTGTAATAAATCCCATTGGAGACAGACGACGAAAGTGAAATCCCGTGTGTGGGTCGATCACATCACTCTGTGCACGTTAAAAACCCCTTGGATGTTTGAACTTTAGGCAGTCCGGGCAAATCATGCATTTTTAATCGGACAGAGAAAAAAAACCGAAAATGGATTTATTTATTTTGTAATCCACCTGCGGTGACACGAGTGGTGGAACGTTGCCCATGTAAAAACGCGTCTGATGTACAGTCGAAGTGCAAGCGCCGTGGTGTTACCGCCAGTATTATGGTCACTTTGTTGTCATCACGATGTCACCTGCTGGCCCAGTGAAGAACGATGACGTTAAATGATTGATATGTCAAGATTCCAAAGGAACAGAGACAAGTACTAAAGAATAGACAAAACAAACAAAATTAAATCTTTGGTCATTGGGGGGGGGGGGGGGGGGGGGGAGTTTTACCCACGTCTACGACTAAGGTGATCTCTCGGGGTTTTTTTTAATGTTTTGGTTTGATAGGATGTGTAATTGTGCCTAGACTTCCCTGTAAACAGCCAAGGTCTTTAGCGTGTACACAGTGTTGTGATCTACACACGAGACAGCCAAGGTCTTTAGCGTGTACACAGTGTTGTGATCTACACACGAGACAGCCAAGGTCTTTAGCGTGTACACGGTGTTGTGATCTACACACGAGACAGCCAAGGTCTTTAGCGTGTACACAGTGTTGTGATCTACACACGAGACAGCCAAGGTCTTTAGCGTGTACACAGTGTTGTGATCTACACACGAGACAGCCAAGGTCTTTAGTGTGTACACAGTGTTGTGATCTACACACGAGACAGCCAAGGTCTTTAGTGTGTACACTAGTCTTTAGTGTGTGTTGTGATCTACACACGAGACAGCCAAGGTCTTTAGTGTGTATCTACAGTGTTGTGATCTACACACGAGACAGCCAAGGTCTTTAGTGTGTACACAGTGTTGTGATCTACACACGAGACAGCCAAGGTCTTTAGTGTGTACACAGTGTTGTGATCTACACACGAGACAGCCAAGGTCTTTAGCGTGTACACAGTGTTGTGATCTACACACGAGACAGCCAAGGTCTTTAGTGTGTACACAGTGTTGTGATCTACACACGAGACAGCCAAGGTCTTTAGTGTGTACACAGTGTTGTGATCTACACACGAGACAGCCAAGGTCTTTAGTGTGTACACAGTGTTGTGATCTACACACGAGACAGCCAAGGTCTTTAGTGTGTACACAGTGTTGTGATCTACACACGAGACAGCCAAGGTCTTTAGCGTGTACACAGTGTTGTGATCTACACACGAGACAGCCAAGGTCTTTAGTGTGTACACAGTGTTGTGATCTACACACGAGACAGCCAAGGTCTTTAGCGTGTACACAGTGTTGTGATCTACACACGAGACAGCCAAGGTCTTTAGCGTGTACACAGTGTTGTGATCTACACACGAGACAGCCAAGGTCTTTAGTTGTACACAGTGTTGTGATCTACACACGAGACAGCCAAGGTCTTTAGCGTGTACACAGTGTTGTGATTTACACACGAGACAGCCAAGGTCTTTAGTGTGTACACAGTGTTGTGATCACACACGTCTTTAGTTGTGTTGTGATCTACACACGAGACAGCCAAGGTCTTTAGCGTGTACACGGTGTTGTGATCTACACACGAGACAGCCAAGGTCTTTAGCGTGTACACAGTGTTGTGATCTTTACACATTTAGACTTCCTTTTAATCGCCCGTCTCCGATGGGACTTTAGGTGTCAATCCACCTACCTGTACCAGGAGTGGGGGTCTTTAGCGTGTACACAGGTTGGGAGACTTCCTTTTAATCGCCCGTCTCCGATGGGACTAGGTTGCCAGGAGTGAAACAAAAACTCTAGAAAATTTTCCATCTGCGACCGGGACTTGAACCCTTGACCTTTGGGCTGAGAGGCCGACACCTTGACTCTGGACTACCAATGGGCATCCATAGAATCGAACCTGCGACCTCCGCGTCACCACTAATCGCCTCGCAATGAAAAGTCAGAAGCGTAGGTTTTTTTACGACGTTGTTCTCCTGGGACAGGTGTTTCACTCTACTTTCCTCACGCGACTCAGGTGTAAATGAGTACCTAGCTATAGACAGGGATGGATCTTGTCAGAGTGTTAGTATGAGTGTCTAACAACAGGTAGCTGGACTGCATGATCCTGAGGGAATCGGAGCTGAGAAGAATTAAAATATTGCAGTCTGCTCGGGGATTAAGGCGTCGTTGGCCGAGTGGTTAGGCTGCCGGACTGAGGATCATGAGGTTACGGGTTCAAATGCCGGCAAAGCTGGGTCCGATGTTGTGTTCCTTGGGAAAGACACTTCACACGAATTTCCCCCACTCGATCCATGGGTAAATGCGTACAAGTACTAGCTTGAGAGTGAAAAAACCTGCGTCAGATTAGCGTTCTGTCCAGGATGTGATTAGTACAACATGTTCCGTTGTTTCAGGCTATTGAAAACTGCGATAAGCTTCGTCTCTATGGGCCGTAACGGTCGTGAAGGAGCTTGACTTGTTCGGGGTTTAATGATGACACGTTGGCGTGACTGTACCTGTGTGAGGATATGGGTTGTGAATGTACATGTGTGAGGATATGGGCTGTGAATGTACCTGTGTGAGGATATGGGTTGTGAATGTACCTGTGTGAGGATATGGGTTGTGAATGTACCTGTGTGAGGATATGGGTTGTGAATGTACCTGTGTGAGGATATGGGCTGTGAATGTACCTGTGTGAGGATATGGGCTGTGAATGTACCTGTGTGGGGATATGGGCTGTGAATGTACCTGTGTGAGGATATGGGCTGTGAATGTACCTGTGTGAGGATATGGGCTGTGAATGTACCTGTGTGAGGATATGGGTTGTGAATGTACCTGTGTGAGGATATGGGCTGTGAATGTACCTGTGTGAGGATATGGGTTGTGAATGTACCTGTGTGAGGATATGGGCTGTGAATGTACCTGTGTGAGGATATGGGTTGTGAATGTACCTGTGTGAGGATATAGGTTGTGAATGTACCTGTGTGAGGATATGGGTTGTGAATGTACCTGTGTAAGGATATGGGCTGTGAATGTACCTGTGTGAGGATATGGGCTGTGAATGTACCTGTGTGAGGATATGGGCTGTGAATGTACCTGTGTGAGGATATGGGCTGTGAATGTACCTGTGTGAGGATATGGGTTGTGAATGTACCTGTGTGAGGATATGGGCTGTGAATGTACCTGTGTGAGGATATGGGTTGTGAATGTACCTGTGTGAGGATATGGGTTGTGAATGTACCTGTGTGAGCATATGGGCTGTGAATGTACCTGTGAGAGGATATGGGCTGTGAATGTACCTGTGTGAGGATATGGGCTGTGAATCGAACTTTTTATTATTCTCTGACTGCGTCCATCATGTCCTGGCTTATCTACTGATTATATCGCTTACACGGGTTTAACATTTTGTATCACCTATGTGTGCATGACTTACAACAAAGGCTAATGATAATAATAACGTTGTATGTACCAACAAACGAGGTCCATTTGATAAGTAAGTTTCCCATAGTCGTAAAATAAAAAGTGTGAACAAGTTGTATGCAATTTGACACAACCTACTTTCTTTTCTTGTGTCGTTCTATTTAACGTAGCCATCGCCATTATCAACACGCTTTTGCATTTGTCGTCACCAACCGTCAAACGAAATGACGTAATTAACTTTATCCAGGTACCTGATCTCCTCTTTTGTGGATCGTACCAAAACCCCGAGATCCCCTTAGTTGTGGATGTGGGTAAAATAAAAAAAAATAAAAATCGAATTCTTCTAATACCACGTCCGACGTTGGGTTCAGTAGGAAACAAACTTTACTCATATCTTGCTACTGAAACTAAATGTAAACAAACTTTACTCATATCTTGCTACTGAAACTAAATGTAAACAAACTTTACTCATATCTTGCTACTGCAACTAAATGTAAACAAACTTTACTCACATCTTGCCACTGAAACTAAATGTAAACAAACTTTACTCACATCTTGCCACTGAAGCTAAATGTAAACAAACTTTACTCACATCTTGCCACTGAAGCTAAATGTAAACAAACTTTACTCACATCTTGCCACTGAAACTAAATGTAAACAAACTTTACTCACATCTTGCCACTCAAACTAAATGTAAACAAACTTTACTCACATCTTGCCACTAAACTAAATGTAAACAAACTTTACTCACAGCTTGCCACTTAAGCTAAGTGTAAACACATTTTACTCACATCTTGCCACTCAAGCTAAATGCAAACGAATTTACTTATATCTTGCCACTCAAGCTAAATGCAAAAACAAATTTACTCACATCTTGCCACTTAAGCTAAATGTAAACAAACTTTACTCACAGCTTGCCACTTAAGCTAAGTGTAAACACATTTTACTCACATCTTGCCACTCAAGCTAAATGCAAACGAATTTACTCACATCTTGCCACTCAAGCTAAATGTAAACAAACTTTACTCACATCTTGCCACTCAAACTAAATGTAAACAAACTTTACTCACATCTTGCCACTCAAGCTAAATGTAAACGAATTTACTCACATCTTGCCACTCAAGCTAAATGCAAACGAATTTACTCACATCTTGCCACTCAAGCTAAATGTAAACAAACTGTACTCACATCTTGCCACTCAAACTAAATGTAAACAAATTTTACTCACATCTTGCCACTCAAGCTAAATGTAAACAAACTTTACTCACATCTTGCCACTCAAACTAAATGTAAACAAACTTTACTCACATCTTGCCACTCAAGCTAAATGTGAATGCCTATCAGCCTCAGCTGGTAGGGTAAAATCTGTGACAGACTTATGTGCTCTCTGTGCGTATTGAAATTTCCCTTGTCCATCATATGTGGTGATCTCAGGGTGAATTGAGAGGAAACAACAATTTGAATATAAGTTTTTGAAGTTGGTTGCTGACATCACGCACCCTTGTCTGACACCAGTCTTGATTTAAAAACTTTGATTATTATGTCCAACTTTACATGTGAATTCATTGTAGAAACTTTTAATGAGCTGAACAAGATGTTAGGTATTCCATAATTCCTTAAAAATGTTCAGATGCTTTCTCGATGAAGGCTATCGAATGCCTTTTCAAAATCAATGAAGTTTATAAAAAGTTGTCTCTGCCATTCATTGCATTGCTCTATAATGTTTCTTAATGTAAAAATTTGGTCCGAGCAGTTTCTTTCTTTCCTAAACCCTGCCTGTTCGTTTCTTACGTAGGTATCAACGGCATTTGATATTCGTTGTATTATTACTTTTGCAAGAACTTTACTAGGGATAGACAGGAATGTTATTCCCCTCCAGTTATTGCAGTCCCGCATATTGCGGGTTTTTTTTAGAATATTTATTATTATACCTTTATTCCATTCATCCCGAGTTTTCTTTTCTGTCCATATTTTGGTGAAGAGTGGATGCAGTATTCTTGCTGCAAAAAGCCTGTTCAGCTTTAAAAAGTTCAGCGTTTAAGTTGTCTATGCCTGGGGCTTTTCCATTCTTTAGAGTTTTAATAGCTACTGTCATTTCATTTAAGCTAGGTGGTTCTATACTAGTATTCAGATCTTCATGTGTCTCTTCAATGATTGCTTCTGTTGGAGGCGGTGGCCTGTCTAAAATTTCCATAAAATGTTCGGTCCATCTCGGATCTTTTTCAGTTTCAGTCATGAGCATCTCTCCTTGTTTGTTTGTAATAGGCGGGTCTGAAGTTCATTGATATTTTCCACTTATTACTTTTGCAATTTTATAAACTCTGCCTTGGTCTCCCACTCGTGATGCTTCTTCTGCTTCATTGGCAAGTCTGTCCATGAATGATCTTTGTCTTGTCTTGCACTCCTTTTGACTTCCTTGTTTATTTCCTGGTATTGAGTTGACAATCTTTCTTTCAATCCGCTTGATTTTGCATCCATTATTTTCTTCTTAATTTCCTTCCTTTTTTCCAGTTGTTTTCCATGTGTCATTTGATAGTCATTCTTTCCTTTTGTATCTTTTTTATTCCTAAGCATGTTTTAGCTGTCTCTAAGTAAATATGTTTGATAGTGTTCCATCTGCTGTTGATTTCATTTCCATCACATGGTTTGTCATCATCCATATCAGTCAGCACCTGAAACCTATTCTTCAAGCTTATCATAAAAGTTTTGGCTGTCTTAGGATCTTTAAGTTTGTCCATGCCGTATCGTTCTCTGCCTTTTCCTGTTGTATTTGTTTTTCTCAGTTTGATTTTTAGATTTGCAACCACTAGATGGTGGTCACTTCCAACGTCAGCTCCTCATTTTACTTTCACATCAAGAAGGGATCTTCTCCATGTTCCTTTTATGAGAAAATGATCGATCTGGTTTCTATCCTTTCTATTTGGTGAACACCATGAAAGCTTGTGAATCTCTTTATGAGGAAACAAAGTTTCACCAATAACAAAATCGTTATTGTTGCAAAAGTCCAATAATCTTTCTCCGCTGTCATTTATAACGCCACATCCTTCTTTCCCCATAGCTCTTTCATAATTTGTACTATTGTTGCAACCAACCTTTGCATTTAGGTCGCCCATTATAATTGTTGTACCATGCTTTGGTATTTTTTCCAATTCAGCCGTTAGTTGGTCGTAAAAATCATCTTTATTTTCGTTTATGGGGCTGTAACACTGTATAATCGAAATATTGGCATGCTTTCCTTGCATTCTTACCTTTATCAATCTATTGTTAATGGGTTTCCATTCCATTCCATCATATTTTTTTAATTTAATGGCTACACCCTCTGAGTGTTCGTTATCATCCCTTCCAGAAAAGAGAACAGTTTCATCTGAGTTTGTTTTTATCTTTCCAGCTCCTGTCCACCTGCATTCACTGATGCTCATAATATATAAATTGTAGTACCTCATTTTTGATGTTATTTGTGCTAATTTACCAGTGCTGTTCATCGTTCTAACATTCCAGAACCCTACTTTGGTCTTAGATTTTGTGGGGAACAGAACTCCCATATTCCTGCAGTAGTTTCCTGACGACTTTCACTACTGCCATTCATACAAATATCTTGCGATGAATCTGGACGTCCACTGCTCGCCCTTGCGCTATTATTTTCCTTCAGTGCTGTTTCCGTAACATGATGTTTTTTTCTAGAGTCCTGACTACCCTTGGTTTGAGATCAGAGTTTCCTTCTCCTAGGTAAACAGCTTTACTGAGCTGATGGGCTTTACCTGCCCGGGGGGGGGGGTATATGAAGGCGCCTCTGTTCGGCTCCTAGTCATTTCACCAAGCCTATTGGGGTGTTTTCTAAGGACTGAGTTCCCATTCAACAATTCCACCCCGCCCTCTATGACTAGCGCCAGTTTTGTCCACGACTGCTTATTGGTTATTCACAGCTAACCCTTATGTCTAAAGGTCTTCCTGCTATCCGCAACTTGGGGACGCGCCTCAGGGTAAATAAATTGGTATATTCTTATTCTTATCCTTATTCTTATCCTTATTCTTATCCTTATTCTTATTCGTATTCTTATTATATTATAGTTAATAATATTATTAATATTAATATTATTATTGTTGTTATTCTTCTTATTATTATTATTATCATCGTCATCTCTGGGGCGGGGGGGGGGGGGGGGGGGGTACCTTTTAGTTTAAAGCCACATAAGTTGTATAAGCTATAACTTTATGGGCCGTACCGGCCAAAGCTATAACTTTATGGGCTGTACCGGCCAAAGCTATAACTTTATGGGCTGTACCGGCCAAAGCTATAACTCTATGGGCTGTACCCCAAAGCTATAACTCTATGGGCTGTACTGGCCAAAGCTATAACTCTATGGGCTGTACCGGGCAAATCTATAACTCTATGGGCTGTATCGGTCAAAGCTATAACTTTATGGGCTGTATCGGTCAAAGCTATAACTTTACGGGCTGTATCGGTCAAAGCTATAACTCTATGGGCTGTATCGGTCAAAGCTATAACTTTATGGGCTGTACCGGCCAAAGCTATAACTCTATGGGCTGTACCGGCTAAAGCTATAACTCTATGGGCTGTACGGCCAAACCTATAACTCTATGGGCTGTACCGGCCAAAGCTTTAACTCTATGGGCTGTACCGGCCAAAGCTATAACTCTATGGGCTGTACCGGCCAAAGCTATAACTCTATGGGCTGTACCGGCCAAAGCTATAACTCTATGGGCTGTACGGCCAAAACTATAACTCTATGGGCTGTACCGGCTACGAATAAACGACTTAATAAACTTACTTACTTCATCTTTTTGTTATGTGCATATTTATAGCAAAACTTAGGACACGATAATGCGTGACCTACTTAACTCACCTTTTCTTGTCTCTTCCTGACAGCTTCCACCAAGGGAACCTAGTCGGGGTGGTCTTTTATCAATGTCGGCCTCTCAGTCTTTGTCAAGTGTAAGTAGCGTTAGCAGCCTACACATTAATTTGCTTGTTATCTTTTTGGTATCTATACAACAAACAGAAAGCGTGGTGCTACCCAAAACCGGTCCAAGCTAATTACACTCCTTATAATCTTATTTAGCATTGTGGCGGTCACAAGGAGCGTAGGCAGCTCGATTGGTAGTAGCAGTACGCTTTCTTTTCATCGCGAGGCGATGGGTGCCGACGCGGAGGTCGTGGGTTCGATCCACATGGTGGGTGGCCTATTTGTCTCGTCTTTGTTCCTATGGGAGTTTAAATTTAATATTATTCAATGCCATTTCCTTCACTTTGTTCCTATGGGAGTTTAAGTTTAATATTATTCAATGTCATTTCCTTCACTTTGTTCCTATGGGAGTTTAATTTTAATATTATTCAATGTCATTTCCTTCACTTTGTTCCTATGGGAGTTTAATTTTAATATTATTCAGGGTCATTTCCTTCACTTTGTTCCTATGGGAGTTTAATTTTAATATTATTCAATGTCATTTCCTTCACTTTGTTCCTATGGGAGTTTAATTTTAATATTATTCAATGTCATTTCCTTCACTTTGTTCCTATGGGAGTTTAAGTTTAATATTATTCAATGTCATTTCCTTCACTTTGTTCCTATGGGAGTTTAATTTTAATATTATTCAATGTCATTTCCTTCACTTTGTTCCTATGGGAGTTTAAGTTTAATATTATTCAATGTCATTTCCTTCACTTTGTTCCTATGGGAGTTTAATTTTAATATTATTCAATGTCATTTCCTTCACTTTGTTCCTATGGGAGTTTAAGTTTAATATTATTCAATGTCATTTCCTTCACTTTGTTCCTATGGGAGTTTAATTTTAATATTATTCAATGTCATTTCCTTCACTTTGTTCATTTGCCAAACTGCTGGGCTTGGTATACGTGCTACTAATATCTACATATACACACAGCTTAGCTATAACTACTACTGACAGGGAAGCGGATTGCAGATCGTCTGTACATCTGTCTATCTGGGACCTGGCAGATCGTCTGTACATCTGTCTATCTGGGCCTCAGATCGTCTGTATCTGGGACCTGGCAGATCGTCTGTACATCTGTCTATCTGGGACCTGGCAGATTGTCTGTACATCTGTCTGTCTGGGACCTGGCAGATCGTCTGTACATCTGTCTGTCTGGGACCTGGCAGATCGTCTGTACATCTGTCTGTCTGGGACCTGGCAGATCGTCTGTACATCTGTCTGTCTGGGACCTGGCAGATCGTCTGTACATCTGTCTATCTCGGACCTACGACGGTGGTAGATGGGTTTTTTTAAAAGGGGGATTCGCTAGTTCAAATGTAATGTGTCCCCCTCTCAACCAACAGGTGTGTGATTGAGCCCCCTGAGCAAATTCGTAACCCCCCTGGTCCAGGTAGATGAATCTAGACTTAATCCCATCGGAGGTGGACGATAAAAAATGAGGTCCCGTGTGTAGATCACAGGCAAAACATGACGTCATCAGAATCGCACTGTGGTTGACGGCTATTTTACAACATAAAACCTTTTTGAATCGAAACATTTGTAAATTGTATACATTTTGCACCTTTGTCGTAAATGTTTGCCTTGTTGATACGTCCTTTCATTCCGTCTCTGTCATTTCTCCTTTCTATACCTAGACCTAGTCTTGTCCTCTTCTTCCGCTCTTGTTTCCAATACTTAAACCTCTCTCTCTCTTTCTTTCTTTCCTTCTTTTTTCTTTTTTCTTTCTCCTCTCTCTCTTTCTCTCTCTCCCCCCTCCCTCCTCTCTCTCTCTCTCTCTCTCTCTCTCTCTCTCTCTCTCTCTCTCTCTCTCTCTCTCTCTCTCTCTCTCTCTCTCTCTCTCTCTCTCTCTCTCTCTCTCTCTCTCTCTCTCTCTCTCTCTCTCTCTCTCTAGTTATACCTGAAACATCACGTGTTTGTTCTGTCTTTTATTGGTGGAGTTATCATTTTATTGTCGTTTTTCACCTACTACTACTACTACTACTACTACTACTACTACTACTACTACTACTACTACTACTACTACTACTACTAGCTACTACTACTACTACTACCACTACCACTACTACTACTACTACTGCTACTACTACCATCATAGTAGTCATCACCAGTCAGTTACCACCACCACTACTACTACTACTACTACTACTACTACTACTACTTCTACTACTACTACTACTACTACTATCATTACTACTACTACTACTATCATACTACTATTACTTCTAGTATCCCTACTACTACTACTACTACTACTATTACTACTTCTACTACTACTACTACTACTACTACTACTACTACTACTACTACTACTACTACTACTACTACTACTACTACACGGCTTAATACTACTTACTACTACTACTAACCACTTAATACTACTACTACTACTACTACTACTACTACTACTACTACTACTACGACTACAACTACTACTACTACTACTACTACTACTACTACTACTACTACTACTACTACTACTACTACTACTCCAAACTGCTACTACTACCATACTACTGCTAATACTACTACTACTACTA
>JAXRKP010000256.1:30000-65000 GCA_037039925.1 Doris montereyensis | reverse complement strand
TGCTGTTCGCACACCTGGTTTTCAATATTATTACAGTAATTATAGTGTTCAAATTTAGATTAATATAAAGTGATTTAAAAACAATTTTTTTGGATGTCTTCAAAGCTACTGTATGGTTCAATGTCTGTTTGAGAGATATTTTTATAATTTTTGTCAGTTTGACACTTGTCTGACACAGGTTTTTACTTCCAAGCTAATGCTTGTACCCATTTATTTCCATCTGGGTCCCTTGGGGAAAAGACGCATTAAGTGTTTTTCCCAAGGAACACAACATCAGACTTAACTTTGCTAGGATTGGAACCAGAAACCTCATGGTTCCAAGTCTGACAGCGTAACTATTCAGCCACGGACCCACTGTCTCTACACATACATTATTAAAAGAATTCTGAATTTTCTTAAAAGTTGCTCTACTGTCAAAGTCTATATAGATTTATCATATTATATTCTTGATCCAGTTTATACAACTTAATCAAGTTTATTTCAATTATTGAAAAAATCTGTTATTGTTTAACTCCATAAGGAATTTGAAAAAAAGTTATTGTGGATGTGAAATTTATTTGGGGATATTGAACCAAGTTTTTCTTTCACCATCAGCAAATGATTCACTCGTCTTTTTCCTGTATTCATCTTTCAGCGTGACTTTAGGATTTATCTCCCTTTTCCCGAGCTCCCTGGTGACTGCTTGGTCAAGTGGAACTGGTTTTGCCGGACTGCTTGGAGCGAGTATCTTCATTATTTTTGGTACATACACACATCCATCATTGTAGATATGAGGAATAAAAATACTAGCCTATTGTAGCCTACCCCGGGTGATATCACAAGTACGATCTTAGGATCGAGTCAGTACTTAATACTGAGGTTACGTGGATAGGCATAATGAACAATACTTTTCCAACTCGTGTTTAATTACAAGACCTGTTGAAATTGGTGGCTTAGGTGAATGAACATTCTACTCAAGGACTTGGAAGCGATGAATATTTCAATAATTACACGTCACTTTCGGTAGAAAATCCCTCAATTGAAAATGGCCGTAGGATCATTTAAAACCTACATGCAAAATATGTTTTTTCTTAGTCGCCTGGCAAACAGATCCTTTGGCGAACACAGAACGACCAACTCAGAATTATTTATTCCAAGCAACTCACACATCGAGTGATATCAGTAGATTGTTAAGATCGGGTCAGTATTCGATACTGAGGTTTCCCAGGTAAGTGTGGCCGATACTACTATTCCAACTTTTTAGTTACAAGACCTGTTCAAAATGGCGGCTTAGGTGAGCGAAAATTCTATTCAGAGACGAAGAAACAATGGAATTTTCAATAACTAAATAAAATTTCTGGTAGAAAACGTCTTTAACTGAAAACAATCTTGCGATCATTTAAAACCTACTTGCAAAATAAAAGGATTACTCTAAGTTGCCTGGCAACAGAGCCTTTGGTGAACAAAGAATAACCAACTCAGAACTATATATATAGATATAGATAAAGATTATATCTAGTTATACCATTGCCTTTTGCAGGCCATTGAAATACACAGAAAAACAAGGAAGGAGTTCTCCTCTTTTTCAAAATAACTAACCAACTCAATTCTTGAGTTTTAGTGTCAACGTAAATATTTTAAGTTAACCCAAAAGTCAATAGTGGAGATAGAAATTAATGGTTAACCTGATTTAAATGCTTTTGAGTTTTCCCTATGTGTTTCACTGTCCTATTAAATTTCTTCTTTTCTCTATCTTTGTATTTCCTCCCATGCAGTTATACTAAAAATAATAATACTGATAGAAATTAAGTGGACCCAATCTTAAAATAAGCAAAGCCTGTGGACCGGACATCATAACCTCACGTGTCATGAAATTATGTTCTAGTCAACTCTCATGTGTATATTTTCGTACGTGTTTAATTTATCACTGTCGTTTAATGAAATACCGAATGCTTGGGAAATGTCCCAAATATCTCCTGTCCCAAAATAGAGTATTATAAAATAAATGAATGATTTAAGACCAGTAGCATTGACATCTATTTTAATGAAACGTCTTGAGAGGATTGTGTTAAAAACAATTACAATTACAAGTGGACCTACTCTCGACTTACACCAATTTGCCTATAAATCTAAAAGGGGTATTATTCTATTTTTTACAAATAACATGTACCATTATCTTGGTACTCCAAAAAGCTATGTCAGAACTCTTTTCGTTGATTTTTCAAGTGCTTTTAATACAATACAGCCACACATCCTGATTCCTAAATTGTAAAATGTAACTCTCTGGATCTTAGATTTTCTGACCAACAGACCTCAATTTGTTAGATTAAAATCGGAGAATGGTATTTTTGACTCGTCAGTAAATGTAACAAACGCTGGAGCACCCCAGGGACTGTCCTTGCACCTATACTCTTTTCTATCTACACTAATGATTGTAAAACTGCGTTTGAAAACATCCCAATTATAAAATATGCAGATGATACATCTATCCAAGCTCTAATCAGGTCAGAAGTAGATCTAATCAATTATGCTCAAGAAATCAAAAGGTTTGTAAAATGGTGTGATGACAATTTTTTACAACTTAATGTTAACAAAACAAAAGAAATGATTTTTGATTTTAGGAGGACAAATAACATCCATAATGGTATTGTTATAAAAGATGAAACAGTTGAGAAAGTTAATGAATATAAATATCTTGGCATCATTTTTGACGAGAAGCTAGAATGGCAAAAACAATCAAATAAAGTTTTAAAGAATGTGAACAAAGGATTGTATTTTATGAGGAAGCTTTATAAGTTTCAAATTGATAACACTCTAATAAGACTTTTCCATCAAGCTTGTGTAAAGAGTATTATTATTTTTAGTATAGCTGCATGGGGAGGAAATACAAGAGATAGAGAAAAGAAGAAATTTGATAGGACACTGAAACACATAGGAAACTCGTAACTGATGTAGAGCCAGAGAACTTTGAAGATCTGTATGAGATTCAATGCGAGATCAAACTCAGGAGTATACTTAGAGACAAAACCCACACTCTTTTCTCCATACCCAAAACAAGTAGTAGAAGCGGTCGACTTATACATTTATAATCTCGCACTGAGAGACATTTTAAATCTTTTCTTCCAAGCGTCATACGAAAGTTTGACCATACCTTACTTTGAAAGCACAATGGCGTTTTCCTCATAATGGTTAAGAAATGTAAATTGATGGATGGTGAATGAATGATTTATGATAAGTTAATGAATGTGTATGAAACTTAACTGATTTGTCTATAATTATTCTTTTTTTTTTTTTATTTGTTTGTTTTATGTATATTGTTTCACCGCACTATTTATTTACCCACCTTTGAATTTTTGTATACTTCTCCTAAAATCTAAACATTTAATGATTAACTAAGTTAAATTTGTTTTTAATATGAATGCATTGATGTATTCTTTTATTTTTCAAACGGAAGTTGTGATAACACAAGTATAATTTCCTTTTTTAAAGGATCAATAAAGATGATTGAAATTGAAATTGAAATTATTCATCCAATTTTGGCTTTAAAATGAAGTATTTAATTCTGTGTTTAAAGTCTTCAATACTATTGCTGAGTTTTATTTCTGTTGGCAGTCCATTCCACAGCCTCACTGTACTAGGGTAAAATGAGTGTAGGTGACAATTAATGTTTGAAGATGGAACCATGTCTGTTTAACAGCCTGATCTGGTTGTTCTTGTATTAAGTTTAAGCTGGCCTAATGGAATAAACAGTTGGCCATTTATAGCATTAAAGAAAATATTACTTTGATTTCTGACTCTATGTTCTTCTAAAAATATCAATTGCAATTGATTCATGTTTGTTTTGGGGGTTTTTTTGTGTGTGTAATTATTAGTTACAAAGTGGGCTGCATTCTTTTGTACCTGTAGGTAATGTAATAATTAACTTATTTGGAAAATTCCAAAATTAGCGCCATGTAGAAGCAAATTATGTCCCCCACCCCTTCCAGCACACATAATGTAACAAAAAGATTTGATTTGTTCGAGTTTTTGGGACCCAAAAGATTCAAACATATATTATTATATTTTACAGTCATTGCTTTGAAACGTTTTATGTCTCTCAGGATGCACGGTGGGAAATGGCAGTGACAAGTCAGAAAAACTTCACCACTTGACCAAGTAAGTTTTAGCTTCCTTTCCTTCTCTCTATTTTCAATTGTACGATATACACCAAGTTGATAGTAAAGATCTTTATTTTTTTTTCTTCTTGTTTCTGGTATTTAAAAAATTTAAATTCTGTTTTTAATTATTTAGTATGTTATATTATTTATTTATTTATTTATTTATTTATTATTTTTTTTTTTATTGATCTTTGTATGTCATATTTATAGTTTGTATTGGAATCTTTGACACTATAAGTAATTACTTTTGACTGCAAATTTTTAAATACTTTATACTTTATGTTATTATACATATATGTCTGTGTGTGCATGAAATTGTTATGTCCATAAATTTACACAATTTATCTACCTATATTTTTATTAGCTTGTACACATCCGTAAAACAAATTTCCCTCTGGGGTGAATTAAGGTGTTTGAATTTAATCAAACTTTGGTATGTGTTGTGTGGTGTCTGTGGCCGAGTAGTTAGGCTGCCTGACTTGAGATCATGAGGTCCCGGGTTCGAAATCTGGCAAAGCCATGCCCGACGTTGTGTTTACACACGCATTTCCCGATTCAACCCAGGTGCAAAATGGGAACAAGCACTAGCTTGGGAGTAAAAACCTGCATCAGATTAGCGTCCTTTGGCAAGGATGCTTAACACGTATTTCCCATTCAACCCAGGTGCAAAATGGGTACAAGCACTAGCTTGGAAGTAAAAACCTGCATCAGATTAGCGTCCTGTCCAGGAGATGATTATTATCACCAGTTCCACTACACTTTATAACAACTGGGATACGCCCAAAGCTCCGGTTCTGTGAGCCGTAACGGCCTTGAAGGAAATTTACTCTACTTTGGTGTTTGTTACTTTACAAATAAATGTGTGAATCTAACTTTCAGGTATGCTTTCCTGCTCACCACGCCTGTAGTGATCGTCTATTGGCTTGCCTATTTTCTGGTTATAAAAAGACCAGCCACCGGGGGAGACAATCCAGATATTACAGAGCAAGAATACGCGGTCCCCGATGAGAGTCAAGGGAGGGAACCGCAGCTTCTAAGAAATTAGATTTACCGTCACAAAGCATACAGGGTAGGCTTTTCTGCTCGTTCGTTCCTTTTGATTTAGATTATTTTAATGTATTCATATAAGATGATCGTAAGACAAATTTATTCATATATTCCATCCAATACTGAAAATAATATCTTCGAAGGAAAGACATTCAGATGAGGATGCCTGACCCTTGCTGGGCTAAAGAGAGCACTTGTAACAACTATTAGAAAATGGCCAATGAAATTCACTGGACATAGAAACAGGAAGGGAGGAATAGATTTAGTCCAATCAAGCATGTTAGGAAAATTCTCGTGAACCACAAGCAGAGGAAGACAAAGTGGGGGCATACATACAAATTCTTAACAACTGGGCTGCCAGTAGGAACAAGAGCAACAACAATAGCTTCATCAAATCTTCAAATGACAGAGAAGAATGGAGATCGATGTTCACCAATGTCTGCCCCAGGCTCAGCAAATGAAGGCGAAGAAGAACTCCATCTGATATTGGGTCTATCTATTTTTTGCATGTCTGACTGCTTGCTATTTCCTCTTACGTCATCGTCACCACATGTGATGGAGATGGCAATTTTCAATAATAGCCTTTATTTAGCATTTGTCACTTTTTATTAGCATGTTTGAAAAGTTCCATATGTGTTTGATCCCTTCATTGTGAAGTTGAAAATTTCAGGCCCACATATGTACACATATGTGTTTTGTGAAATATGTGTATTATATGCATATTATATGTGTATTATATGTAACATCTGAATAGAGAATATCAGGAACAACTTTGATAAATCTAATGATAACATGAAGCATTACCCTGTAAATTTGAAAACTTCTCACATATCAATGACAACTTCATTGAAAACGTTTCACATATCAATGACAACTTCATTGAAAACGTTTCACATATCAATGACAACTTCATTGAAAATTTTTCATATATCAATGACAACTTCATTGAAAACTTTTCACATATCAATGACAACTTCATTGAAAACTTTTCACATATCAATGACAACTTCATTGAAAACTTTTCACATATCAATGACAACTTCATTGAAAACTGTTCACATATCAATGACAACTTCATTGAAAACTTTTCACATATCAATGACAACTTCATTGAAAACTTTTCACATATCAATGACAGCTTCATTGAAAACTTTTCACATATCAATGACAACTTCATTGAAAACTTTTCACATATCAATGACAACTTCATTAAAAATGTTATCATCAAATCCCCAGAAAACTATGTAAATTTGACCCCTTGCCTACATCGTTGTTTTATGAATGTCTTGACACTCTCTAAACTTGACCCCTTGCCTACATTATTGTTTTATGAATGTCTTGACACTCTCTAAACTTGACCCCTTGCCTACATTGTTGTTTTATGAATGTCTTGACACTCTCTAAACTTGACCCCTTGCCTACATTATTGTTTTATGAATGTCTTGACACTCTCTAAACTTGACCCCTTGCCTACATCGTTGTTTTATGAATGTCTTGACACTCTCTAAACTTGACCCCTTGCTTACATTATTGTTTTATGAATGTCTTGACACTCTCTAAACTTGACCCCTTGCCTACATTATTGTTTTATGAATGTCTTGACACTCTCTAAACTTGACCCCTTGCCTACATTATTGTTTTATGAATGTCTTGACACTCTCTAAACTTATATTACCAAGCTTATAAACATGTCTTTTAGAATAGGAAATATAACCAATGAGCTTAAAAAAGCATTGATCAGGCCTGTACTTAAGAAAATAAGTTTGATCATAATATTCTGAACAACTACAGACCAATATGTAATTTACCATTTCTCTCAAAGGTTTTAGAAAAAAGTTGTTATATCACAGATTACTAACCACCTCAAAGACAATAATATGTTTGAATATCAATCTGCTTACAGAGCCAAACATAGTACTGAAACAAAACTCCTGAAAGTTAAAAACTGATTTGCTTAATGCATGTGATTCCGGTTTAGTTTCTGTTTTCGTGATTTTGGATCTATCGGCAGCCTTTAATACAATTGACCTTGCAATTTTACTAACACGATTACGTGATTCATTTGGAATAAGTGGTACAGTTCTTATGGGCTTTCAATCATACTTATCAAACAGACACCAGTGTGTTGAAATAATCGACAAAAAATCACTTCCTGTGCAATTTAAATTGGGTTTGCCTCAGGGGTCTGTTCTCTATACATTCAACCCCTGGGTGAGATCATTTATAAACATGGCTTTAATTATCACACATACGCTGATTACACGCAATTGTATGAATCGTCACATTGTGAGAACATACACCTATTCTTACTGATTTAGAAATATGTGTCTCAGAAATTTCTGCTTGGATGTCAAACAAGTTGAAGTTAAAGGAAGATAAAACTGAAGTAATTGTATTCGACACTAAATCTAAAATAAAGAACCAGACCATTCCACTACCACGTGACATATAAACATTACAGTAAAGACGCGAGTTAAAAACCGTGGCGTCATTTTTGACTCAGTTCTCTCAATGGACGATCATATTTCCCACCTTAGAAATTCATGTTATTCGGAATTACGCTCATATTAGGCCCTTATCACTGAATGTGCAGCAAATAAATTAGCATGTTTATTTGTCACATCTAGAATTGATTATTGTAACTCACTTTTTGGCTGGGGTGGCAGAAAATCGTATAAAAATAAATTACAGCAAGTCCAAAATAGTGCAGCACATTTAGTTAAAAAGACAAAAAGACTGACCACATCACACAAACACTGAAAGAATTACACTAGCTACCAATGAAATATTGTGTCAGATATAAGATTATGACATTGATCGATCAATGTCTTCATGATCCATACTTTCCTGTTTACCTTAGAGAGTTTATTTCTTATAGAGTGTCAGCTAGACAACTCCGATCCAGTAGCTCTGTGACACCTTCTTCAACCAAAGACAAGTCTGAAATCATACGGGGACATGGTATTTTCATACTATAGTCCAATGCTGTGGAATGGTTTGCCTGACAGTCTTAAGGGGAGTTAACTCTTTAAGCTCATTCAAGTCTTCCTTCAAAACTTATCTTTTTAATGAATGTTTTAAATAAGGCTTTCACACTGTATCTTATTACTCTTATGACAATACCCCTTGTAATGAAATTTTAAACCTCGCATGTCATCAATCTGTTCACGTCTTATTGGTGTTTCTACTGTATTTTTCAATGTCCAAATGTATGTATTGTCTTCAATATGTAAAACACCATGAGACTAATTAGAGGTGAATGGTGCAATATAAATGCATATATTATTATTATTATTATTATTATTATTATTATTATTATTATTATTATTATTATTATTATTATTATTATTATTATTATTATTATTATTATTATTATTATTATTATTATTATATTATTATATATAATAAGTATATTCGATTTTGACATCTCGGCTTTCTTGCCTACTCAGTATTGACGTCTGTGTGTATAGTTTGTTTTAGATCACGTGCTCAGTGGTTCTGGTTGGCTTCACTTGACTTTCTTTTCCACTGATTTTTCGAATTCTCTTTCGAGACAATGGCTTCAAATCCTTATGTATTCTTCAAATGTCTTAATTACTTAAATGCAATTTACAGCACATTATAGTTCTAGACTAGTTCCCTCTGTATTTTCTTTATTATAGCCACTTTATTCTTTTTCCCCCTTAGACTTAAATCAGGAAAGTGACGAAGAAGTGTTTCCACTAATTCCTAGACAGGAGAGTGAAACATTTTGCAAGAAGTTGGTTCGCTGCTTAAAGCTTATTCTATGGCTAGGAACCAATGTAAGTTAAATTATTAAATAATTATAATTACTTACTTTACCTGGTATGAATTTGAATTTTTTTTTGCATAAATTAGTGAGTAATAGAAAGTCTAGTCTGATTATTAAAAGAAACAAAAAAATAATTTTGTTGAATAATTGTATAATGTCAAGGAAGCCATACATACTAAAGCAGTGATTCTTATCCTGGGTTCGGTCGAACCCTAGGGGTTCAGTGAGTCAATCTCAGGGGTTTGGTGAAAGTCAAGACACACTGTGCGTGTGTGTGTCCGTTTCCTTCATCCCACTGAAGGGTTTGTCGTATGCGCATATGAACCTTGCAGCACACATCCAATACGGTTAAGAATCGCTGCACTAAAGGGAATGAACAAAAGACAGGCTTGAGCCCCCCCCCCCCTCCACAGGTTCTGTATGGCCACTGGTTCCCTGAGAGTGTGTCCACTCCAACCCCATTATCTCCACAGGTTCTGTATGGCCACTGGTTCCCTGAGAGTGTGTCCACTCCAACCCCATTATCTCCACAGGTTCTGTATGGCCACTGGTTTCCTGAGGATGTGTCCAATCCAACCCCATTATCTCCACAGGTTCTGTATGGCCACTGGTTTCCTGAGGATGTGTCCAACCCAACCCCATTATCTCCACAGGTTCTGTATGGCCACTGGTTCCCTGAGAGTGTGTCCACTCCAACCCCATTTTCTCCACTAGGTCTGTATGGCCACTGGTTTCCTGAGGATGTGTCCAATCCAACCCCAATTTCTCCACAGGGTCTGTATGGCCAAGTAACTGTGTTGACTAACTCAATTTTTTACTATCACTGACAGTCAGTGTGCATGATTCTGAATGTAACCACCTGTTATTAATCTTACTTTGACTTTGAATTGATGTGTTTAACTGACATCACTTTTAACACAAGTTCTTTTATTTTCTTATTTTTTAGAGTCTTTTATAGTTAAATGATTTTAGTGATAATACTTTCATTATTACGATTTCCAGCTGAGCGCAGTCTATCTGTTTGAATACATAGTGCGAGGCTGTGCCAAGAAAGTCCGCTATAAGGACGAGTACAACATTGGCTGCCCTGAGCTGTACGCCTCCTTGCAGCTGTGCTATCAGGTGAGTGTTGTTGTTGTACTGTACTTGTATGCTTGTTTCCAGCATTCTGTCCCAGTCTGTCAATTTGTCTGTCTGTATTTAGCTGTTCTGTCTGACTCTCTATGTATGTATGCATGTATGTTTATAATTTGATCTATCTGTCTATTTATCTATCTATCTATCTATCTATCTATCTATCTATCTATCTATCTATCTATCTATTTATATATCTATCTATCTGTCTATCTACCTATATATCTATCTGTCTACCAATCTATCTATACTTCTATCTACCTACCTATCTACCTACATATCTATCTACCTACATATCTATCTACCTACATATCTATCTATCTATTTGTCTATCTATCTATATATATATATATATATATATATATATATATATATATATATATATATATATATATATATATATATATATATCTGTCTATTTATCTATCTATCTGTCTACCTATATATCTATTTATCTATCTATCTACTAATCTATCTATATATCTATCTACCTACCTATCTACCTACATATCTATCTATCTATTTGTCTATCTATATATCTATCTATCTATTTATCTATCTATCTATCTATATGTCTAAATAGCTACCTATCTATTTATCTATCTACCTATCTATCTATCTATCTATCTATCTATCTATCTATATATCTATCTATCTATCTATCTATCTATCTATCTATCTATCTATCTATCTATTTATTTATCTATCCATCTATCTATCTATCTATCTACTTATCTATCTGTTTATCTATCTATACACCAATTAATCTATCTCTCTTTCCTGCCTGTCTATATGCAGACATGACATGTATGATTGATATACTTGTTCTTGAAGGCAGTAAATAAAGGTCGAAGGAATCGTGATAATAATAATAAATCTTTATTGTCCTCCATTCAAGGCAATTTTTCGTTTTGATTTATTGCTTGGGAAATCGAAAACAGAATATATATGTATTAAAATCGGAAATTGGAAATTGTGATGGGGAAAGTAAAATTGTTATACTACATATAATAGTATATATATATATATATATATATATATATATATATATATATATATATATATATATATATATATATATATATATATATATATATATATATATATATTATATATATATATATTTGTATATATGTATATATATATATATATATATATATATATATATATATATATATATCTTTCTGTTTGTCTCCTGTTTCTGTTTGTCTCTCTGTCTCTGTTTGTCTCTCTCTGTCTCTATTTGTCTCTCTCTGTCTCTGTTTGTCTCTCTCTGTCTCTATTTGTCTCTCTCTGTCCCTATTTGTCTCTCTCTCTGTCTCTGTTTGTCTGTCTCTGTCTCTGTTTGTCTGTCTCTGTCTCTGTTTGTCTCTCTCTGTCTCTGTTTGTCTGTCTCTGTCTCTGTTTGTCTGTCTCTGTCTCTGTTTGTCTCTCTCTGTCTCTGTTTGTCTGTCTCTGTCTCTGTTTGTCTCTCTCTGTCTCTGTTTGTCTCTGTCTCTGTCTCTATCTCTCCCTTTCTCTTTCTCTCTATATATCTGTCTATGTTTGTGTGTATGTGTGGATGTCTTCTCTGTTGCAGGTATTTACTCCAGTTGATGCTAGTACTGGTACTCATTTGCACTTGGATCGAGTGGGAAAGTGCGTGTTCAGTTACTTTTCCAAGAAACACAGCGTCAGACCGAACATGCCAGGATTCAAACCCAGGACCTCATGACCTGACTGGCAATTTAATTTGATTCACCCACATCCACAACAAAGGTGATCTCAGGGTTTTTGGACGGGTTTTAAAATGTTTCGAACTGCCCTGTAAACAGCCAAGAGATATAAAATGTTTCGAACTGCCCTGTAAACAGCCAAGGGATTTAAAATGTTTCGAACTGCCCTGTAAATAGCCAAGGGAAGGAAGATGCTGTCTTTGATGGTAATAGGTATCAATCCACCTACCTGGACTAGGAGGAGATGCTGTATTTGATGGTAATAGGTATCAATCCATCTACCTGGACTAGGAGAGAGATGCTGTATTTGGTGGTAATAGGTATCAATCCATCTACCTGGACTAGGAGAGAGATGCTGTATTTGATGGTAATAGGTATCAATCCACCTACCTGGACTAGGAGAGATGCTGTATTTGATGGTAATAGGTATCAATCCATCTACCTGGACTAGGAGAGAGATGCTGTATTTGATGGTAATAGGTATCAATCCATCTACCTGGACTATGAAGGTAGATGCTGTCTTTTATGGTAATAGGTATCAATCCATCTACCTGGACTAGGAAGGTAGATGCTGTATTTGATGGTAATAGGTATCAATCCACCTACCTGGACTAGGAGAGAGATGCTGTATTTGATGGTAATAGGTATCAATCCATCTACCTGGACTAGGAGAGAGATGCTGTATTTGGTGGTAATAGATATCAATCCATCTACCTGGACTAGGAAGGTAGATGCTGTATTTGATGGTAATAGGTATCAATCCACCTACCTGGACTAGGAAAGAGATGCTGTATTTGATGGTAATAGGTATCAATCCATCTACCTGGACTATGAAGGTAGATGCTGTATTTGATGGTAATAGGTATCAATCCACCTACCTGGACTAGGAGGGAGATGCTGTATTTGATGGTAATAGGTATCAATCCACCTACCTGGACTAGGAGAGAGATGCTGTATTTGATGGTAATAGGTATCAATCCATCTACCTGGACTAGGAGAGAGGTGCTGTATTTGATGGTAATAGGTATCAATCCACCTACCTGGACTAGGAGGGAGATGCTGTATTTGATGGTAATAGGTATCAATCCACCTACCTGGACTATGAAGGTAGATGCTGTCTTTTATGGTAATAGGTATCAATCCATCTACCTGGACTAGGAAGGTAGATGCTGTATTTGATGGTAATAGGTATCAATCCACCTACCTGGACTAGGAGAGAGATGCTGTCTTTTATGGTAATAGGTATCAATCCATCTACCTGGACTAGGAGAGAGATGCTGTATTTGATGGTAATAGGTATCAATCCATCTACCTGGACTAGGAGAGAGATGCTGTATTTGGTGGTAATAGGTATCAATCCATCTACCTGGACTAGGAAGGTAGATGCTGTATTTGATGGTAATAGGTATCAATCCATCTACCTGGACTAGGAGAGAGATGCTGTATTTGATGGTAATAGGTATCAATCCACCTACCTGGACTAGGAAAGAGATGCTGTATTTGATGGTAATAGGTATCAATCCACCTACCTGGACTAGGAGGAGATGCTGTATTTGATGGTAATAGGTATCAATCCACCTACCTGGACTAGGAGAGAGATGCTGTATTTGATGGTAATAGGTATCAATCCATCTACCTGGACTAGGAAGGTAGATGCTGTATTTGATGGTAATAGGTATCAATCCATCTACCTGGACTAGGAGGAAAAGGTTTTGCTTGAAGAAGCTCGAGAAAATTGTTTCAACCAATTGGCGGGGCTCGAACCCACTACCTTTTGTTGAGGCCAACACCTTGCCTCTGGGCTATGACCGCAACCTACCCACTAGACCAGCAACACCACAATCACTGGCAACAAAATCCATCCTTTTGAAATCAAACGTTTTTTTCTTTCAGGCTGGTGTGTTTGTCTCAAGGTCATCCGTTCCGATGTTTCGTATCAAGAGAGTGGAAATCTTGACATTTCTGCAATTTGTGAACTTGGTGTTGTGGCTGATAGATGTGCATGTAAGTCTGGCCGTTGGAAACTTGGCTAAATAACAGACGGAGATGCAGTTCTCTCCCTTTTATCGTATTCTTTCTAATAGCTGGCTAACTGAATTACTCAGTATTACTGACGACAGCAGTTTGCATAATGAATAAATCTACATATATACAGAGAGATAGATAGATAGATAGATAGATAGATAGATAGATAGAGAAAGATATATATATATATATATATATATATATATATATATATATATATATATATATATATATATAGAGAGAGAGAGAGAGAGAGAGAGAGAGAGAGAGAGAGAGAGAGAGAGAGAGAGAGAGAGAGAGAGAGAGAGAGAGAGAGAGAGAGAGAGAGAGAGAGAGAGAGAGAGAGAGAGAGAGAGAGAGAGCGAGAGCGAGAGCGAGGGAGGGAGGGAGCGAGCGAGGGAGGGAGGGAAGGGAGGGAAGGAGAGAGAGAGAGAGAGAGAGAGAGAGAGAGAGAGAGAGAGAGAGAGAGAGAGAGAGAGAGAGAGAGAGAGAGAGAGAGAGAGAGAGAGAGAGAGAGAGAGAGAGAGAGAGAGAGAGAGAGAGAGATTTTATTGAATGCTAGTACATTTTTATGTGTTGATTAATTTCGTTTTCAGAAAGGATTTTGTTGTGGTATTGGTGGGGGGGGTGATTGGATTTCTATTCGATGGTTCTCCCTTACAGATTGGGTCACGTAGTCTCAGAACATTTGGGTGGTTTGATTGGCCTTCTACACACAGTCATGAGGGTCACAAGCTCACAAATAAACTTGAAACGAAATGTCACCGACACAGCACCGAAAGGCTCTGTCACAGATTTAGTCGATCTAGATGATGTTACTGTTAGGCTACCAGAGTTGTTTTGATCCAGAATGTTCTTAGTTGTTTTCGTACTATTCATGCATGATGATGGCTTTGCGTGGTAAAATATTTAGTCAAAGGAAAATCTTTAAAAAAACAATTTTGTTGCTGTTTAAGATGTTCTCTTCTTTAGAATGTTCACACTATGACAATAGCAATGAGGGTTATGATGATGATGATGATGATGATGATGATGATGATGATGATGATGCAGTGATGGTGTTGAGGATGATGATGGTAATGATGGTGATGGTGATGATGATGATGATGATGGCAGTGATGGTGTTGAGGATGATGGTAATGATGGTCATGATGATGATGGCAGTGATGGTGTTGAGGATGATGGTGATGATGATGATGATGATGATGAGGATGAATGTAATGGTGTAGTTCATATAACATGAATTTATAACAGGGGTGTATAAGGATGGACATGGAACAAGCTGGTTCACCAACATGTTATACTTTCATGACACGTGACATTGGTGACCAAGTGTGTTTAGGCTGCCGGATCATCATGAGGTCCCGGGTTTAAGTCCTAAGCAAGGTAGGTCGGAGATTGCATTCCTTGGAAAAGACACTTAGCACACATTTCCCCCATTCTTCCCAGATGCAAATGGGTACAAGTACTAGCTTGGGAGTAAAATCCTGCATCAGACTATTGTCCTGTGTAGAAGGCGAATTTTACTGTTACATTTCAATGACGGGTCTGTTCAACGGCTAGAGAGTAAACCCAACAACACGCTAGCGTCCTTTGCCAGAGACAAAATTTGCTGTCACGTCTTCAGCTGGCAAAATGTGCTGTCACGTCTTCAGCTGGCAAAATGTGCTGTCACGTCTTCAGCTTCACGCTATGGAAATTGGAAACAACTACCAGTCCTTGATCTGTAATGGTCTTGTAGCGAAACCGTAGTGCTGTGAGCTTGTAGTCACGACGACACTGGTTCAAGTCGTATGGCTTGAAGTGTGTGGCAACACTGGTTCAAGTCGTATGGCTTGTAGTGTGTGGCAACACTGGTTCAAGTCGTATGGCTTCTAGTCACGACGACACTGGTTCAAGTCGTATGGCTTGTAGTGTGTGGCGACACTGGTTCAAGTCGTATGGCTTGTAGTGTGTGGCACTGGTTCAAGTCGTATGGCTTGTAGTGTGTGGCGACACTGGTTCAAGTCGTATGGCTTGTAGTGTGTGGCAGGTTCAAGTCGTGGCGACACTGGTTCAAGTCGTATGGCTTGTAGTGTGTGGCAACACTGGTTCAAGTCGTATGGCTTCTAGTGTGGCAACACTGGTTCAAGTCGTATGGTTTCGTAGTTGTAGTGGCAACACTGGTTCAAGTCATATGGCTTGTAGTGTGTGGCAACACTGGTTCAAGTCGTATGGCTTCTAGTCACGACGACACTGGTTCAAGTCGTATGGCTTCTAAGTGTTTCGTCGTATGGCTTGTAGTCACAACGACACTGGTTCAAGTCGTATGGCTTGTAGTCACAACGACACTGGTTCAAGTCATATGGCTTGTAGTGTGTGGCAACACTGGTTCAAGTCGTATGGCTTGTAGTGTGTGGCAACACTGGTTCAAGTCGTATGGCTTCTAGTCACGACGACACTGTTTCAAGTCGTATGGCTTGTAGTCACAACGACACTGGTTCAAGTCGTATGGCTTGTAGTCACAACGACACTGGTTCAAGTCATATGGCTTGTAGTGTGTGGCAACACTGGTTCAAGTCGTATGGCTTGTAGTCACAACAACACTGGTTCAAGTCATATGGCTTGTAGTCACAACAACACTGGTTCAAGTCGTATGGCTTGTAGTCACAACAACACTGGTTCAAGTCGTATGGCTTGTAGTCACAACGACACTGGTTCAAGTCGTATGGCTTGTAGTCACAACAACACTGGTTCAAGTCGTATGGCTTGTAGTCACAACAACACTGGTTCAAGTCGTATGGCTTGTAGTCACAACGACACTGGTTCAAGTCGTATGGCTTGTAGTCACAACAACACTGGTTCAAGTCATATGGCTTGTAGTGTGTGGCAACACTGGTTCAAGTCGTATGGCTTGTAGTGTGTGGCAACACTGGTTCAAGTCGTATGGCTTGTAGTCACAACGACACTGGTTCAAGTCGTATGGCTTGTAGTCACAACGACACTGGTTCAAGTCGTATGGCTTGTAGTCACAACGACACTGGTTCAAGTCGTATGGCTTGTAGTCACAACGACACTGTTTCAAGTCGTATGGCTTTTAGTCACGATGACACTGGTTCAAGTCGTATGGCTTGTAGTCACAACGACACTGGTTCAAGTCGTATGGCTTGTAGTCACAACGACACTGGTTCAAGTCGTATGGCTTGTAGTGTGTGGCAACACTGGTTCAAGTCGTATGGCTTGTAGTGTGTGGCAACACTGGTTCAAGTCGTATGGCTTGTAGTGTGTGGCAACACTGGTTCAAGTCGTATGGCTTGTAGTCACAACGACACTGGTTCAAGTCGTATGGCTTGTAGTGTGTGGCAACACTGGTTCAAGTCGTATGGCTTGTAGTCACAACGACACTGGTTCAAGTCGTATGGCTTGTAGTCACAACGACACTGGTTCAAGTCGTATGGCTTGTAGTCACAACGACACTGGTTCAAGTCGTATGGCTTGTAGTGTGTGGCAACACTGGTTCAAGTCGTATGGCTTGTAGTGTGTGGCAACACTGGTTCAAGTCGTATGGCTTGTAGTGTGTGGCAACACTGGTTCAAGTCGTATGGCTTCTAGTCACGACGACACTGGTTCAAGTCGTATGGCGTCTAGTCACGACGACACTGGTTCAAGTCCCATGGCTTGTAGTCACGACGACACTGTTTCAAGTCGTATGGCTTTTAGTCACGATGACACTGGTTCAAGTCGTATGGCTTGTAGTCACGACGACACTGTTTCAAGTCGTATGGCTTGTAGTCACAACGACACTGGTTCAAGTCGTATGGCTTGTAGTCACGACGACACTGGTTCAAGTCGTATGGCTTGTAGTCACAACGACACTGGTTCAAATCGTATGGCTTGTAGTCACAACGACACTGGTTCAAGTCGTATGGCTTGTAGTCACAACGACACTGGTTCAAGTCGTATGGCTTGTAGTCATGACGACACTGGTTCAAGTCGTATGGCTTGTAGTCACGACGACACTGGTTCAAGTCGTATGGCTTGTAGTCACAACGACACTGGTTCAAGTCGTATGGCTTGTAGTCACAACGACACTGATTCAAGTCGTATGGCTTGTAGTCACAACGACACTGGTTCAAGTCGTATGGCTTGTAGTCACAACAACACTGGTTCAAGTCGTATGGCTTGTAGTCACGACGACACTGGTTCAAGTCGTATGGCTTGTAGTCACAACGACACTGGTTCAAGTCGTATGGCTTGTAGTCACGACGACACTGGTTCAAGTCGTATGGCTTGTAGTCACGACGACACTGGTTCAAGTCGTATGGCTTGTAGTCACAACGACACTGGTTCAAGTCGTATGGCTTGTAGTCACGACGACACTGGTTCAAATCGCATGGCTTGTAGTCACGACGACACTGGTTCACATCGCATGGCTTGTAGTCACAACGACACTGGTTCAAGTCCCATGGCTTGTAGTCACAACGACATTGGTTCAAGTCGTATGGCTTGTAGTCACAACGACACTGGTTCAAGTCCCATGGCTTGTAGTCACAACGACACTGGTTCAAGTCGTATGGCTTGTAGTCACAACGACACTGGTTCAAGTCGTATGGCTTGTAGTCACAACGACACTGGTTCAAGTCGTATGGCTTGTAGTCACAACGACACTGGTTCAAGTCCCATGGCTTGTAGTCACAACGACACTGGTTCAAGTCGTATGGCTTGTAGTCACAACGACACTGGTTCAAGTCGTATGGCTTGTAGTCACGATGACACTCGTTCAAATCGCATGGCTTGTAGTCACAACGACACTGGTTCAAGTCCCATGGCTTGTAGTCACAACGACACTGGTTCAAGTCCCATGGCTTGTAGTCACGACGACACTGGTTCAAGTCGTATGGCTTGTAGTCACGACGACACTGGTTCAAGTCGTATGGCTTGTAGTCACAACGACACTGGTTCAAGTCGTATGGCTTGTAGTCACGACGACACTGGTTCAAATCGCATGGCTTGTAGTCACGACGACACTGGTTCAAATCGCATGGCTTGTAGTCACAACGACACTGGTTCAAGTCCCATGGCTTGTAGTCACAACGAC
Source organism: Doris montereyensis (assembly GCA_037039925.1). Classification (NCBI taxonomy): domain Eukaryota; kingdom Metazoa; phylum Mollusca; class Gastropoda; order Nudibranchia; family Dorididae; genus Doris; species Doris montereyensis. The sequence continues at coordinate 46,073 of JAXRKP010000256.1, read as the reverse complement.
ATTGGTTCAAGTCGTATGGCTTGTAGTCACAACGACACTGGTTCAAGTCCCATGGCTTGTAGTCACAACGACACTGGTTCAAGTCGTATGGCTTGTAGTCACAACGACACTGGTTCAAGTCGTATGGCTTGTAGTCACAACGACACTGGTTCAAGTCGTATGGCTTGTAGTCACAACGACACTGGTTCAAGTCCCATGGCTTGTAGTCACAACGACACTGGTTCAAGTCGTATGGCTTGTAGTCACAACGACACTGGTTCAAGTCGTATGGCTTGTAGTCACGATGACACTCGTTCAAATCGCATGGCTTGTAGTCACAACGACACTGGTTCAAGTCCCATGGCTTGTAGTCACAACGGCACTGGTTCAAGTCCCATGGCTTGTAGTCACGACGACACTGGTTCAAGTCGTATGGCTTGTAGTCACAACGACACTGGTTCAAGTCCCATGGCTTGTAGTCACAACGACACTGGTTCAAGTCGTATGGCTTGTAGTCACGACGACACTGGTTCAAGTCGTATGGCTTGTAGTCACAACGACACTGGTTCAAGCCGTATGGCTTGTAGTCACAACGACACTGGTTCAAGACGTATGGCGTGTAGTCACGACACTGGTTCAAATCGCATGGTTTGTAGTCACAACGACACTGGTTCAAGTCCCATGGCTTGTAGTCACAACGACACTGGTTCAAGTCGTATGGCTTGTAGTCACGACGACACTGGTTCAAATCGCATGGTTTGTAGTCACAACGACACTGGTTCAAGTCCCATGGCTTGTAGTCACGACGACACTGGTTCAAGTCGTATGGCTTGTAGTCACGACGACACTGGTTCAAGTCGTATGGCTTGTAGTCACGACGACACTGGTTCAAGTCGTATGGCTTGTAGTCACAACGACACTGGTTCACGTCGTATGGCTTGTAGTCACGACGACACTGGTTCAAGTCGTATGGCTTGTAGTGTGTGGCGACACTGGTTCAAGTCGTATGGCTTGTAGTCACGACGACACTGGTTCAAGTCGTATGGCTTGTAGTCACAACGACACTGGTTCAAGTCGTATGGCTTGTAGTCACGACGACACTGGTTCAAGTCGTGTGGCTTGTAGTCACAACAACACTGGTTCAAGTCGTATGGCTTGTAGTCACAACGACACTGGTTCAAGTCGTATGGCTTGATGTCACAACGACACTGGTTCAAGTCCCATGGCTTGTAGTCACGACGATACTGGTTCAAGTCGTATGGCTTCCTAGTCACGACGACACTGGTTCAAGTCTCACGGCTGGTACAGGTGGGGGGGGGTTCACATCGTTATACTCTTAGGAAAGATACTTTACTCTTCATTCCTCACTTGACTCAGGTGTGAACGAGTACTTAGTCATAGGAAAAGAAAGATCTCGTCAGAGTGTTGGTATGACACGCCTAACACTATAGGCTGGTGTACTGTATGCTCCTAAAGGGAGTTGTGAAGGAGTTTGAAGGAAATGGCCTGCTGGGGGGGGGGATAAACGATGTACAGTCAGGGTGAGCCTGCACTTTTTGAGGTTAAGGATCAAAATAAATCCATCTTTATCTTTTATCTTTATCTTTTATCTTTATCTTTTATCTTTATCTTTTTTGTCCCCATTTCAAAGCTGGCATGGAAAGCAATGTCAAACTACCACAATATGCCGTATACCTGAACAAATCTATTCTCTACACATGACTACCTTGCGCTCATCTCTGAGTACGAGACTTGATTTTATTTTTAGTTTTCATCATTAATTGGGTTCCTGTTACATGCACTTCCTTTGACTTTTCAGTACAAATTCATTCCCGTGTCAATACTTCCTGCTCTTATGATATACGTCGGACTACTGGGCGGTTCGTCATACGTAAACATATTCTACACTTTGCTCCATGAAAACACGTTCCCACCTGAAGACAAGGAATTTTGTATAAACTTGACGGGTCTCTTCATTAATATAGGTAACTCTAAACTATTTTCTAAATTTTGTTTACATAGTGTAACAAACATATATGTACCAATAACTCTAATCTATTTTCTAGATTTTGTTTCTATAGTGTAACAAACATAGTACATGTAGAGGTAACTGTACTCTATTTATGCCAGACTTTGGATCATAAAGTCCCGGGTTCAAATCCTAACCAGGCTAGTTCCGAAGTTGTATTCCATGGAAAAGACACTTAACACGCATTTTCTACCACTCAACCCAGGTGCAAATGGGTACAAACACTAGCTTGGGAGTAAAAATCTGCTTCAGACTAGCGTCCTGTCCAGGAGGGGATTATTATCACCTGTTCTGCTTCATGCTATAGAAACTGGGATAGGCTCCAGCTCTATGAGTTGAGCTGTAATGGCCTTGAAGAGGGGAAAAAAACCCAAATAAAGTGAGCAAGTCCAAACGAAGCAAAAGCTTCCTGTTCACATTTTTATAGCAGAGTACAGCTTAGTGATGAGGTTAAGGCTTACTACTAGCAAGCATAATATTCCTCTGTCTCCTATTTCATTGGTGATTGACGACAGGTTCCCCTTTGTCTGCAAGCTTGAAATTTGTTTCTCATTTTAATGATAATGTCTTCACTATTCCCAGGTATTGTCGCCGGAACCGGTTTGGAAACTGCTTTGTTTACGACTCTCCTGTCCAAGGACTGAAACACGCACACAGCTCTAGCTCTGATATTAAATTAGGCAATTAATTTATTTGGTTTGTAAAGGTCGTAATTAGTACAGAATACAGAATACAGAATACAGAATACAGAATACAGAATACAGAATACAGAATACAGAGTGTTTCGATAACCTTAGGCCCGCCATGGCCAGCCAAGCTCTGAATTGGTACGAAAAAGTAAATTCCAGGGGGTGTCAAGATCAGTTATTTCTTTATCTCAAATTCATCATGTCATCCATGTATTTCAATATTTAGTGTGTCTACCACCGGCTTTCCTGACAACATCTAGGCGAGTGGGATATCACTCGAGTTCAACGAAATGAACAGTTGACAGTCGAATTCCATATCACCTAAAACTTTTTAAAAGAGAGCTGTGTTTCAATTGTCATGTGACTCCATGCTACGCTTTCCTATACTGAATTTTAACGATTGAGCTTAAATGTTAACAGTATTGGGCTACAAAAGGCATTGTTTTCAATGCTTGCACAGAACCACAGTCGGTGAGGGACATTTTTGTCGGAAAACCTTGGAACAGTTGTTTTGTGAAATACCTTTGCGCTTGCTGAAATCAGAAAATGTTTAATGCTTAAGCTAGACCTATGTTTTTTCCCCCTTATCTGCTCTTAAGAGATGAGTTCACAAATGTATAACTGATTTGCAAATTGCCTGGTCACACAATGACAAGAAATGCATTTCCAATACTGCAAATAAAAGGCCAATGTCAAAATATATAGTGTATACGATGTATGTCCTTGAACATTTTTTGTAATGCTCAAAAATTCGAATCAACTAACATCATTGTGTCTCAGAATAATCAATTTTTCTATGAAACGTTTCTGTGCACATTTACACCAACCATTAAAAAAAAAACCCTGTGTCATCCTCCCCGTCTCCCTCCCCTCCCCTTCCTCTCTACATGACACTAAAGGAACCATTTCTCTAGTCGTATCGTCTACATGACACTAAAGGAACCATTTCTCTAGTCGTATCGTCTACATGACACTAAAGGAACCATTTCTCTAGTCGTATCGTCTACATGACACTAAAGGAACCATTTCTCTAGTCGTATCGTCTACATGACACTAAAGGAACCATTTCTCTAGTCGTATCGTCTACATGACACTAAAGGAACCATTTCTCTAGTCGTATCGTCTCTATATCACACTAAAAGAAATATTTCTCTAGTCGTATCGTCTCTATATCACACTAAAAGAAACATTTCTCTAGTCGTATCGTCTCTATATCACACTAAAAGAAACATTTCTCTAGTCGTATCGTCTCTATATCACACTAAAAGAAACATTTCTCTAGTCGTATCATCTCTATATCACACTAAAAGAAATATTTCTCTAGTCGTATCATCTCTATATCACACTAAAAGAAACATTTCTCTAGTCGTATCATCTCTATATCACACTAAAAGAAACATTTCTCTAGTCGTATCGTCTCTATATCACACTAAAAGAAATATTTCTCTAGTCGTATCATCTCTATATCACACTAAAAGAAACATTTCTCTAGTCGTATCATCTCTATATCACACTAAAAGAAACATTTCTCTAGTCGTATCATCTCTATATCACACTAAAAGAAATATTTCTCTAGTCGTATCGTCTCTATATGACACTAGAGAAAACATTTCTCTAGTCGTATTTTCTTTATATCACACTAAAGGAAACATTTCTCTAGTCGTACCGTCTCTATATGACACTAGAGGAAACATTTCTCTAATCGTATCTTCTCTATATGACACTAGAGGAAACACTTCTCTAGTCGTATCGTCTCTATATGACACTAGAGGAAACATTTCTCTAATCGTATCGTCTCTATATGACCCTAGAGGAAACATTTCTCTAGTGGTATCGTCTCTATATTACACTAGAGGAAACATTTCTCTAGTCGTATCGTCTCTATATGACACTAGAGGAAACATTTCTCTAGTCGTATCGTCTCTATATGACACTAGAGGAAACATTTCTCTAGTCCTATCGTCTCTATATCACACTAGAGGAAACATTTCTCTAGTCGTATCGTCTCTATATGGCACTAGAGGAAACGTTTTTCCAGTCGTATCGTCTCTATATGACACTAGAGGAAACATTTCTCTAGTCGTATCGTCTCTATATGGCACTAGAGGAAACATTTCTCTAGTCGTATCGTCTCTATATCACACTAGAGGAAACATTTCTCTAATCGTATCGTCTCTACATGTATAACACACTAGAGGAAACATTTCTCTAGTCGTATCGTCTCTATATGACACTAGAGGAACATTTCTCTAATCGTATCGTCTCTATATGACACTAGAGGAAACATTTCTCTAGTTGTATCGTCTCAATATCACACTAGAGGAAACAGTTCTCTAGTCGTATCGTCTCTATATGACACTTGAGGAAACATTTCTCTAATCGTATCTTCTCTATATGACACTAGAGGAAACATTTCTCTAATCGTATCTTCTCTATATGACACTAGAGGAACATTTCTCTAGAGGTATCGTCTCTATATTACACTAGAGGAAACATTTCTCTAATCGTATCGTCTCTATATGATACTAGAGGAAACATTTCTCTAGTCGTATCGTCTCTATATGACCCTAGAAGAAACATTTCTCTAGTGGTATCGTCTCTATATTACACTAGAGGAAACATTTCTTTAGTCGTATCATCTCTATATGACACTAGAGGAAATATTTCTCTAGTCGTATCGTCTCTATATGACACTAGAGGAAACATTTCTCTAGTGGTATCGTCTCTATATGGCACTAGAGGAAACATTTCTCTAATCGTATCTTCTCTATATGACACTAGAGGAAACATTTCTCTAGTCGTATCGTCTCTACATGTATATCACACTAGAGCAAACATTTCTCTAGTTGTATCGTCTCTATATGACACTAGAGGAAACATTTCTCTAGTCGTATCGTCTCTATATCACACTAGAGGAAACATTTCTCTAGTCGTATCGTCTCTATATGACACTAGAGGAAACATTTCTCTAGTCGTATCGTCTCTATATGACACTAGAGGAAACATTTCTCTAGTCGTATCGTCTCTATATGACACCAGACGAAATATTTCTCTAGTCGTATCGTCTCTATATGACACCAGAGGAAACATTTCTCTAGTCGTATCGTCTCTATATGACACCAGAGGAAACATTTCTCTAGTCGTATCGTCTCTATATGACACTAGAGGAAACATTTCTCTAGTCGTATCGTCTCTATATGACACCAGAGGAAACATTTCTCTAGTCGTATCGTCTCTATATTACACCAGAGGAAACATTTCTCTAGTCCTATCGTCGGTTCAAAATTACATTGTCCTAACTACACAAAAATCCGTATTGAGAGAGGGGGGGGCGGCCCTCCAGTTCTCTGCTGGAAAAGAGAATGTGAAGACAAGCATCCCTATCATCATCAGCCGTTCCACCCTGGTTGTGGGTATTGACCACCAAGTTGAAGTAGAGTCCTCCATCTTCCTCTGTCCTGTACTCTTGTCTGCACCTCTGTCCTGTACTCTTGTCTCCACCTCTGTCTTGTACTCTTGTCTGCACCTCTGTCTTGTACTCTTGTCTGCACCTCTGTCTTGTACTCTTGTCTACACCTCTGTCTTGTACTCTTGTCTACACCTCTGTCTTGTACTCTTGTCTACACCTCTGTCCTGTACTCTTGTCTGCACCTCTGTCTTGTACTCTTGTCTGCACCTCTGTCCTCTACTCTTGTCTCCACCTCTGTCCTGTACTCTTGTCTCCCACCTATGTCTTGTACTCTTGTCTACACCTCTGTCCTATACTCTTGTCTACACCTCTGTCTTGTACTCTTGTCTCCACCTCTGTCTTGTACTCTTGTCTCCTCCTCTGTCCTGTACTCTTGTCTCTACCTCTGTCTTGTACTCTTGTCTACACCTCTGTCTTGTACTCTTGTCTCCACCTCTGTCTTGTACTCTTGTCTACACCTCTGTGCTGTACTCTTGTCTACACCTCTGTGCTCTACTCTTGTCTCCACCTCTGTCTTGTACTCTTGTCTCCACCTCTGTCTTGTACTCTTGTCTACACCTCTGTCTTGTACTCTTGTCTCTACCTCTGTCTTGTACTCTTGTCTCTACCTCTGTCTTGTACTCTTGTCTCTACCTCTGTCTTGTACTCTTGTCTCTACCTCTGTCTTGTACTCTTGTCTCCACCTCTGTTTTGTACTCTTGTCTCTACCTCTGTCTTGTACTCTTGTCTCTACCTCTGTCTTGTACTCTTGTCTCTACCTCTGTCTTGTACTCTTGTCTCTACCTCTGTCTTGTACTCTTGTCTCTATCTCTGTCGTGTACTCTTGTCTCTACCTCTGTCTTGTACTCTTGTCTCTACCTCTGTCTTGTACTCTTGTCTCTACCTCTGTCTTGTACTCTTGTCTCTACCTCTGTCTTGTAATCTTGTCTCTACCTCTGTCTTGTAATCTTGTCTCCACCTCTGTCTTATACTCTTGTCTCTACCTCTGTCTTGTACTCTTGTCTCCACCTCTGTCCTGTACTCTTGTCTCCACCTCTGTCTTATACTCTTGTCTCTACCTATGTCTTGTACTCTTGTCTCTACCTCTGTCTTGTACTCTTGTCTCTACCTCTGTCTTGTACGCTTGTCTCCCCCTCTGTCCTGTACTCTTGTCTCCACCTCTGTCTTATACTCTTGTCTCCACCTCTGTCTTGTTCTCTTGTCTCTACCTCTGTCTTGTACTCTTGTCTCTACCTCTGTCTTGTACTCTTGTCTCTACCTCTGTCTTGTACTCTTGTCTCTACCTCTGTCTTGTACTCTTGTCTCCACCTCTGTCTTATACTCTTGTCTCTACCTCTGTCTTATACTCTTGTCTCTACCTCCGTCTTGTACTCTTGTCTCCACCTCTGTTTTATACTTTTGTCTCCACCTCTGTCTTATACTCTTGTCTCTACCTCTGTCTTATACTCTTGTCTCTACCTCTGTCTTGTACTCTTGTCTCTACCTCTGTCTTGTACTCTTGTCTCTACCTCTGTCTTATACTCTTGTCTCTACCTCTGTCTCATACTCTTGTCTCTACCTACCTCTGTCTTGTACTCTTGTCTCTACTTCTATCTTATACTCTTGTCTCCACCTGCATCCCACCCCCCCCTTTTGGTCCATGTCCACACCTCCTCTTCCTCGTTCTCCCCACGGGTTCCATTTCAAGTTTTGCTTTGTTTTGTTAGCCGCTGGCCTCCTCACTGTGTGCCCGATTCATCTCCTCCCCCCCCCCTTTTGACCTCCATCTCCCCCTCCCCCCCTTTGACCTCCAGCTCTATATAATTATGATGCTGTTCTGCCCTCCTCTGGATGTCTTCTTCTCCTATTGCGTCTGGCCAGTGGACCCAGAAAATTCCTCCCAGGCAGCTGTTAACGAATGACTGCAGCTTGTTGAGATAAGCACTGTGACTGCGAGTGAATCTTGTGACAAACATAGACAGAATTTGATCAGGATTATTTTCGTGAGACAGGACATTTCATGACTGTGAATCTGATAATGGTTTGGGGGTGGGGGGTGGGGGGACTCGCTAGTCCACAGACAAGGTGTCAGCCTCTCAACCCAAAGATCGTAGTTTCAACCCCTGCCGACGGTTGAACGTTTTTCTTATAGGAATATCTCCCCCCCCCCCCCCCTGGCCTGGTCAAGGTAGATGGGTCGACACCTAGTCCCTTGGCTGTTTACAAGGCAAAATTCAATTGGGCAAAAATTAAAAATCCTCCCTGAGATCGCCATGTGGGTAAATCAAATCAAATGGAACAAATCAAAGATAGTGGTTACAAGTCCAAAATGGTCACATGGGTAGTTACGACAATAGAATTTCTAATCCAATGATATGTGATATCCCACGTCATGATTTTAGTTTGGAAGAAAATGAAATACTGCAGATAAACGCACCAGGCCCGTGTTCAGATAGCTTCATGCCGAATGCTGTGGTGGAAATTAGTTAATGCAATCATTGTCTTTACGGGTAATTATCAGTATTTTACTGACTGGAATGAAGAAAATACCAAATGGAAAAGAAAATTACTTTTATTGGTGTAGCCTAATATTTTTTTTAAACATGATTGGTGTAAACTTAGTACAATTGTTTTTTTTTTATGAAAGCGTGAATTTCTTTTTATCCAGTAGGTTCAATTTTTAATAATTGATTTTCCTTGTAAAGAATTATTTGTTTATTGTATTATTTCTTCTACAGAAGCGATGAGGATTTTGTTTATCTTTTGATGTTGTCAATGTTTGCTTTGACTTGAGCCATAGGGCTTTCATGTTAAGTAGCCCAAATCTTTCATTGCATACCACCATAATTAGTTGCCACAGAATTTGCCGTTAAAATGTTGCTATGTGAGTCTCTTTTCTGTCATTATTTGTTTTACATTTTCACTTGAAATGCACCAATAGAATATTAGCATCATTATATTTTATTTTAAAATTAAATTCTAGACCCGCTACTACATGTATTAGATCCAAATGCAATGGATGTTTTCTACCCTATGTTGTTGTTTTTAAAAAAATCGAAAGTTTTTAAAAATGCAAGGGAAACCACTCTCTTTCTACTTCATGTGTGGGGGCCAGCTCTGCTTGCATGTCCTATTATTGTCTTTTCATTTCTTGTCTTACCTTTCACCTTATTGTTAACTCATTATGAGATCACCACATGTATTGGATAGAATAAATTTAGTGAAACCAACAAATAAATCTACTTGACTTGATGTAAAGTTTGTGAATAAAGTCTGTAGTTCGCAAGAGTAAAATTGTGTCGCTTTTGTTTTGGGTTTTTTTTCTGCTTTTTGGGCTTTTTTTCTTTTTGTTGTTTGTTATCACAGACCTGTTTGAACCTTTGTGTGGTTACACAACAGACAAATCACAGACCACTATTTCTGTGATTACACAAAAACACTTATCACAGACCTGTATTTGTGTGGTTACAAGACTTATCACAGACCACTATTTGTGTGATTACACAACACTTATCACAGACCTGTATTTGTGTGGTTACATAACACTTACCACAGACCTGTATTTGTGTGGTTACATAACACTTATCACAGACCTGTATTTGTGTGGTTACATAACACTTATCACAGACCTGTATTTGTGTGGTTACATAACACTTATCACAGACCTGTATTTGTGTGGTTACACAAGACTTATCACAGACCTATATTTGTGTGGTTACATAACACTTATTACAGACCTGTATTTGTGTTGGGAAACATAACATGATATTTACCTGTATTTGTGTGGTTACATAACACTCCATCACAGACCTGTATTTGTGCTGTTTGCCACTTGTTGGAATTGTCTTGTTATTTCAATTATTCTAGATTAGTTACGTTAATGTGCATATACTGACTGTTGATTAAATTTCAAACGGATACACCTTATGGTATTACACACACACATACAACACACACTGTCACTGACACACACACATGCCCATACACTACACACATACACAATACACACATGAGAAAAATATACAAAGATATCTAACATTCAATCATATAATCTCCTTTCTTAATGATTATCACAACAACATCTTCAAAAACTTTCAATATAATACGTTTCGGTCTCATGTTATATACCTTGACCTTTGACCTATTAATATTGACCTGAGAGGGTAAATGGATGTATACATATTCTAGAATAAAGCAGCTTTAAAATTGTGATGGTAAAAACTCTTTAGTATCGTAAATTATGATCATATGAATTGATTACTTCTATTGCAGATGAAATATTTTTTGCGCTTATAATAAAATAACATTTATTTAATTTCTAACAAATCCTGTGTAGAGTTGTAACAAACTACATTTTTATAGCTAATTTGCATATCTTGACCTTTGACCTATTACTATTGCCATGAGACATTTGTAAACGCATACATATATCAAAGTGCTGATATCTAAAGGTTGAAGTATTTATGTTTTAAAAGAAAAAGAAAGTAAGAAAACATGACGTCGGTTTATGTCATTTGAAAAACCAGCCTTGAAATAAAAATGCTATTTCGTAATTCCTCTATAAAAATATGATAATATTAATTAATATAACTTTTGGATTCGCCTCTGCTATGCATTTCTCTTTATAGCTAAACATCAAGACCTGACACTTGTAACATTTTCAACAAATCTCATAAGAAATTGTAAAAACACAATTCTGTTACTAATTTGCATATTGTGACCTTTGACCCCTGAACAATCCATGTTCCCCACCTCCGACTTTGATGAACTTTTAGTATTTTTTTTAAACTCCTCATATTTCTGCTTCAGAAAATGCTTTAAAAAGAATAGAAAGCAATTTGTTTGAACCATGGCCCTATTTTGGGCTATCGGTCCTGTGCTATCTCGAAAGCAGAGGGTGCTGTGAGATTCTGATCCAACAAGTGACAGCAATACACTGACAACCATACTTCGGTACCCCTTGGCCCAGAGGTGGGGAGGGGGCGGGGAAGAGCAGGGGTGAGGATGGGGAGGAGAGAGGCGACATCGTAATGACACTGTCGTTTCTTTAGCTCTCACACCTCACCGCGTCATAGGTAACGGTAGGAATTTGTTTTTCACGGTCGGTGGCCATTTATTATTATCGTTCTGAATGGGCACTCGGGCAGATCTTATTTAAGTAGAGCAAAGCCAGGGCAATGGCAAATACGCACACTATCGGCTTTATTAGTTTTGCCGAACCAATGACACCTACACAAAAGTTTATAAACTTATAATGTGCGTGTGTGCGTGTGTGTGTGTGTGTGTCTGTGTAACAATTATTCTCCTCTTTCTCCATTTCAAAGATTGATGAGTCAATCCGAACGCAACGGTGAACGCGGCTGGTTGATGAGACTGGGCACGTCTCCTCCCATGTCAACTCTTTCAACATGGCCGTCTGCTACTCAACTCAAATCAAAGTTTCACTACAAACAGCGCACGATGGTTGACTCACGACAGCTTCAGGAAAACAACTTTTAACAGTGGACCAGGTACCGAAGGCTTTCAAGAACCTTTCATCCACACTGGATACCGTCAGCTGCACCGGCCATGGAAATACTATCTTCACAGTCTTTTACACGTACGTTTCCTGTTTGAAGATTCGCTAATTTTCATTAGAGATTTATTTCGATGATCCGTTCGAGAATCGACTTTGTATTATAATGTAAGCAATCGATTACACAGCTTCAATACGACACTTTGAATGCATTAGAATACTGCTAGCTAACATTGTCGAGTACTCTTGACTTTAGAACATTATGATAATGTTAGGACAACCATTACACCTTTGTCGGTTTTTCTTTAACGTTCCATATTGTTGAAATCGTTTAAGTGAACCTTTTAAACACCGGTTTTCACCTCCTCTTGTCGCTTCAAATTGCTTCGTCCTTACTAGTCTTTAGGTTGTTTTTTTGGTCTTTTTTCGTCTCCTTTATCCTCTTTGTCACATCATCATCATCGAAAGCGTGTGAAAGCTGCGAGCTCCCCAGGGACCCCTTGGCCCTTTGTCCACATCGCCTTTTTCATTGTTCATCCTGGTCTTTGTCGTCATTGGCATCACATCTCTCTTCCTCTTCGTCCTCCTCCTTCTTTTCCTCCTCCTCCTCCTCGTCTTCTTCTCTTTCTTTTTTATCTTCTTCTTTTTTATCTGAATTCCTATTCTTGTTCTTCTTGTTCTTCTTGTTCTACTTTATCTTCTTGTTCTTCTTGTTCTTATTCTTTTTCTTCTTGTTTTTCTTGTTCCTCATATTCTTCCTGCTTTGTTTTTCTTGCTCTTCTTGTTTTCTTGCTCTTGTTCTTCTTGTACTTTCTTGCTCTTGTTTTCTTCTTGTACTTTTTACTCTTGTTCTTCTTGCTCTTGTTCTTCTTGTATTTCTTGTTCTCCTTGTACTTCTTGTTCTTCTTGTTTTTCTTGTATTTCTTGTTCTCCTTGTTCTTCTTGTACTTCTTATTCTTCTTGTACTTCTTAGTTTTGTTTTCTTCTTGTACTTCTTGTTTTTCTTGCTCTTGTTCTTCTTGTTCTTTTGCTTTTGCTCTTCTTGTTCTTCTTGCACTTGTTCTTCTTGTTCTTCTTGCTCTTGTTCCCTCTTGCTATTGTTCTTCTTCTTGTTATTTTTTGCTCTTGTTCTTCTTGTTTTCTTGCTCTTGTTCTTCTTGTTCTTCTTGCTCTTATTCTTCTTGTTCTTCTTACTCTTGTTCTTCTTGCTCTTGTTATTCCTGTATTTCTTATCCTTGTTCTTGTTGCTCTTGTTCTCCTTGTACATCTTACTCTTGTTCTTGTTGCTCTTGTTCTTCTTGTACTTCTTACTCTTGTTCTTGTTGCTCTTGTTCTTCTTGTACTTCTTACTCTTGTACTTTTTTACTCTTGTTCTTCTTGCTCTTTTTCTTCTTGTACTTGTTACTCTTTTCTTCTTGCTCTTGTTCTTCTTGTTCTTCTTACTCTTGTTCTTCTTGGATCTTGTTCTTCTTGCTCTTGTTCTTCTTGATCTTGTTCTTCTTGCTCTTGTTCTTCTTGTTCTTCTTACTCTTGTTCTTCTTGATCTTGTTCTCCTTGATCTTGTTCTTCTTGATCTTGTTCTTCTTGCTCTTGTTCTTCTTGCTCTTGTTCTTCTTGATCTTGTTCTTCTTGCTCTTGTTCTTCTTGATCTTGTTCTTCTTGCTCTTGTTCTTCTTGTTCTTCTTACTCTTGTTCTTCTTGATCTTGTTCTTCTTGCTCTTGTTCTCCTTGATCTTGTTCTTCTTGCTCTTGTTCTTCTTCTACTTCTTACTCTTGTTCTTTCATTGTACTTCTTACTCTTGTTCTTTTTACGTCTTGTTCTTCTTATTCTTCTTTCTCTTGTTCTTCTTATACTCCTTCTTTATCTTACCTCTCTTGTTCTTCTTGTACTTCTTACTCTTGTTCTTCTTGTACTTCTTACTCTTTTGTTCTTCTTATACTTCTTACTCTTGTTCTTCTTATACATCTTTACTCTTGTTCTTCTTATACATCTTACTCTTGTTCTTCTTGTACTTCTTACTCTTGTTCTTCTTGTACTTCTTACTCTTGTTCTTCTTTAAAAAAGCTCTTGTTCTTCTTGTACTTCTTCTCGACTCTTGTTCTCCTTGCTCTTGTTCTTCTTGTTCTTCTTGCTCTTGTTCTTCTTGTACTTCTTACTCTTGTTCTTCTTGCTCTTGTTCTTCTTGTTTCTCCATTTCTTCAATCCGGGCTTGCAACGTACTTCTGAGACTTGCTCTTGTTCTTCTTGTTCTTCTTACTCTTGTTCTTCTTGCTCTTGTTCTTCTTGTACTTCTTACTCTTGTTCTTCTTGTACTTCTTAGCTTGTTCTTTTTTAGTTCTTCTTGCTCTTGTTCTTTTTGTACTTGTTACTCTTGTTTTTCTCATGCTCTTGTTCTTATTGTTCTTTCCTCGTTTCTCTTGTTCTTCTTGCTCTTGTTCTTCTTATACTTTTTACTCTTCTTGTTCTTCTTGCTCGTATTCTTCTTGTTCTTGTTCTTGTACTCTTGTTCTTCTTGTTCTTCTTGTACTTCTTTTGTGTTTTCTTGTTCTCCTTTTTTCTTGTTCCTCTTGTATTTCTTACTCTTGTTTCTGTTCTTCTTGTTCTTTTTTTGCTCTTCTTGTTCTTTTTGTTCTTTTGTTTTTTGCTCTTGTTCCCTCTTGTTCTTTTCTTGTTCTTCTTGTTTTCTTGTTTCTTCTTGTTTTTCTTTTTTTCTTGTTTGCTCTTTCTTCTTATCTTGTTTTTCTTGTTCTTGTTGTTTTTCTCTTCTTTGCTCTTGTTCTTGTTCTTTTTTGTTTTTCTTGTTCTTGTTCTTTTTCTTGTTTTTTTTGGGTTTTTTTGTTTTTCTTGTTCTTTATATTTTCTTTCTCTGTTCTTTTTTCTTGATCTTGTTTTTCTTGCTCTTGTTCTTTTTTGTTTTTCTTGTTCTTGTTCTTGTTCTTCTTGTTCTTTTTCTTACTCTTGTTCTTTATATTTTCTCTTGTTTTTCTTGTTCTTTCTTGTTTTTTCTTGCTCTTGTTCTTTTTGTTTTTTTGTTCTTTTTGTTTTGTTCTTCTTGTTTTTCTTTGTTCTGTTTTTACTCTTTCTTCTTGTTTTTCTTGTTTTTCTTTTCTTTTGTACTGTTCTTTTTGCTCCTGTTCTTCTTGTTTCTTTGAGGGTTTTTTTGCTTCTTACTCTTGTTCTTCTTGTTCTTTCTGTTTTCCTTGTTTTTCTTGTTTTTTGTTCTTCTTGCTCTTGCTCTTGTTTTTCTTTTTGTTTTCTTGTTTTTCTTGCTCTTGCTCTTGTTCTTTTATTCTCTTCTTGCTCTTGTTTTCTTGTTTTCTTGTTTTTACTTGTTTTTCTTGTTTTCCTTCTTGCTCTTTTTTGTACTCTTTTTCTTTGTTTTTCTTGTTTTTTTGTTTCTTGTTCTTGTTTTTCTTGTTTTTCTTGTTTTTCTTGTTTTTCTTGCTCTTGTTCTTTTTTTTTCTTGCTCTTGTTTTTTTTGTGTTCTTTTTTATTTTTCTTGCTTACTCTTTTTCTTTGTGTTCTTGTTCTTCTTGTTCTTTTTCTTCTTTGTTGTTTTCTTGCTCTTTTGTTTTCTTGTTTTTTTCTTGCTTCTTTGTTGTTTTTTCTTGCTCTTGTTCTTTTTCTTCTTTGTTGTTTTTCTTGCTCTTGTTCTTTTTATTCTTTGTTGTTTTTCTTGCTCTTGTTTTTCTTTTTATTCTTTGTTTTTTCTTGTTTTTCTTGCTCTTTTTTTTTGTTCTTTTCGTTTTTTCTTGCTATTGTTCTTCTTATTCTTCTTGTTCTTGTTCTTCGTGTTTTTCTCATGTTTCGTTTCCCACGACTCTGTGCCAGTCTGTGGAATTGGGGCGGAAACTTCATTTGATTCTAGATCTAGAGGGAGTTTATCACAACCCCTTAAGACCAACCCCTACCCCCTACCCCTACCCCTACCCCTACCCTAACACTTGGCCCTTCTCCCCCTCTTCCAACGTTTCGATCTCTACGGAACATCGGAGCCTGGTTCCACGTCCCGATTTTTGCCCTACACGTACTTACTTTGATTTTTTAAATATGTGTGTGTGTGTGTGTGTGTGTGTGTATGTGTGTGTGTGTATGTGTGTGTATGTGTGGGTATGTGTGTGTGTATGTGTGTATGTGTGTGTGTATGTGTGTGTATGTGTGTGTGTATGTGTGTGTGTGTGTATGTGTGTGTGTGTGTATGTGTGTGTATGTGTGTGTATGTGTGTGTGTGTGTATGTGTGTATGTATGTGTATGTGTGTGTGTGTATGTGTGTGTATGTGTGTGTATGTGTGTGTGTGTGTGTGTGTGTGTGTGTGGAGGGGGGCGTTGACACAACTGAAAGAAGGTGACACAGAGAAATGCAGTTGCTTCGCACGAGTTGATTCGCATGAATGGATTCGCACACATTTGG